>VDFB02271358.1:765282864-765561528 GCA_007258455.2 Sequoia sempervirens
GTGCAGATTCAGCTCATCATAGAGATGTACCTTCCATAGAATGTACTGAGACAGTTTGGGGAGCAGCAGGGTGTATCAGTAGGAATAGTCGAGTATGCTAGATCTTCCAAGGAGTCAGCTTGGGGGCCACCGATTCCTATACCTTTTTTCTATGTAGCAGATTGATGGGCTAGTGGCATAGCCATGGGGATGGACGGGTGGGATTGCAGATCTAGGGACTACTACTAACTATGACTTGTGGTGGCAGGCACATCGACCAGTGCCACTGACAAATCTAGATGGGCCAGTGTCAATTGATAGGAGATCAGTTATACCATGTGTTCTATGAGCTAAGAAAGGGGGGAAAGGTGGTGATAGAGGTAGAGGTAGAGGGAGAGGTGGCGGTAGAGATGGAGGCGAGGGTGGAGTAAGAGATGGAGGTATGGGTGGAGGGAGAGATGGGGATGACAGGGATGATGGAGGAGATAGCAGCAGGAGGAGGAGAGATGGACAGAGGTAGGTTTGTAGGGTGAGATAGCGCATGGAAAGAGGGGCATTGGATGCTATCTCAGAGGTGGTCAAGGAGGGGGGGAGAGAGGAGGATTCAAGGTAGGAGCAAGAGGAGAGACAAGAGGAGCGTGTGGCCGAGGAGGAGGCCAAACGGGAGTAGGAGGCTGAGATGGATGTGGATGTGCCCTAGGATGAGGGATTATGTGGAGAGGAGGTCACAAAGGAGGAGGATGATGATGGTGGAGATGATGATGAGGCTATGGATGAGGTGGAGAGGCTCCTGGGATGGAGGATGGTAGAGGGTGAGGAGGAGATACTATCTAGTTTACCATTACCACATAACGCCATGACAAATCAGAGGGTGGCCGACTTACAGAGGAGATTAGATGAGAGTGTCACACAGTTCAGAGCACTATAGTTAGAGTTAGAGGTGATTCAGGTACAGTGGGATCAAGCAGTGATCTGCCAATAGGAGGCAGTGCAGTGGTGTATAGAGTTTGCATGACTATGTACAGGACTATCAATAGATTTGGCACAGGATTTTTGTAGGGTTAGTGTATAGCTTGGGAAATATAGGTAGTTATATGAGCAAGCCATGCCATCTGATATGAGATATCCCTCTCTAAATAGCACACAAACGAGGACAAGCAGCAACAGCAAGTCAGGGAGTGGCAGTGGTAGCCAGAGCAGTGCAGGGGCTCGACCTCTTCAGGGAATACTTTGAGTCATAGGTCCCATCACAGACACTCATCTAGTCACAGGTTAGGGAATTCACATGGATCATTTGGTTCATTCTATAGATTAGTACCTGGTCTGCCTCCAGTGACAGATCCTTCAGCTTCACAGAGTCAGGCCGCAGTGTCATCATATATGCATTTTGTCATGGAGATGATGTTATCAGTGTGAGTTCCATTGGGTTCATAGATAGAGAATTCTATAGTTCCACCGGTTACCTCAGTGCCAAGCATAGGTCCTCATTCACCACACTCTTCACCATGAGGGGATGAGGAGAGAATTTCATAGGGACATGCTTACTACAATTGATTTCATGTTTCATACTTTATGTTATGACACACTATGTATTGACCATTGAGCCTGCAAGCTCTATTTTTGGGATATTTCTTGACTCTATCCTATGAAATTATATTTTTGAGATGATGCTATATATATGATGTAGTTTTGATGTAGCCTACATGTGTGTTATGTGATGTTATTTGATTTATGCATTATGATATATGTGATGTGATGCCTATATGAATTATGCATTTATGATGGATGATGGTATTATTTACATGTTTTTTCATGTATGTCCTATGATGGTTACTTATGATGTGATGCTATGATAATTCCATGTTTATTTGTATGTCATGTTGATGTTATACCATGGATGATGATGATATGCATAATGTATTTATTTGAATGGATGCCATGTTTATGATTATGTTAATGCATGACTATGTATAATGCAATATGTAATGAAATGTATATAATTTAATGCTATGGATGATGTATGTATGGACCTAATGCAATGTCTATATTATTATGTATGCACTTATGTTTTTGTATGTCACAGGATATCATCATGAGATGGACAAGAGAAGATGACCAGACTGAAGGAGATGCATGTTAGTTCCTAGACCAAATCCTTCAAAACCTTACCATAGGACTTTAATATTTATTTCTCTTAATCATCATTGGGCAGATTGTTGTAATGGCCAACAAACACCATGATATGACATAGATCAAGCTGTGCAAGATCATACCATCACATAAGACAAGCAGAAAATACAAGAAGGACAAGTCATGAAACATTGTTGCTTCTCTAAATCCTGTTTCGAGGACATCCTTGAGAAACTAGCAACATGATTGCCAAAAGTACAAAATAGAGCCATTATCATTATACGTCGTTGTTTTTCTAAATTTCGTAGTCAGGACATCACTGAGAAACTAGTAACATGTGTGTCAAAAGACAAGACAAACATCATGATACGTTGTTGCTTCTCTAAATCCTGTTGTTAGGATCTCGCTAAAAAACTAGTAACATGATGAAAAATCAACATAAAAGATAAGAAAATCATGATACGTCACTGCTTTTCTAAATCCTATTGTCGGGATCTCGCTGAAAAACTAGTAACTTGATGAAAAACCAAAATACAAGTGCCAAGTGTTTTCCAAGTGTGTCTGGATGTCGAGTGTCTTGATGTCAAGATGTCAGGTCTAATGATGTCGAGATGCCAGGGTGTCAAGGTTTTTATGATGCCAAGATGACGAATGTTGAAAATTTCCAAATTCAGGAAGGAAACATCTTGAATAATGGTGATGTCGACAGGATTGATCCCTAAATGTCAAAAGGGATCCCTTAAAATTCTAGCGACAATGATAGTGAAGATGCCTAGGAAGGACACATCCTAAGGCATAAATGACAAGGTTTTTTCTTCAGGACACATCTGAAAGATACCAATTTCAAGAGGAGTGATCCTTAAATGTCAAGAGGATCCCTCAAAAATATCAGATGACAGTGGCGATGCCTAGGAAGGACACATCCTAAGGTATAAATGACAAAGGCTATTCTTCAGAAGGACACATCTAAGAGATAACCAAGAGTTGATAGTTTGACTAGTTATGATAATGTAACTTGTTTTGACCAAATTTTATTGAAGTTGACTGAATTGACTTGTGTCGACTATATACAATTGAATAAAATGGTTGCCAAAATTTGGTTGCAGTAATTGGCTTATTTTGAGATGACTTGTTTGACTTGAAGACTTTTTTCACATGTGTACCAATGTAATGTCATGAACCCTAATGGAATGACCTAGTGCGGCCTCGAGGGCTCATCGGCAAATGGCCTTGCCTATGTCATACACTCAAAGACCTCGTAGTTTGACACGACCAATGACTTTGTCTTGATGACCAAAGATGGAGTCATGATTTTATTTTGACAAACCTAAAGGGACTGACCTAATGTCTTGAGGACTCAAGATGAGTATTGCCTACATAGCAAATGTGCAGAGACAATGTAGTTCAGACAAATGACAAAGACTGATTGATTTGATGGATTTGATAAGGAATGACTCCACTTTTACGTTTTCTAGACATTTTGACTTTGTTGGGGTTTCTTCAGGACGTTTTCAATTTTTAGGTCTTTCTTCAGGACATTTTATAATATTTTTTTCCTTTTTCAAAACTTTTTGTGATGTTTTTGGTCTCTTTTCAGGACTTTTTATGATGTTTTTGTCTTTTTTTAGGACTTTTTATGATGTGTTTTTCTTTTTTCAAGGAATTTTTGTGATGTTTTTGGTCTTTTTTTAGGACTTTTTATGATGTTTTTGTATTTTTTCAGGACTTTTTATGATTTCCTAGACTGGGAATGATACCCACTATAGTCACTTGATAAAAAAAAATCCCCTAGTCAGGTCCAAGACTTTCTCAATTTTAAAGGACATGAAAAGGGATATGCATGCGATGTCGAATGGACAATATGCAAGACTTGATGTCAATCATTTGTCAACCATGAGAGGTAGGGTATGATGTCATGTCAAGTTTTGTGGTAGTGATGGAAAATGTGTTCCATCTTAGGCCAAGGTAGATAAAGTGATAGTAGATGGCGGAGCAATGATTGACTACTCATGGCACTTGTTTGCCAGGTTTTCACCATGGTACTTATCCAAAGTGCCTGTTTGCTAGGTTTTCACTATTGGATGAGTTATTTCTCTTTACAATTTTTTTCTTTTTTTTCTCACCAAAACGCCTGTTTCCCAAGTTTTCATCAAGGCAAAAAAAAAATTATCATTTTTCTATTTTTTTGTATTTTAAGGTTTTCGGCTAAACTTTTTGATGCTATGCATAGAACTTCCAAAGATGTAGACTATTGATAGGCTCTATCAATTTTTCATCATCTGGAGTAGCTATTTGATATGCTCTAGAACTAAAAGAGGATATGATGATGTAAGGACCCAACCAGTTTGGTTCAAACTTGCTTGGCTTTTCTCTGTCAGCCTAATTCTTAGGGTTTTGCATGAGGACTAAGTCACCAATGTCAAACTTCCTGACCATGACTTTCTTGTTGTAACTGCAACAAAGAAGGTTTTGATATTCCTGCAGATGGTTCAAGGAATTATGCCTTCTTTCCTCTAGCATCTCCAGCTCATGTAGGTGCGACTATCTATACTACTCATCATCAGTTAGACCTTTCAGGGAGACTCGTAGGGAAGGAATTTCAACCTCAATGGGCAAGATGGCCTCAACTCCAAAGACCAAGGTGAATGGAGTGGCTCCTGTGGGTGTACGAATGTTGGTTTGATAAGCCCATAGAGCAGGGTTGAGTTGAATATGCCAGTCATGGCTAGGGTCACTGACAGTCTTTTTCAGAATTTTCACAATGGTTTTATTTGACGCCTCAACTTGATTGTTTCCTTGTGGGTAATATGGAGAGTAAAAATGATGTTGGATGTGAAATCGCTCACATAACTCATGAATGTCTTTGTTTTTAAATGAATGTCTTTTGTTAGTGATGATGGATTGCAAAAGACTATACCATAAAATGATGTAGTTAAGAATGAATTTGGAGATTTGTTTGTTGGTTATTTATGTCAGGGGGATGGCTTCAATCCACTTCATAAAATACTTAGTGGTAGTGATGATGAATTTGTGGCCATTTGATGAGGTAGGATGGATCTAACCCACTAGGTTGAGTCCCCATTGTGCAAAGGGCCAAGCGGAAGTGATTGGTGGAAGTTCTGCGCTAGAGCATGAATCAAATCATTGTGAATCTGACATTGGTGACAAGGCCTAACATATTCTAGTGCATCTTTCTTGATAGTTGGCCAATAGTACCCAAGTCTCATTATCTTCTTGGCTAGAGTAGGACCACTCGAATGAGACCCACATATACCCTCATGTACTTCATGTAAGGTTGTGTGTGCTTCATTGGTGTTGAGACATCTAATGAGGGTGTCATCAAAGCTACGGCAGTAAAGGGTGTCACTAACTATGGCATATTTTGTGGCTTTTCAGATAAAAGACTTCTTTTGGTTATTGGATAGATTAGGGGGAAGGGTTTGGGATTTAAGGTAGTCATAAATTTCTTGGTACTAGGGAGAATCAGGACCAACAAGCTCACAGAAAATCTCTGATTCTGGAATTTCATAGGCGAGGACCAATAATTATTCTACCAAGAAGTCTAGCTAAGGCATATTTCTTGGAATGTCAAGGAGATAGCTAATCATAGTCATGGCATATACCACCTTGTTCTGTGCTCTTAGAACTTGTTCAAAAGTCACCGTGTGAAACTATGTCTGAAAATTGTCAACCATTCATTTGTAGGGCATGAGTTTCTCATCCTTAGTGTCATAGTCATTAACTTGGTTGATGACTAAATGAGAATCCCCATAGACCTGAAGTGTTCTAATTTTCCATTTTATTTCCATTCTAAGTCCTATGATGAATCCCTTGTATTCTACCACATTATTTGTACATGGGAAAGCTATGCAAAAGGATTTAGGAATTGAATCTCCTCAAGGGGTGATAAATAGTATTCCTGCCCCTGAGCCATCATTAGTATGTGATCCATCAAAGTAGAGTCCCCAAGGTGACTTAGGTTTTGTATGGAATATTGACTCATCTGGAAAATTTGCCACTAAAGGGTGATCACTTCGTATAGGTGTGTTTTCCAGTTGGTCTATTATGACTTGTCCCTTTATTGCCTTTCTTTCTACATATTGAATACCATATTTGCTCAAGATCATTAACCATTTTGTCAAGCATCCTGTCAATGTTGCCTGACTTAATAGATATTTGAGGGGGTCAATCTTTGCTACCAGTTGTGTCTGATGGCTTAAATTATAATGTCTTAACTTCTGAGCTACAAATACTATTGCTAGACAAGCACATTCAATTGATTTGTAATTCATCTCATACCCAACCAATGTCTGACTGATATAATAGATGGCCCTTTCTTTCTCATCATGGTCATTTTATGCTAGTAATGCCCCTAGTGTCGAAGTTGTTACTAATATGTATAATATCAAAGGCTTTTCTTGAATGAGAGGAATAAGGACTAGTGGCAACAATAGGTAGTCTTTTATTTGTTGAAATGCCTCTTGGAATTTATCTATCCACACAAAGGGGATGCCTTTGCACATAAGATATTGGAATGGTTGGCACTTGTTGACCAATTTTGCAATGAAGCGTCGGATAGATTGCACCCTGCCTTGAAATGTTTGAAGTTCACTTATTCCTTTGGGATGAGGCATGTCCATGATGGCTTTTACTTTTGCTGGATTGACCTCAATTCCTCTTCGAGAAACTATGTATCCAAAAAATTTCCTAGATGTTACACCAAAGACACATTTCTTAGGATTCAATCAAACTTTGTATTCTTTTAGTCTTTTGAAAATTGTGTCTAACACTTTCAGATGGTCTTTTCTTGTTACTAATTTATCCAAATGGTCATCCACGTAATCTTCCATTATCTTATGCATCATGTCATGAGATATTGTGGCCATAGCCCTCTAATACATGGCACCTGCATTTTTAAGACCAAATGACATGACATTCTAGCAGTATATACCCCAAGGGAAAGTTAATGTTGTTTTATGTTGGTCTTCTAGGGAAATGTGAATTTTATTCTAGCCTAAGAAACCATCCATGAGGGATAGCATCTCATACCCTACCATGAGATCGACAATGATATCTATATTTGGTAGCGGAAAATCATCTTTTGGACATGCCTTGTTTAAGTCTCTAAAATCTGTGTCGACTTGGATCATCCCATTTGGATTTGTTACTAGCACCAGGTTAGATATCCATTCAACATAGTCAATAGACCATATGAACCCAATGTCTAGAAGTTTCTTCAACTTAGCCTTGACTAATAGAGCAACCTAAGGATGCATTTTTCATAGCTTCGATTTAACTAGTTTGGCATTTGGCAATAATAGTAGATGATGTAGAACCAGTTTTGGGTCTAGTCCGGGCATGTCCGCATAGGACCATGCAAAGTTTATCTTACTGTCGACAAAGAATTTTTGAAATTCTAATTTCTCTTCTTTAGTCAAGGATGCAGCAAAGAGGACCATTTTGGGATCTTTTTTCGTTGATATGTTGTATTCTATGGTGCCCTCTATGAGCATAGCTGATTTCTCTTGAGTTATGGGAAGAAAGTCCAGTCCTCCATCTTTGGGCGCTTTGAAGAGGTTTTCACCTATAGATACGTCCTTTGTTTTTACTTTTTTGTCATCAGAAGGTGCCTTTCGATTTTCACCTAAATATGTTTCTCATTTTTTTCTTTATTTTTTATTTTTAATTGTGTGACTAGAGGACAAAGCAGTCTCACCAAAGTAAGCTAGACAATCTAGATTAATGGAAAATCTTGCCTTGTGATCACCACTGGGTATGCCCTCATGTAATCCCATAAACTTTGTAATGGCCTCATCATTTTGAAAGGTGTCCAGGACTAACAGGCCTTGTTGGTCCCAATCGATTAGTTGAGGATAAACTAGGGAAATTCCATCGTTAGTGTTGGTGAATTAAGGGGAGGATGCAAAAAGCATGCAGACATATTTAGAGATATTGTAGATGAAATTATCATCATCCAATTCCACATTGGACTCTATCCAATATTCCCCTTCACTTGTCTCATATTCATTGTCAAAGTAGGGGATAAATGACTCAGAGTTGTTGTCAGTGTCATCTAGCAATTTAGATATATTCAACTGATGGTTCTTAGATTCAGATGGTGGGGTTTGTATGCCATGGGGAACGTAAATGGGACTATGACTATTCGGTGCCTGATTGATTTTAAATGTTTTCCAAAAATTTTGTTCAGAGGTTAGCTCCCCAACTTCAAGGAACAAATCATTGAGGCAATAGTCACTTAAGGATCATTGGGAGCCAAATTCCCACTCATGGGAGTCAGTTTCAGTAAGGAATTCCTTGATAGTCTCAACACTTTCCAAAGCATGCACTTGCTCACTCGAAAGTCCATTGGTACGTCGGTCGTCATTGTTGGGAAATCCATACCCTAACCCAAGATACTTTGGTATTTTGAAAGGTTCTATGGGCTCTCTTCATCTAGTTTTATTTCTACCTAGACCACTAGTGCCATTGTAGCCCTTAGCCTTCATTATGTTATATCCCTTACCATATTTCTTAATTGGTAATGGGGGTAGGTCTTCCATTTATTTATAGAGCCATCCTATAATATTGGAAAGGTCCTCGTTACTCATGTCTCCCAATTTGATGAAAGCCACTTTTGGTGGAACTTTGAAAATTTCTTTGGGTTCCATTCTAAAACATGGCCGACCATAGACCTTCGGAGACTTGGGTATTGTTGTGATGTTATATGTCATATGCAGTCTAAATTCTCCACGGTCGAGGTCCTGGATCTTGACATTGGAATCATTCTTAGGGTTTGAGAAAGATGGTAGCATGGTGGAAATCATGGACAAAGTGGACGTGGAAGATGATGCAAGTGTGGATGGGTCAATGTATTTAGAATAAGAGGAGCTAGGAGCTCCTCGGTTGATGGGAACTTAGTTTTCATAAATACCCCTTAGGTTGGTACAATATTGAAAAGGGTTTAGGTCTCCATATATGGTGATTTCTGTGCCATCAAATGGGAATCTCAAGCATTGGTGATATGTAGAGGGAACATATTTTAGGGCATGAATCCATGGGCGATTGAGCAAGATGTTGTACGTAATTCTAGATCTAGGATCTAGCAAGTTGTATCCACAATAATTGGTCCCACTCTGATAGGATGAGAAATAACACCTCATGAAGAACGTTCTTCGTCATCATATGATTTTATGACTATACTCTTTGTAGGGTCTACGCATGCATCAAAAAATCCTAGAGCCTTAACCAGTTTTAAGGAGCATATGTTCAATCCTACTCAGCCATCTACTAAAACTCTTCTGACCTTGTGCTTATGGATGAAAGTTTCAATGTGTAATGCATTGTTATGGTTGGTCTTAGGTGATGAATAATCCTGATTAGAAAAGGTGATGTGGTGAGGTGTGGTGAGGTATCCCACCATGGTCTCAAATTGGTTGACATCAATATCCTTTAGGACTGACGACTCTTGCAGGGTTTTATCCACTATAGCCTTACGTGTGGGAGAAATGAGAAGTAGCTCAAGTATGGAAATCTGTGTAGGGGTTTTTCCTAACTGATTGATAAGGTTAAACTAACTCTTAGGTTTCCACTTCTTTGTGGGAGTCGGTTTGCAGTTGCTTAGGAGATGGACCAGGTATGGTTATTTTAGGTTGACTAGCAGGAGGTGGACCAGCTATGGTGATCTTTTCACTTCGAGTGGTATCATTGCATTGGGGTACTCTTTTGACTATGATGGTATTGACACATTCATTATCAATTCAGACATTGTTTATAGTAGGTCCACTGGAATAGTCATACTCGGTGCGGGCATAATTGGCTTGATTATTGTTTATCTTAGGACCTAATGTGGAAGCGTTATTAGAACCATGGTCTTGTAGTGGGTTCTTATGAATGGTATGATCCGAATTAGAGGAAAATTGTGGTCCACTAACCTCAATGATATGATTCTCGATAAGGTCTTGTTCAAGATTTTTTAGTTGTCGATAGGAAGAAGTTTTATGCCCCTTTTCCTGATGATAATTGCAAAATGCATTATCATCCCACCATGCTGGTTTGAATTGTCCTGGATCATATGGTTTTGGTTCTTGAAGTGTGATGACACCATTCTGAAGGCATTTCTTGAGGACTTCCTCAATGGCCTCACCCTAGGGAGTGTATGTGCAACCCCTGGGGAATTTTCTTATCTGATGGTATTGTCCTTGATTGTCACTATTTTGACCATTTTGGTTGTTTGGAGTGACATTGGTAGGGGGTGTCAATATCATTGTTGATTTTTTTGTGGTTGAACCCCTTTATAGCTAGTACAGGACCCATAGTGTTTACAGCCTTGGCATTGACAACACCATCATTTGTAACATGTTTATTTTTTACCGTACTTATTTTTGTCAGTGGGAGGATTTGTGTTTATATTTTTATGACCATACTTTAGTTCTCCTTTTGCAATAAGAGCTTTCTCAACCTGGACGCCCTTTTCAACTAGGTCTATAAAATTTGTGCAACAATGAACTTGCAATCCATATTTCAAGGGGCCTAGAAGTGTTTGAATGAACATTTCAACCTTTTATTTTTTGGGTATGTCGATGTGGCAATGACTAGCTAGACTTCTCCATCTTTGGAAGAATGGGATAAAAGTTTCACGTGCATCCTCTTGTGTGAGAGTACATAGGCTAGTAATAGAGGTGTCCATGTCAATGTTATATGAGTAATTTTTTATGAACTTGTGTTTAAGTTAGTCCCATGTTTTGATATCCTTTTGAGTGGAGAACCATTCAAGGGAAAGACCTACAAAACTTTTAGAGAAGTGTCTCATCAAGTACGTTTTTTCATAGGCAACATCCATGCAGTTGGTTGTGAATTCTTAGACATGTTCGATAGGGTTTGTCTTTCCTTTGTATTTGGTAAAATTTGGTGATACATATCCCAGAGGAAATGGCGGTATGTATAAGTTCATGTCAAAGGGGTACATGGATAGATCATATGACACATTGAATTTCTTGGCGGATATTTGAATGTTTTCTATGGTCTTCTTTAGACCCATTAGCTCTGCTTGCAAGGCATCGATTATAGGGTCATTTGTGGCCCCATACATTGGATTGATTGGTACACCATGGGTCCCCATTTGTTGTGAGTGGATGTTGGTGTACTATTGAGGGATGTGTTGTGACATGTATAATATGTTTTGGTTTGTGTGTTGGTACTGAAAGTTTGGATTGGGGACGTGTTGATGGGTATGAATATGGGATGAATATGTCAAAATGTGTCCCCCAGCCATTTAGGTCGATATTTGGGAAATATGGTGACCAAGAATATTTTGGTGTCTGATAGATGCCATAGGTTGTGTGTTTTGATTGCCTTGTGGGGGTTGTTAGAACTGTCTCGAAGGAATATTCATGTTTTGTCCTTGGGAGGGGTTGGTATTAAATTGTGTTGATGTGTTAATATTCAGTTGTGGCCCTTGAATAAAGAGACATTGTTTACCTCCTCCCAAAGGATTAATTGAGGTATCAATGAGAGGATATGATGAGGATGCATTCATGGTATCGGATGTAGTTGTAAATGGAGGATTTTAATGGCCATATGATGCCCCCAAGGCATTTACCGAAGTAGTAAATAGAGGATTGGAATAACTTCCCCACATTGTCGAGGACCCAAAGGTGGCTCCAGCCGATTGTGATGATATTATGGATATTGTGGGTGGTGTGATGGACTGTGTTCCTCCAACGGATGTAGTGGTGATTGAATTCAAATTTTTTGGAGTGTTGGAGGTAGCACTCACGGTAGTTGTGACATTTTCTGAGGTATCATCAAAAAGGGTATTGTTTGTGTTGTTTGGAGGTTGACCACTATTGGACATGTTATTTGTGTTGTTGACATTATGGTCAGGAGATGTTGGTCTCAAAGTATTAATGTCGAACCCATGGGGTAATTTAGCTCCTTGACTTAAAATTATGGCCTAATATATGTCTCTATCATATAAGACCATTTGTTCTACGAAGTAGGTTGCCTCTAGATCTTGTGTTGCTACCTCTAGGTTTTCCTCAAGTATTTGTCCATATTCATCCTTACATAAGAATGGTTCAAAGGGTTTGTTTGATGAGGATGGTATGGTCATGAGAGGTTGATTATTTTTGTTGTGGGTCGTCAAAAGTCCAATTTGAGTCATAAGTGTGATTGGTGACATTGGAATTGGAGTCTTGTCCAAAGTTTGTCATTTGTTGTTTCTTTCTTTGGAGTCTAGTTTCCACCATAAAAAGAAATTTCTCAAATGAAAATGATGAGAATGATAACTAAATGCAAGAATGATGTTAGCCTATGTTTTTGGATTTTTTTTTTGGATAAAGGATGATAATGCAAGACTATGTTTTTGGATTTTCAATAATAAGGGTTGGCAATGTGACAATTTTTTCTAAAGAAAATGGTTAATGTAAAATGATGACTAGGATGACAAGTTATGACACAAAAATTTTGTATTTTGGAATAAAGCATGACAATGCAAGGTGATGATGGTGTTTTCCTAAGGAAATGATTAATGCAAGATGAAAATGTTGTCAAAGCCAAAGTGCCAAATGAGGACTAAGATGATAATGTTGACTAAGGACTTAAGATGATTAATGCAAAGTCTAGGTTCAAAATGAGGACTAGAGATGGGCAACGCAAAGTCTAAGTTTAAAATGAGGACTAGGTTTGGACAATATTTGGAGAAAGGTTTGCCTAACCACTCTAAGCTTGAATTATATCTCAATTTAGGTTATCAAAGGACTTTCCAAAGGGATTAAATGATGAGGTTGAAATGACGAGTGAGCCTGCCTAACTAGACTGTTGAGTTGGAGGTTCTCACAAAAAGGACAATGATTGAATAGAGGAATAATGACTAAGTCCCAAGATAATCTAGTTTTGAAACAATGGTTTTGCAAAGTGTGATGAGTTGGCCTAATCCAAAGTTTTCCAAGATGAGACCTAAGGAAAAATTTATGCTAAAAATGACAATTATGACACTTAGGGAATGCAACTAAAAGCTTGGAAATTTTAAACGTATGGTTAAGATACGAGCTAATGAATGCAAATGATGGATGTTTTGAGCAATTTTGATTCTAATTTCTAAAAGAGACCTTTGGAAAAGATGTTTTGACAGTAGGCTAAGATGTTTGGACTTGAATTCTGGTCTGAAACAAGGTATATTTTGTTGTTAGGAAAATGCATCATTTTAGGTCATAAATGCATTGCAGTTATCAAATGCGGAGCTATAAATGGCAAATGCAGTTCAATTTTTCAAATGCGGCTTTACATATGGAAAATGTGGTTCAGTATTTTGGATACAAAAGGAAAATGCATTTCAATATAGGTGAATGTGGTGTTTGGAGTAGAAAATGCATTTTATCATAGCAGATTTGTTTCGAAGGCTTGCAAATATTGTGTGACAAAGTGATTGCAGTTTAACAGATGTGGTGAAAAATGCAAAAAGTCAAATTTATGATGTTTGTGGTCAAAAACCCGAATTGTTGAAATTTTTACAATTTGATTTCAGATGTTTGGGTGTTGTTTTTTTTGTTTTAGTAACCAGCAAACACTTGGAAAGCATGATATTTTGAAAAGTAAAAAACACATAAGAGAACAAATATGATCCTATGGTTAAGCCAAGATAGTATTCGCTAGACTCCACATGGGTTTCCCTAGCCGCATATCAGTAGTGTGTGAATCCAGAAGCTTGGTTGGACGGGCTCCCCATTACAGTACACTCTCTTCTCAAGCCAACCAAGCTTCCAACCCCCATGAAAATCCCATGGCAGATTGATCACCTCTACTAAAGACTAGGAAGACATGGAAGGCTTCACACCAACCAGTGTTGTACTAGAAAATAGAAGGTTTTTGGCTACTAAACAATGGTGTTTAATTCAGGACCCCCATTTGAGTGGCCATACATGGGGCACAAGATTAATCTTCATTTAGGAGGTACTCTAGCCTGAAGAGGTTACACTCAATAGGGTTTTTGGGAGTACTACTTGGTCTGCATGACACATCCTCACTCATAATATTAGGTTTTCCCTTAAGATTCACATTTATATACCAGTCAAGGGTAGCTTGGCTTTACCTCTATTGTCAGTTTGAGTCATATTGGGGTGATGAAATCCCCATGCAGGCCCAATTTCTAGAGGCAATAACCATTTCTCTTACACCCAGGATCACATGACTACGCAAGGGGAGAGGATACTTTGATTATTACATCAAGGTTACACAGGGAGAAAGTGGGTTTGGCTTTCTAATCACCTAGTTTGTACAAAGTGAGAGCATATTTTCCTACCACTTTGAAACAAAATCAGACAAAATGGAAGACATGTTTGTTTTAAGTGCACCAAAAATAAATTTGTTGTAATCTATAAAAAGAAACAAGCACAATGTTTAGAAGTGATTCTTGGACACTCGAACCTACAAAAGCACAAGTTAGGAGTTTTATAAACTAGTCTTGGACCCATGAAACATAACTACCACACGCTGCAAAAAAAGATTAGTAACAAGAAAAACCTATGCTAGGTAGAATACAGAAAAGAAAACCAAAATGCCAAAGGAAATCTAGAAAAATTGAATGCAAAAAGAAGAAAAATGATTACCAGGTAGATGTGTCACAGCAGAGAAAATGTGTCTCTCTATGCAACAAATGCGTCACAGCACCGCGTTCTGGTTTAACAGGAAGATGCATCGATTGAAGATTCAAATGTGGCTTTTCAAACTATGTATGTGGCACCTCAGAGTGATTGCATCATTTTAATATTTGAATGCATTGCAACACATCAGATGTGGCACGAGAAAAATCAAATGTGGCATTTCGTACCTGTATCTGTAAAAATGACAGAGAACAAAAAAAAACATAAAGAAAATAGAAAAATAAAGGGTTGGGTTCACCAATGTATCAATGGGTTAATTTTAGGTGGATGTTAGCATATGATTAGATTAATAAGCATAAAAAAAAAAAAAAGCTATGGAGCGCAATGAAAGCTAAAAACAAATGAAACAATTATACCATATCGCCTACGAAGCCTCCATGATTCACCTCCATAGCACCTTCTAGCTTGTTGATTGTTGCCCTCAAATCGAGTAGATGAGCAATTTGGTACAAAGACAATGTCCTAAACAAGCTTTGAAAGATTTGAAGTGACTAAATGAAGTGTAAATGCCTATGCCTATAACAAAATGGCTATAATGCCTAAGGCTACAATTAAGTATGCCAAAATCATGAATTACTAAGAATTGCAAGTATATGCATAGTCATTGAAAATGTGAGCAAAATTGGCATTTTATAGAATTAAGTATACCAAAATCATGAATTACTAAGAATCTAGGGTTTTTAACCTAAAAGGAGAAAGGATGGGGTCCAAAATGCAAATTTATACACTCAAGATTAATGTAAATGAAATTTAATGTGCTAATTATGATGTACTAGTGCACTTATTTGAAAATAAAATGATTTAATGATGCAAAACCTAAGAAATGCAAAGTGCTAGAAAACACACTATGATATGCAAAAACACCTAAAAATGCAAGTAAATGATGAAATAACTAAATAGGACTAGAGAGGTGCACCTAGAATTTGAAATCTAATGTGGAGAGGTTTTGGAATCCTAAAAAATTGACTAAAAATGTTGGCTAGGACACTTATGCCAAGTTGGGCAACCTAGTCCCAATTTCGAGGAAAACTTGTCAGAATAGGAATCTACCAAGTGGGTATCCAAAAATGTAGAAACCACTTTTTAGGCCTAGCAATTGGACTAATTCACCACTAGTGGAAACTTAGTCCACTTGTAGGTTTTGGGAATTTCAGGACAGGATCCTATAGCTTTAGGTCTACACTTGCTTTTTTGATAGGTGTCTACTCTTGATTCTGTAGAAAATGGGATAAAGAGTTTCTCCGAGCTTGAATTAAGGTTATGTTGACTTGAATAACTTTGATGACTTCTTATCCACTTTTCAACACGTATTTCTTTGACAAATCTACCTACAAATTCTACACACACACATGCAAAGAGGAAAAAAAGATTAAGGGTTAGAGTATAGGGGTTTGCCTTGGTCAAACCCCACTTTGGTAATCAAACCCTATGAAATGAAATGAAATGGAAAGAGAATGATAAATAAGAAACATGCAATGTCGTAAACTTACCAAACCATTGATGTAGAAATCTAAAGATATGCAATGACGTGCTCCAATGGATGACATGATTGTGCTTAGATTGCTTGAATGCTTGGAAATGATTAAGTTAATTGCTTGAGTGAATGCTTGAATAAATGGGGGGAGAATGAGAGGAAAAACCCTTATTTATACTAATTCTTACTAAATTTCCCAAAAATAACACATCACAAGCCAAACTCAAGGATTAGAGAATGAAATACCGCCAAAATTTTGAAATAATTTTGAGTTTTATGCTAAAAAGGACTAAATCGCCCCTATTGGTGACTTAGTCCCACTTATGCAAAGTAAGTGGGTGTTGGGAATTATAGGGAATGAAATGTTGTCCAACAGGAATATCCTCAAAAACACACTTAAGGGAGGTCGTAAGGTGTATTAAGTGGTCACTTAAACATGAGAAAGGGTTGAATTAGTGAAGACAAATCTAAAAAATTGTGAAAGTGGGTTACAACACTTTGAAATAAGAATTGGTAAGTGATAAAAGGGGTTATTTAGGTGAATTATGATGAAAGAGTCCTAGAAAAGCATGAAAGTGAGTTACAACACTTCACAACACCTTTACAAGACATCCTAGAAGTCTTAATGATTCATAAGGGTCCAAGACCTAATGTGAACATGTTGGCCACTTTACAACATTAAATCTAGGAAAAATCAAGCCAAAGTTCATAAGAGGGACTCAAGTGAGCATAAAAATTTCAACTATACATTTTTTGGTGACACATGGTTGAGCTTCTTTTGGGTGATAGTGTTGGAAATAGGATGACATTTAATTGCAAATCCTAAACATTAATTATTTCATGTGTCTCCTAGATTCTTGGAATGCGTTCAACAACACTAAGATTAGGATGAGATTAATATTTGATGAAATAATCATGATTATTGACATTTATAATTAATTCTAAATGTAAGAAGCATGTGAGGGTGTCCATAGTGAGTTCCTAAATAATAGGGACACATGGGACACTCACATGGTAAGGTGAAACTCACCTTGTGTCCAGTTAACTATACGGAGTAACAGTTAACACTTATGAATGCATGAAAAGATCCTAGGAGTTAGGATTTGATGTTTGCATGCTTGGAGTTCAGTTAAATTTAAATCAGATCAGTTTAGTTCAGTTCAATTCAGTTCAGTTCAATTCAATTCAATTCAATTCAATTCAATTCAGTTTAGTTCAGTTTAGTTTAGTTCAGTTATGATTCAGTTATCTTCAGTTGCATGCAAGTTCATGTTGCATGCATGTTGGTTATTTTTAGTTGCATGTAGTTAGCTTCAGTTAACTTGTAATGCATGGCTAATAACATTAAGTTGTATGATAGATAATAGGGACTATCTCCAGTTAACAAGGGATGACCATTCTTTGGGAATGGTGTTGAGTAAATGTTTCAATTAACTATAAAGCACTTGGAGCCAACTTGGGCGCCCAAGATGCTTTATTGGATTTACCTCTCGTGCATGATAAGATATTTCTAAAGGCTCAGTTAAGTAGCTTTACTTAAGGGCGCCAACATTGAGGAAGAGCTTTGGAATTATCACCGAAGTGAAGAGAGAAGTTGATAGAAGAACTAGACATGATATTAGAAATATCACACAAGATATACCATGGAGAAACCCTTTCAGGAAAAAACTCCACCAAGAATTATTCTATTATTCAATCTCTGAATTACAATAGCTCCAATTCTTGCTTGAGAATGCTTCTTCAGTCTTTACCAATCTTCTTCACACCTGCAATAACAATTATTAAAACTCTATTCAACTTGAATGAGATATAGAGACAATATGCAACCTTGTAATCTCCAAATGGTGATAGTTACAATGCATAAGCTCAAGCCCTTGAAAAGGTATGCCATATTCCTTCAAGTTGAGTTATTCAGTGAAGACTAAAGCTTACAACATGTGCTTCATGCATTTGGGTGTCCCAAACTGAAGCTACAACTTCTCCTTCACTTCGGTGATAATTCCAAAGCTCTTCCTCAAAGTTGGCGCCCTTAAGTAAAGCTACTTAACTGAGCATTCAGAAATATCTTATCATGCATGAGAGATAAATCCAATAAAGCATCTTGGGCGCCCAAGTTGGCTCCAAGTGCTTTATAGTTAACTAAAACATTTACTCAACACCATTCCCAAAGAATGGTCATCCCTTGTTAATTGGAGATAGTCCCTATTATATGTCATACAACTCAATGTTATTAGCCATGCATTACAAGTTAACTGAAGCTAACTACATGCAACTCAAAATAACCAACATGCATGCAACATGAACTTGCATGCAACTAAAGATAACTGAACCATAACTGAACTAAACTAAACTAAACTGAACTGAATAGAACAGAACTAAACTAAACTGAACTAAACTAATTCTGAACTAAACTTAACTGAACTTCAAGCATGCAAACATCAAATATTAACTCCTGGGATTTTTTTATGCATTGAGTGTTAACTGTTACTCCGTATAGTTAACTGGACACAAGGTGAGTTTCACCTTACCATGTGAGTGTCCCATGTGTCCCTATTATTTAGGAACTCACTATGGATGCCATCACATGCTTTTTACATTTAGAATTAATTATAAATGTCAATAATCATGATTATTTCATCAAATATTAATCTCATCCTAATCTTAGTGTTGTTGAACGCATTCCAAGAATCTAGGAGACACATGAAATAATTAATGTTTAGGATTTGCAATTAAATGGCATCCTATTTCCAACATTCTCCCACTTGACATTATACATTGAAATTATTCTAAACAAGGAATAATAAAACAAGTACAAGACTCAAGGCCAATGTCCTTCTTGCACCAACTAATCAAACCATGCTAACTTCAAATGCAACCTGCATAATCATGAAGCTTCCAAGCAAATGATTAAAACCAAGAGAACTTATCTGTATGGTTTCATAAGATAATCAGTAACATTAATTAAAGTGTTAACTTTTTCAATTAATACCTTCCCATTATCAACCAAACCATTACCTTTCCCAAGCCTATGTAACCAAACCACCTCTTTAGAGGCATTCAAAACCACCGAGTGTGTTGAATTCACATTCAACCAAGGTGTAGACTCCTCGGTCTTTTTTGTTGAAAAACTTTTTTTACAAGTAACCATTCCAACAAATGTCTCTTACCACAAGAGAATTCTAGCCTCACCTATTTCTCCAAGTATCCATGAGGACCTGTAACCAACCAATCCATGCCAAACTCCAAATGCAGCACAACACTTTCATGAAGTAATCAAACAAATGATTAATGTACCCAATACTTAAGAGAAACACACAAGATCAATGCCAAAGCTCCAATCATGAATCAGGAACATAAACATGACATCCATGATCTAACCATATCCTCTTAGGAGATCACATGCATCATAACATACTTATACATCCTAGTCTCAAGAGAACCATGTAATATGTCAAACTCTAAATGCATATCAAGAGTAAACCATGACATCCATAACAAATATATTGTAAACCATGAAACCATATCTCTAATCACATGGAGATAACCTTACCAATGATGCATCCAAGTCACTGCCAACAACTCCCACTGAACCCTGATACTGAGTCACACATGGCATCATGACTACCATCCTCTCTACGAAGATTACTCTGAAACATGAAGCAAAGAGTTATCACAAACAATATTAGCTGAAATAACCAATGCATCATTACTATTATCTGAGGACTCCTCTGTAGAACAATCAGAATTCTCTTTCTTGTTCTTACAATCCTTCTTCACATGTCTTGGTTTCCCACAGTTCCAACACTTTACCTTACTTCGTCCTTCTTACTTACCCTTCCCTTCCTTGTTTCCCTTAGGCTCCTTTTTCTTAGGCCTACCTTTTACAAACAAGGCATCTTGGATTTCCTCCTTAGACTTCCTCCTCATCTCCTCTGATAGGATAGTAGGAATAATGTTGTCCATCTTTGGATCTGCACCATTTCCACTAATTGCAACAATTAGATTTTCCCAAGACTTTGGTAAAGAACAAAGCAATAAAATGCACTTATCCTCATCCTCAAGCTTTACATCTATAGATGCTAACTGACTGATAATTAAATTGAAAGCATTTAAATGTTGTGCTACTGAATCACCATCCTTCATTTTCAATGAATACAATTGCCTTTTCAGATACAACTTATTGGTGAGACTCTTAGTTTGATAAATATCCCCTATTCTTTTCCATAATTTATATGCACTGGTTTCCATTGAAACATTTAAAAGAACAGTATCATCAAGACATAACATTATTGTTCCTCTTGCCTTCTTATCTAACTTATCCCAATCTTCATCTGACATAGTTGTAGGTGTCTTTGTCTCATTATTAACCGCTAACCATTGATCTCTTTCTTCAAGAAGATCTTCCATTTTTAATTTCCACATTTCATAGTTAGAACCATTGAACCTTTCAATATCTAACCTTGAATTCATTGTAACAAAAACTTAATTCCAAAATCAGCAAATTACTAAAATAATAAGAGCTCCCACTAAGCTAATAAATCCTTCAACCTTTAAGACAAAGGTGTCCCAATACTCTACCCAACCTCAGCTTTGATACCAAATGTTGAAAAATGAGGTGTTTTCTTAGCTTAATACTCTGTAAAACTTCAATATTTATGTTATAAGTAAGTCTTTTCTTTGTTACATAAATTCTTTGTGGATGATTATCTTGATTAATCATCCACAAAGAATTTATGTAACAAAGAAAAGACTTACTTATAACAGAAATATTGAAGTTTTACAGAGTATTAAGCTAAGAAAACACCTCATTTTTCAATAGATAGAACTCCCCTATTACCATTATTGATAGCCCCTCAGATAATGATACCAAGACAAATTTAGGTTACCAATGATACCTCATGATCTTGAATCAATTGGAAGCCCCAAGGAGGAAGTAATATTAGTTGCCCCTATTTCTGTAAAGACTCCAAGTAGACATGATTACTCTATGGCTAGTAAGGATAAAGATGAAGAAGGGGAAGTGGTTTCTCCTCTTCCTTCTACAAAAACATGAAATGGGAAAGTCTACCATGGCTCTAGCATTGGTGCTTGTTCATGTTCTAGGTGATGGAGGTGGTGTTTGGGTCTTAATTTTTGTTGTAATGATGATATTGTTGTGGTGGCTTTTCTTCTATTCTCTGTGTATGTTAGCTTTTTTTCTTCATGCTAATTGTGGATGGTTGGAGTTAATATTATGAAAAATTTTGTTTGACGTGGGTGTGAAATGTAGTTCCTCATTGGCATAAAGGTAACTTTTGGTGGCATTAGCCTATCTCTTTTGATGGTGGTTATGAATTTTTTTTCCTTAGTTCAACAAATGATTATTGGTAACCATTCAGGGAATTTTTGAAATGAATTTGAAATTTGGGTTGAAATGAAATATTTTTGAAATGTAACTATAATGAGCCCAATGCTTGTTGCTCCCTTGGTCTATAGAAGGGATTTCAAAGCTCATTATAGAGGGTTCAAATTTGAGTCCAGTAAATGGTTTGGGTAGAAGTTGAGTACAAAAGGATATACTGTAGAAAGCTAATAAATAGAACAGTATAATTATCTTTGGTTTAAGTCTTGTATGCAGTAGTCTTAAATTAGTTTTATACAAGTTACAGATATCAAAACAAATCTTATCTCTTGAACACATACTCTCCTTTTGTGATTTTTTGCAATTTATAAATTAAAATATCAAGGGAATTATTGTTTACCTTCAAATTTTTAATTGAATGTGTCCTCCAATTTTCTTTAATTTGAGGAGTTAATTAAATGCTTGAAGAGGGTCATAGATTTGTGAGAATTTGCATAAGATCTGATAACAAGTTATGTTTTAGATATTGTGAGTTTTCAGATTGCAAGGCATTGTGAAAATAGTCCACCATTATCTGAGTTAAATAGCTTGTAAATAATTGGTTATTTTATATTCAACTCTGCTACCCAATTAATGAAGCATCGGTTTGTTTTCTAGGGACTTTTGCAATTGAATGAGTTGATGATTTACACAATCACGGATTTAGAATAAGAACACAATTCACTTAAAAATATTTCAATTATGAGGCATGAGTTTGAAATATCTCCTTGTTCCTAGTAAATAGATAATAATTTACTTAAAGATTGGCCAAATCTTTAATGAGTTACATTCATTTACAAAATAATAGGAACTAATTTGTGCATAGAAGTGTTCTCCATCTAATAGATCTTAATGAACATGATAAGGAGCACCCTCCTAGGTCCCACAGAGCCTAAAGTGAAGGAATAAAGACCCTAGAGTCCTTTACTCATTATGTTGGCCATTCATCTTGAGGATTCTTGATATAGGGGTTGGCTACCCTTTAGAGAATTCCAAGGGTGTACTAGAAAAAAAACCAATAGAATGGAAACTCTACTAGGGTAAAGCAAAGAAATATCCATTTGCATAGAGTCAATTGTTTGGTGGATTTGATCATTTTTTCCAGATAATTGAGTTGTTCTTGAACCTAGAAAAGATTGTATTGCAACAAAGATCAAAGGATTTGAGTGTGACTCCGTTGGTGGAAAAGACCCAAAATGAAGTTTACTCTTGAAAGAAATTCATGTTGTTAAAGTTCATTCCTTTGTGAAATGAGATAGTGACTTTGTCTAAAGAACCAGTTAAAACATGAAGAAAATTTCTAGATCATCAAAATTTATGGTCAAGAAGAAGGGTAAACAACTGCTACAAGTTTCCAGGTATTCTCATAAATCTAAAGAAAGCATTATTTTATTTGAAAGCAAATTATGAGAATTCTTTTGTACTTGAGATGTAAATGATTCCCTATTAGGTGAAGATGCACTAGATGAGGGAATAATAATGGTAATTTAGCATGCTTTTAGAATGTGAATTGAAATTTGTGCATTATCATGAAGTATATTACATTTTAGGATCTTAAGAAAAATCTATAAGAGGTTCACATTGTAAAGGCTTGAGGTCATAATTACGAAAGGAATTTGCATTGCTTTGTGTAATTTAAAAAAAAAATTGTAATCCTTCTTAAAGGTGTGAGAATGCATTTTCAAGCTACACATCCCGGTGTGGATGTGAATGTAACCATGCATAACGGAAAACCCTTGTCATGTCAAGGAAATTTTAGTACCAAGAGATACAGGGCCATTAATTTTGGTAATATTTGTGGTTATCCAAATGTTGCACCACCCAAGATCAAAGATAAGGTACCAAAGTTTAATGGCCAAAAGTATAAATCAGCAAGTAGGCATCTATAGGAGTTTTCCAATATGATGGGGGATTATGAATTGGATTATGAGGATGTGGTCATGAAGTTGTTTGTTCAGTCTTTGAAAGGAGATGCGAGAGACTGGTTTTCTTTTCTACCAGCATCTTCTATACATTCTTGGGTTGACTTTAAAATGATATTCATGGAACAATTTGATGAGAGAGTAAATCCAAATTAGTAAGGAAAAATTTTATGGAGATCTGTAGAATTGGAGATGAATTGATCCCTACTTTCAATCTTAGATTCACAAAAGCTATAAGGGATATCCCTAAAAGTATGAAACCAAGTGATGTTGAATGTTTGGTCGTATACCTTGGTG
Source organism: Sequoia sempervirens (assembly GCA_007258455.2). NCBI lineage: Eukaryota > Viridiplantae > Streptophyta > Pinopsida > Cupressales > Cupressaceae > Sequoia > Sequoia sempervirens. The sequence goes on from VDFB02271358.1 coordinate 765,306,706, forward strand.
CATTTGACAACAAGATGAGTTACTTGTTAAGGGATAAAGATCCTACCACATTGCATCAAGCATATCAAATTACCATAAATATTGAAAAAAAAATTGAGGTACTCAATTATGAAAGGACATTTGGTTACCAATGCTGGTCATCCTAGTACATTTCATGAAAATAAAACTAATGGATCAATCAATAGAAATTCATGCCAAGATGACAAGGCTCCTACTATTCCAATTTCTCCATCACCACAATATGAGTATCATGGTAAGCCCCAAGTGAAATGCTCACAGGATCAAAGAAAATTTGATCAGGTGTTTTTAGTTAAGAGATTGTATGAGATGAAAAGGTATCAAGAGGAATCACCTTATGATATGTTCTCCAGATTTGTAGATACTTTATTGGAAGTACCTAAAAATTCCAGACTAGAAGACTCAATATGTATTGATCTATTTTGTGAAATATATCAATCAAGATTGAGTACTTTACCAAAGGAATTAAAGCCTTACAATTTAAGCCCAGTAATTTATTGGATAAGGATTGTAGAGGAGGCTAAGAATGGTTACACACAACATGTATTGCTTCAAAGTGTTAGTGGTGGATGCCTTGTGGGGGAATATTAGAAGACAACACAAACAAGTGGAGAGACTATATTGGAACATGAACATTATCCTGTTGTGAGGGTGAATATAATAATTCTAATCAGTTTACAAATGATATACCTACAGTTCATTATAGTAGTGATGAAGATGAAGATATACAAAATGAAAATAGAGGGGATATGCGTGACTTGCATCCTTGGGATGTCTTGGATGGTGAAGAATTGGAAGAGGTACAAGATATTGTCTTTTCCCATGACAATTTCTTCAATAGTGGTGTTAATGTTGATGATACTCTATCAATAACAAATGATCAAGGTTTTGAAGATGAAGGTTAAGACACTCACCTTGAGGAACCTGAGTGTAGTCTTAGTATTGATGGGTTGTCATGTTGTGGAAGTTGTGATGGAATTGATTTGCATCATTATTTTATTGAGTATGAATACCCCTATAAAGTGGAGATTGATTCCTTTCCTTCAAGGGAAAATGTTGATAACAATGAGAATGCTCGTTTGCTTAGGAGTAGAAAATTTGTTTCATGTGAAGAATTCATAGAATGTAAAGCAATACTGCCAGCTAAAAATGAAGAGGATGAGAGTGATTCTATATGCTTTTCAATTGATTATAATGATTTTGATTATGATGATGAGTTACAATATTTAGATAATCATGCTGAGAATACAAGAGCTTCCATGACAACAATGAAGATAATGGATAATCCTTTATTTGATAAGCCCCCATCCCCACCATGTAATAGAAGTAAGGAGCTTTATTGGTGCAGAGATAATCCACTTTATGAAAAATTTGATGATAAATTTGATGTATGGCTAAGACATAGATGTGAGCAAGCAGAGCAGTACAATGAAAATTTCTCTAATAGTGGTGCTTATGAATCCTTTACACTTGGTATTGAGGTTGAAAATGAGACTAAGGATTATGAGGATATTAAATTTTTTGAATATTCCTCCCAAGAATATAGTTTCCCTTACAATAATGATCTGAAAGTGTTGTGGTCATATAAGGGATACAATGGTGCAACTATTTGTAATATTAATTGTTCACCAAGGGATGAACAAATTGCACCTAAATGATATGGGAAAGAAGATTTAGGTTTGTCATCAATGAAGCATGTCAATGGAGTCAATGATGAAGAATGTGAAAAAAAGAATTTTAATACCCAAAGTGTGGGTTTTTAACCCAATGATGAATGTTGTGAAGGTGTCGATAGACATGTTGATATCCTAGCTAACCATGGATGTTTGTTTGAGAAGGAGTTGGAATGTTTAGTTACACAAGAGAAGGATAATGTATGCACTAATGAAAAGGGAGGAGCAGTATTGAGTAACCAATTCATCCATCATGATACACACATGGATCATGGATTAATTCTATGGCCCAATAACAATGAAAAAAAATTTGGTTCATTTGCATGGCAGTCAAATGATGCAAATATCATGAAGTATGATGTTCATCAATATGAATGTGTAGTCGAATTCTTTGTCAATACCCCTCATCTTCTCAGCATAATTATGGACATGTTCTCATCCAATGAGGATGACACTCATGTAAAGAAAAATAAAGGTGCTCCTAAATTTGTATCTTTTCTTTCTGATACAACAAGGGACTATGGGCCTAACATGCATCAAAGTGCTTATGAAGGGTTTTAGTTTTATGTACAAATTGAATGTGGTGTCCAAATTCATGATCAAGTGGAGTATAAATATTTTACTTTTCCAATTCAATTGAATGAGCCTATGGTGGAACAAGTTAGTGAATGGGATAGTGTTACAATAAGTGGGATTGATGGTGTCAATTATGATGATGTTGATTGTTCAAAAATGCTTAATACACATGTTGATCCATTACAAGTAGAATAGGACAAAGTTTTTGATAGAGGAAAGAATTAGTCCTAATTTCTTCTTGGGGGCCATGGGCCTCCAATTTGAGGATTGAATCCAATTGAATGAAAGAGGCTTCTGAGAAGATAAATTGCATTGTATAGTTTTGTAAATAACGTACAAATTTTTGGTGTGTTTCTTTTTGGTTGTGTTTGCTTGCCTTGTCTAGGTAAGTTCCTGAGTTTTTTGTGCTTCTTCATGGTCTTCTTCAACCCAATATCTAGATGCTCACTATACCCTCAGGGGGTATACATCCCCGAGCATAAGCCACTAATAGAGCTTTCAAAATTCTTGCAAAATTTTGATCAAATCATGACTTGGATCATGATTTTCAACCTTTGGGCCTAAGGATGGATTAAGGTTGTGACTTAGAAACCCTTACCTTACATTTTTACCTAAAACCCTTTGGCATTTTAATTTTGCATTGACATGTTTCAGCTGGTTACCGATCGATTAAGTTATCACTTGAGCCTTTCAATGTGTATACTCACCAGCCCCCTTTGTATAGGAAATACAATCACCCGTGCATTGTCCCTATTGGGAGATTATTGGATGTTGTGGATGTGTTGCTGATATGTGTTTTTCATTGATTTCAACACTTTTAGCATTTGGTGTATCAATTGTTGTATATGTCGAGGATATTACGAAAATTATAAAGAAAAGTGTTCCAGGTTCCCAATGGAACTATGCAGGGCATGAAATCATTTTGTTATGTACGTATATGTACGTATAAGATTATCTTATGTGCATCATCTACCAGAAGTTTCAGAGGTCCACATGAAGTTTTCAGTGAATTGTGGTCTGACAGTGTTTTGATGGTCTCTGCCAGTGTTCCTGAATGAAGATTGTATGATTCTAGTTATCCCAATTATTGTGTATGTTTCTCTATTATTTCTTGGTGTTCTTAGATGTCTCCAGTTCATTCTCTATCTTTGTGGTACATCCACTTCACTTGGTAAGCTCATGATTGAAGATATTTTCTTGTGCATATTCAGTTTCTCATGTTATTGGCCTACATGTTGATGATAGTGTGTTGTAGATGTTTGAGGTGAGATTAATTAAAGTATTCTTATGTTGGAGAATTCAATTTTGGTCTCCACTATGTTGTGGCTAACCTTGGTGGGTTCACATTAAAAAAAAAATCTTAATCTGGGCTGACATTGAAAATAGAATTTATTCTTCTTGGTAGACCATGTTGTGATGGAATCTCCTGTGGTGGACATATAAGGGCAATTGTGTCATCGGTGAAATGTATGCTTTGTGTGCTCCTATGTGCGTATATGTGAATATCATTCTAGAGAAAAGTGTGAAGAAGATTGTGTGAAGTGTGAAGAAGTGTTGAGCTTAATTGGAATTGTAATCAGGCTTGGACAAAAGCTATTTTCTCAGTTCAAAATTTAGATGGTTGTAATCTGAATCTTATTGTAAGATAGTGTGTCTTCCTTTTTTAATTGAGTAGTGAGCTCTAGGCAGTGTTCCTGAATGCATGTGCATTCCCCTTGTTATTTCTCATTATACTTTTAGTAGAGTATAATCTTGTGGACTAACATCCACCGTGGTTTTTCCCCTAACAGGGTTTCCACGTAAAAAATCTTGGTGTTCTTTGTCTATCTGATGTGTTAATTGCTTATGGTTAATTATTTATTCATCAGATCTAAGATTAAAGTTAAGTTAAGTTAGAAAAAGTTTAAATTTTTGTGACAATTGATTCACCCCCCCTCTCAATTGTCTATCCTTTTTTTCCAACAATTGGTATCATAGCTAGTTCCTCTAAATAAGTTTAATAGCTTGAGGTGATCTAGGATGGCAACATTCAAGAAGGATAGTACTATATTTGATGGCACCAACTACTCACTATGGAAATTCAGGATACGATTTCATTTACAGTGTATTAGTGATGCTTACTAGAAGATTACAAGAGATCAATATACTATTCCTCAGAATGGTCCCTCCTCTGCTAATGAGATCAAATATGTTGAAAGTAATACCAGAGCTATGGAAGCATTGGTGAGCGCTCTAACAGATTCAGAGATGGAAAATGTGGTAGGTCTACAAACATCTCATGAGATCTAGACAAAGTTGGAAGCTTTGTATGAAGGAGATACATAGGTGAAGATGGCTAAGCTATAGAGATTAAAAGGCAAGTATGAGAATTTGAAGATGGGTGAAGATGAGAATATCACTTCTTTTATGCAAAGAGTAAATGAAATAGTGCTAGGTATTAAATGTGTCGGTGGTTCAGTAAGTGAGGATGAAATTGTGGCTAAGATACTTAGATCCTTGCTTCCTGCTTACAGAATGAAGGTTCATTCTATTGAAGAATTTTTCTGTAAAAAAGATGAAGAGAGACACACTGATAGGGAAACTTGTTGCTTTTGAAATAAGTGAATTTGGTGAATCTACGCCAAAAACTGAATCTGCATTCAAAGCTACTATATTTGGAAGTTATAGGAAAAGATACAATTTGGGAGAGAGCTCATAAAAGATATCCAAAAATGATGAAGAATTTAAGCAGCTCGAAGACAAAGAAAGAGAAGTACAAGAATTGGAAGCACTAATTGCAAAACAAGAAGGAAGAGGAAAGGTAAGTATGAAGATGTATTTCCTATTAAATTTTTTTCATGCAGTAAAATAGGTTACTTTGCATCAAGATTTCCTTAAAGAGATCCTAGTTCTATGCCTAGAAAACCTAGATTCCAAAAGAGATGCTACTTTATTGAAGAGGCAATAATTGATGATGAGTCTGATAAAGATGATTGAAATGAAGATGATTGGGCTTTCATTGCTACCATTGAAAATAAACTTGTGCCTACTAAATCTACTGAAGGTAAGAAAGATCTTACAACCCGAGTTGAGGGAAAGATGAGTGGGTCATTGATAGTGGATGCTCACATCATATGACCGGTGATAAAATTAAATTTGTGAGCCTAGAAAAGTATGATGGTGGGGTTGTAAGATTTGGAGATAACAATGCCTATGTGATTCATGGTAGAGGTTCTATTAGCCTTGGTGGTAAGGAAAAAACTGATGATTTTCTCTATGTTGAAGACCTAAAGCACAACTTGTTAAGTGTTGGACAGATGGTACACAAGGGATATGATATATAGTTCAAGAATGGAAAATTCAAGATTCATGGGAGTTCTGAAAATATGATTGCTACTGGTGTGCAAACTAAAGGTAATACTTTTCACTTGAACACTGCCCGTGGAAGTTGCTTAATTGCTCAAGTAGATGAGAGTTGGTTGTGGCATAGGAGATTGTGTCATGTAAACTTTGACAACATTATCAAGATAAGTTCTACTCAAGCAGTAAGAGATCTACCTAGGTTAGTGAAGTCTGCTAATTTAATTGGCAAAGAACGTCAAATAGGTAAATAAATTAGAGTCTCCTTCTAGAGCAAACAATTTCATTCAAATAATGTGCTAGAACTGCTATGTATACTGATATTTGTGGTCCCTCTAGAGTTAAGAGTATTCATGGAGAAAGGTACTTTATGCTGGTTATTGATGACTACTCTAGAACGATTTGGGTTTCCTTTTTAAGAGAAAAGTGTGAAGCATTGGACAAGTTCAAAAGTTTCAAGGCCATGGAAAAAAATGAAAAAGGCTTGAAAATCAAACGTCTAAGATTTGACAGAGGTGGAGAATTCATTTCAAAGGAGTTCAATTCTTATTATGAAGAACATGGAATTAAAAGATAGTTATCTGCTCCCTGAAAGCGTCAACAGAATGGACTTGCAAAAAGAAAGAATAGAACAATTCTGGATGCTACGAGAAAAATGATGATTGAAGGGAATGTGTCTCAAATGTACTGGAGTGAAGCAGTAAACACTATTGTATATACTTTGAATCGGGTAAATGTGAATGGTAATTCTAGTAAGACCCCTTATGAATTATGATTTGGTCATAAGCCTATTGTTAAGTATTTCAAGATCTTTGGAAGCAAATGTTATATCAGGAGAGATGATGATATAGGCAAGTTTGATGCTAGAAGTGATGAAGGGATCTTCCTAGGTTACTCTACAAAGAGCAAGGCATATCGATGCTACAAAAAAAGACTAAGAAAGATTGTTGAAAGTGAAAATGTCAAAATTGATGAAGATTCTATCAAATCATCCAAAAGATGTAGCTATGATTCAAATGAAGACAACACAAATCAAGGGAAGAACACTTAGACACTGAATCTACTTCAAATTATTCCATATGTTCCAGTGAAGCAACTACAAGTTACTCCAACAATTCAAGTCAGCCAGGAAGCACAAACAAGTGCAAATGTACAAGAAAGTTCAGAAGACACAGAAGTCCAAGAAAGTCCCAAGACTCTGAGGTATGTAAAGTTGAATCATTCTAAAAGTAAAATCATAAGAGATAAGAGCAAAGGAGTGAAAACTAGAAGAAAAAATACAGAAGAATATTCTTTGATTTCCAAGATTTAACCTAAGAGTGTCACTAAATCCTGTCAAGATGAACACTAGCTAGAAGCCACGAAAGAAGAACTAACACAGATTGAAAATAGTGACACATGGACACTAGTTCCTAGGCCCAAAGACAAGAATGTGATTGGTACTAAGTGGGTATTCAGAAAAAAGATGAATGAAGAAGGTGAAGTGGTCTAGAATAAGGCAAGACTAGTATGTAAAGGTTATTCTCAAATGGAAGGTATTGATTTTGAAGAAACCTTTGCTCCTGTTGCTAGAATTGAAGCAGTTAGACTATTTCTTGCTTATGCTGCTTATAAGAACTATAAATTTTATCAAATGGATGTAAAGTCTACATTTTCGAATGGGGAACTTGAAGAAGAAGTGTACATTAAACAGTCGAATGGATTTCAGCCAACAAATAAGGACGATATGGCTTGCAAATTGAAGAAAGCTCTGTATGTACTTAAACAAGCCCCCAGAGCCTAGTACGCTAGATTGGACAAATATCTACTGAAGCTTGGACTCACTAAAGGTACTGCTGATAGTAATTTATACTTCAAGATAGATCATGATAAGGAGTTAATCATAGAATTTTGTGTCCATGACATCATTTTTGGTGGAGATGATGATTTATGCATGAAGTTTGCTAATGAGACAAAGAGTGAATTTGAGATGAGCATGATTGGTGAAATGAAGTTCTTTCTGGGATTGCAAATTACATAGTTGGACTAGGGGATTTTCATATCTCAATCCAAATATGTAAGAGAACTGTTGAAGAAGTTTGGAATGGAAGACTCCAAACCTGTTGGTACACCCATGGTGACTAGATGCAAGTTGACACAAAATGATGATTCTCCTAAGGAAAATCAAACTAGATATAGGTCAATGATCAGTGGATTGCTCTACTTGACACAGAAAAGGCCAGATATTATGAATTTTGTATGCATGGTTGCTAGATTTCAAGCTGATCCAAAAGAATCACATGTGACTTTTGTCAAAAGAATCTTTAGATACTTGAAAGGAACGGTTGACTTTGGAATTTGGTATCTAAAGGATGATGATCTTACATTGTGTGCATACACTAATGCTGATTGGGTTGGTGATGTGGATGACAGAAAAAGTACTAGTGGTGGCACTTTCTTCCTAGGGAAGAAGCTAGTATCCTAGTTAAGTAAAAAGAAAAACTCAATTTCTCTATCTACTGCTAAAGTAGAATATATTGTTTCTACCAATAACTGTACTCAAGTGATATGGATGAAATAGATGTTGAGAGATATTAGAGTAATATATGAAGAGCCTATTTCCATATACTATGACAATTCAAGTGCAATAAATATATCAAGGAATCTGGTGCTACACTCTAAGACTAAACATATATCAATCAAGTTCCATTTCTTAAGGGAGAAAGTGAATGAGAAAGAAGTTAGATTGGAGTATGTTCCTACCAAAAATAGATTGCAGATATATTTACCAAGCCATTTTCAAAAGATACTTTTGAGTATCTTAGAGGAATGCTAGGGGTAATTACCCCTCTTGATAAGAATTAAATGATGCATTTACTTGCATCAATTTGTGAGCCTCATTGCTATATTATGATCCAGATTGATGTTTTTGTGGCTGGTACTTACGAGGAGTAGTCAGATGTGAAAATATGTGGTTCAGAGTGTGTGTATGGAAATTTCATGGTTACCTTTTCCATTGCTCTCAAAGGGGGAGAAGATAAATGTGAAAAATATCTCAGGGGGAGAACTGTAATATGAAAAATCTTTCCAAGGAGAAGAGCAATTGTGTAGTGTGTTGGGTTGATGGTATTTTTCACATCATGTGTTTCCATCAATGCCAAAGGGGGAGATCATCAGGAGATTGTTTGATGTTGTGGATGTGTTGCTAATATGTGGTTGTCATTGATGTCAACACTATTAGCATTTGGTGTATCAATTGTTGTATATGTCGAGAATATTGTGAAAATTATAAAGAAAAGTGTTCTAGGTTCCTAGTGGAACTGTGCAAGTCATGAAATTATTTTGTTATAATATTAGCTTATGTGGATTAAAGGGTTTAATGTTGAGTATGTCTAGATCATCTACTGGAAGTTTCAGAGGTTCGCATGAAGTTTTGGGTGAATTGTGGTCTGACAATGTTTTGATGGTCTCTGTCAATGTTCCTAAATGGAGATTGTATGATTATGGTTATCTCAATTGTTGTATATGTTTCTCTGTTTTTTCTTGGTGTTCTCAAATTTCTCTAGTTCATTCTCTATCTTTATGGTATGTCCACTTCATTCGATGAGCTCATGATTGAAGATCTTTTCTTGCGCATATTTGATTTCTCATGTTCTTGGATGACATGTTGATGATAGCATGTTGTGGATGTTTGAGGTGAGATTAATTAAATTATTCTTATGTTGGAGAAGTCAATTTGCGTCTCCACTATGTTGTGTCCAACCTTGGTGGGTTTTCACTAAATTTTTTGTTGTTAATCTAGGCCGACATTGAAAATAGAATTTATTTTTCTTGGCCGACCATGTTGTGATGGAATCCCCTGTGGTGGATATATAAGATCAATTGTGCCATCAGTGAAATGTATGCTTCATGTGCTCCTATGTGCGTATATGTGAATATCATTGTAGAGAAAAGTGTGAAGAAGATTGTGTGAAGTGTGAAGTGTTGAGCTTAATTGGAACTATAATCAGGCTTGGACAGAAGTTATTTTCTCAGTTCAAAATCTGGATAGTTGTAATCTAAATCTTTCTATAAGACAATGTGACTTCCTTTTTTAATTGAGTAGTGAGCTCTAGGCAGTGTGCCTGAATGCATGTGCATTCCCCTTGTTATTTCTCATTATACTTTTAGTAGAGTATAATCTTATGGACTAACATCCACCGTGGTTTTTCCCCTAACAGGGTTTCAACATAAAAAATCTTGGTGTTCTTTGTCTCTCTAATGTGTTAATTGCTTATGGTTAATTGTTTATTCATCAGATATGAGATTAAAGTTAAGTTAGAAAAAAATTAAATTTCTGTGACAACTGATTCACCCCCCTCTCTCAATTTTTTGTCCTTGTTTTGCCAACAGTCCCATGTCAAATGTCCTTGAAGTTTGGAAAAATATTTCACTCCAAAATACTTATGTTTAAGTCATTTTTTCCTAAGGGTCTAATTTTCATCAGCCTAGTCATGGCCACGTTTTAAATTAACCTTTTGGGATGTGCAGAAATCTCACTCGTTGGAATTGAAGATTAGTGATGAGCCCAGTTTTTGGTCTAATTTTGGGTAAAATCTATAGTCTATTTGCTAATAGATGTCATAGACTTTGATGCTTAATTATTGGTATTGGAAAAATGTTTCCCTCAAACCATTAATATTTGGCAATATCCTATCTCTGCAAGCTTTAATGACATTTGGCATAATATGTGGGTTATCTATATTGATTTTGCATGTGATTAATGGATGTTTCTTAGAGTGGTTATAGATGTGTGGTTATTATGTGTGCTAACTCTATCATGTAGATTTAATGAGCTAAGTTGAGGAAGACACCACCAGTTGGGCATGCACCACAATGTCTAGTTGAGGAATTGCTCCAAGTCAAAGGAAATAGGTAGCAAAGATTCTTCATGCAACTAAGTATAACCACCTTGTAGTGGACCTTAATGATTGAGCATGCATGGGTGTTACTGTTGTGCTGAATATGTGCTTGACTTGCATGTCTAGCCAGATTCCTTGCATGTGTAACCGCCATCGCTCCACTTTCCCATGTTTTCCCTAAATGGAATCCTCCCAGTCATGGAGTTGACTACCCTATTTAGCTATAGTATAAATAATAATTTGATGCTCCTTCAAGATTTGCATGATTTGATATTGTACTCGCATTCTCTAGTTTCAGTAATATAGATACATTACTCTTTGTATGCATGTTTTATAGTGAATGAAATAAATTTTTGAGTTCAAGCATTTGAGTTCTTATTAGTTTAGAGGATACTTATCTAAGGGGGCCCACTTTTTTAGTAATCCATCTTCTTAGTTTAGCATTAACTTAGTATTGCTTATTATTTAGTGTTTAGTTAGACATCTGGCATCGACTGTTCCTGCAGCCACTAGAATTTCATCTTGTGACTATTCCTGTAGCCAAAGCAGACAGAGTAGTTTCTTGTTTGTTGTTCAGATTTCCATTCTTATTCTATATTTCAGCTTAGCATAGTTGTCGGTTGATGTTCAACATTTTTTTCATTTCTTTCCAGCAATTTACTTTCAATATTGTGTTTCTTAGTCATAGAGTGCAATGGCTACTTGAGCCCCTAGTGCACATACTGTGTTGACCCATTTCAAGTTCACATCCCTAGGTTGACAAGTTAAATGCACCTTCATGATGATTGAATAGCTATTCAGGTTAGATTTCTAGTCTCTAAATCATTGATGTAAAGGCTTAGTTATCAAATCATTATAGGAGGCCAAAAATTTTGGCACTGTTGTCGGGGATGGTGTCAAGCTAGGAAGTCTTTTGGAGTCATTGGTAGTTTTTCTTGCTGTAGTGTTTTTGGAAGTTGTTTTTAGCATATCCTCATTTAGGAAGTAATGACCCCCTTATCCTTTACCAATTCTTTATGTGAGCTGACTGATAGTGGGTGATATTGTATGCATAGAAGAAGGAGAAAGGATTCTTATGGGAGATTTATCCCTAACAATCTATCTCCATTCTAGCTAGTTGAATACCAACACCTATTGGAAGAAGAAGAAGAAGATCCACACCCCTTTGCTAATGCATATCCTAATCTGACTAGCTCTGAAGTCACCTCTGAGGATCAAAACTAGCTTGAGAATCCCTTTGTTTTGGAACCACATCAAGTAGGCATGGGTGATGAAAATAGGAACAAATAGAACCAACCAGCTTTTCCTTTCCCCATTGCCCATCAAAATGAATTTGACAACATCAAGAACATTCCTACCTCAGCACTCCCCAAGTTTTATGGACTTGTGATAGAAGATCCTGATACATTCTTATTTGAGTTTGACATACTCTGTAAGAGTTATGATTATACTATTGATGCTCATAGGCTTAAGTTATTTACCACCACCTTGAAAGAGGTTGCATTAAGATGGTTCATGATCCTAGGAAAAGATACCGTGGAAACTTGGAAAGACATGAAGACAAAATTCCTTGAGAAATACAAGGAATATGCAAGGGTAGTGACATGAGAGGAGGTGACATTTTTAGGATGTAGCAGAAGGAAGATGAGAGCTTGGAAGATTACATTGCAAGGTTTCTATTTTGCTTGCAAAAATCTCCACACCATGCAGTTAATCAGGACTCACAAAATTTTCTTTTCTTGAGAGGAATTAATGACAGCTACACTAATGCCTTGGACTTCATGGCAGGAGGAGATATCTCTCAAGTCCCTTGGGAGGATATCAAGAAAATATGCTAGAATTACTCTAGGGAAGCTTCAAAGAAAGGGAGAGCTTATCAATATTCCTTGGGTAAGTCAACTACTGGTGGAGTTTCAAGAATGGAGATCACTCATTTTTTGGTTGACTTCAAGTAGGACATTATCAACAATCTAGCTACTTAGTTGGATACACTTCAGGCCAAGAATAAGCAAGAGGAGACAAAGACAATGTTGGCTAAATATTGCCCTCACTACAAACAAAAGAAGGATTGTAGATGCAATATGGTAGCTAATCTTGAAAGTAAGTAGATCCCACCTAAGTTCAAGCCAATTCAAATTGAGGAAGACTTAGTTTTCTATGTTGCACAAAGGAAGCCTTGGGATCCCAGACAAGGTATGCCACCGGATCCACTATCCTATGTTGGTCCATATTTTAACTCTTATTCATCTGGTAATCAATGGAAACCTCCATATCCACCCAGTTATGGAGGATATCCACCACAACCTTGGAGTAACCCTCCAAATTCTTGGATTGGTCATTAGAATTCTCCACCCCAGTGGCAGAAACCTTAGGGAAATTGGCAGCAATTTCAATGGCACTGGCAACCCCCTCCAGGAAATTGGAAGCAAACAAATCAAATGGAGAGGAGGAAAAAAATGGCCTACCTAGACAACCGGCTACATGCAGCCACCTTCTCAACCCCAACAACCTGCTTTAATGCCTCCACCTACTAATCCAAGCTCAAATTCACCTAAACCCACTCAGCTACTGACTCAACCCACACCCAATCCAAATAACAAACCATAGTAGCAACCTGCATACTTTGCTGATTCAAATCAATTACCTACATATGTTGTGAGTGTAAGTGACATCCACTTGCATTCAGGAACTACTCTATGAGCCCCTTCCAAGCCCACTATCACTGAACTTCCTATGGAAGAGGAAGAGGAGCCTCTGAATGATCCCATTCAGCCAAATGCACCTAAAATCCTAAACCAATTCAAGTCAAGTAGACTGAACAAGAACCACCATTCCCTCAAAGGTTGGAAATTGCTAAGAAGAAAGAAGAAAAGGAGGATACCACTTTTGAAATCTTGGATTAGCTAAAGCATATATGTGTTCGGATACCCCTATTTCAAGCCATAAAGGATGTTCTAATCTATGACAAAGCTATTAAGGAAGCTTGTCTCAAGAAGCTAGGAAGAAAGAAGAAAGACCCAACTACAGTACATGGGGTCGGTTAGTTAGCTAACATCATGTTGGGAAAAGTGACTATTCCCAAGTATAATGACCCAGGCAATCCTATGGTAGTAGTTGTCATAAATGGGATTTAGGTAAAGAATGCTCTGATTGATTTAGGGGAAGCAATAAATGTATTGACCAAGAACATCCTACAACAACTAAATATTGCAAGCATGAGATATACTCCTACTATCCTACAAATTGTTGATATCTCTACTGTTGAGCCTGATGGTATAGTGGAGGATCTTGTGGTAGTTCTAGACTCCTGGGAGTACCCAGCAGATTTTATGATTCTTTCTCCCAAGGCTACACTAGGTGAGTATTCCATTATTCTTGGAAGGACTTGGTTGGCTATTGCAGATGCATATATTGGATGTCAGTCATGTGACATGACCATTTCGGATGGCAGGAGTATTAAAAAGTTTTTTCTTTATCCGCCTGCTTAGCCATCTCATAATGAAGATGATTTTGTCTTGCCACAAGTTGGTGAAGAGGTCAAGGAAGTTCATTCTATGGTTCAACTTATGATGCTAGGAAGAAGCACTTTCATGCAACTCCAAGATGAGATGAAATATTGGCTAACATCATTTAGAATCATTGTGAAGTGGAGGAAGCATCATCCTATCATCCTGCTACTTCGATCAAAACACTTTTGCATGCTCTTCCTGCAGCCACTCTTCCTATAGATATTCTTCCTGCAGGCGTTCTTCCTGTAGCCACTATCTCTACAGACAGATTTCTTGTAGAAATAGGTATGTCCCATACATTGCTACCATATGAACTAAAGGTACCATGTTTTAATGAAGTAGCCATGATAGAATTAACTACACAAGTATAGGTTTCATAAGGAAGATATATGAATGTTAATAGAAAATTGAATGAAGAGCAGCAATTATTATTGGAAAATCTATTGAAGACCCATTAGCATGCATTCACATGGGATTACCATGATATGAAGGGATTGGATCCTAAACTTTGTACCCATAGAATTTATATCAAAGATGACTGCACTCCAGTAAGACAGCCACAAAGAAGGATTAACCCCACACTAAGAGAAATTGTGAAAGGAGAACTGCAAAAATTACTAGATGAAGGATTTATTTACCCCATTTCAGCTGGTCGGTGGGTATCTCCATTAGTGATTGTGCCCAAGAAAGGAGGAAAATGGTGAGTTTGTGTTGATTATAAGGAACTCAATGTTGCCATCAAGAAAGATCACTTTCCTTTACCCTTCATTGATCAAGTTTTGGATACACTTCCAGGGAAGCAATTCTTCTCTTTTCTAGATGGATTCAATGGCTATAACCAGATCCAAATTGCACCAGAAGACCAAGAGGAGACCACTTTTACTTGTCCCTGGGGGACCTATGCTTATTCGGTGCTCCCATTTGGCTTGTCCAATGCACTTGCAACTTTCCAAAGGACAATCATTAGCATATTCTCATACATTTCTCATGACTGCATGGAGATTTACATGGATGACTTCACCACTTATGGTGTTGATTTTAATCAAGCATTGGAGAATCTCAAGAGAGTCCTACAAATATGTGAAGACCAAAACTTGTCCTTAAATAGTGAAAAAAATTTCATGATGATGCAATAGGGTGTAGTTCTTGGCCACTACATCTCCCACAAGGGAATCCAAGTTGATCTTGCAAAGATTGAGGTAATCACAAATCTTCCTACACCTACAAAATAGAAGGATGTTAGAAGTTTCTTGGGTCATGCAAGATATTATAGGTGATTCATCAAGGATTTCAGCAAGGTAGTAGCACCATTGTATACCCTTCTCACTAAAGATGTTGAATTTTAGTGGACTAAAGCTTGTGACAAAGCCTTTTCTGACTTGAAGGAAGCTTTACCTCATGCTCTTGTACTCAAGGGACCCAATTGGGAACTCCCTTTCCAAATCCACACTAATGCATCAAATTATGCCATAGGAGCGGTCTTAGAATAGAAATAGGGAGTTGTTGAACATGTTATTTACTTTGTCAGTAAAAATTTGCAAGGAGCTAAATTCAATTATACAGTGACAAAGAAAGAGATGTTGGCAGTAATCTATGTGTTGGTATGTAGCAACTGATCATGCTATACTATATACCCCATGGTATACTATACATCCTGACATGTATCCTTGCTACAGTCCGGGGCTGTGTTGGGCCCCGGGTGGGGGTTCGAGGGCGCAGCCCTTGAGAAAAATTTTCTTCCTACTTTTTCACGTCATCACCGAAAAAGGGAAAAAAAAAAAAAGGAAAAATCTGATTTTGTAGAACCCAACAATCTAGAAGCTTCTAAGCTTGTTAAAAAGGGGTTCGGATGGGTGTTACAGTACGATGAAAAAAGTGATTATTCACAAGATTCTAATAAATTTTGTATTGGATAATAAAAGTATTGGATGGTTGCGGTTTGGTGGATGTAGCCCGGATTGGGTCAACCACGTTAAATTATTTGTGTTATGATTTACTCTGTGTGTGTTTTAGTTTCTCTGTTTATTAATTAAATCTACATTTAATTGTTAGATATCTTCCTTTCTAACCCTAACAAGTGGTATCAGAGTAGGTTGTGTTTTGATTATCATCTATAGGAAGGTCTCACAGTTGAGTGGAAGTCTCACGGTTGAGTAGGAGTCTCACAGTTGAGTGGGAGCAATGGTAGACGAGGGTAAGAAGGTTGAGAAGTTTAATGGGCAGAACTATCAATTATGGAAGATGCAGATGGAGGACTATCTCTATCAGAAGGATTTATAGCGGCCATTGGAAGGGAAAACCAATAAACCCGCAGCAATGTCAGATGAGGACTGGGAGATCTTGGATAGAAAGGCTCTTAGCAGTATTTTTCTATACCTGGCACAATCAATGGCGTTCAATATTACAACAGCAAAGACAACTCAAGAGTTGATGGAAACCCTGGTGAAGTTTTATGAAAAGCCTTCTGCTTTGAATAAGGTATTTCTTATGAAGTGTTTATTTAATTTGAAAATGGTAGAAGATGGGTCAATTACTAATCATTTGAATGATTTTAATACGGTCACCATTCAATTAACTTCTGTAAAAGTAAACTTTGATGAAGAAGTTAGGGCTCTTTTGATTCTGTGTTCTTTGTCTGAAAGCTAGAATGGCTTGGTAATGGTTGTTAGCAATTCTATTTTTGGTAAGAATACATTGAAGTTTGATGATGTTGTTGGTGTTATTTTGAGTGAGGAAATTCATAGGAAAAGCTTAGGTGGAACATCCACATCAAGCAGTGTTTTGAATGCAGAAAGAAAGGGCAGAACAAAGGTGAGAGGAAACAATTCTAGAAATCATGGGAAGTCATGAGGAAAATCAAAGGATAGAAAGTCCCAATCTAGAGACAAGAGGGATTGTTGGTACTATGGTAAGCCGGGTCATTTAAAGAAAGATTGTTGGTCTCAGAAAAATAAAGGAGACAAAAATGAAGGAAGTAAAGAGGAAAATGTGGTAAGTAATAAATCTGATGAGGATGCTTTGATTCTTTCCCTTGATAATGTTGATGATTCTTGGGTGTTAGATTCAGGGGCTTCTTTTCATGCTACCCCCCATAGAAGTTATTTTCTTGATTATGTCCAAAGGGATTTTGGGTTGGTTTATTTAGGAGATAATGAACCTTGTTAGATTGTTGGAAAGGGAAGAATCAAGATTAAGTTGCAGAATGGAAATCATTGGCTACTACATGAGGTAAGGCATGTTCCAAAGTTAAGCAGAAATTTAATTTCAGCAGGGCAACTAGATGATGAAGGTTGTGTTGTTATTTTTAGTGATAAAAACTGGAAGGTCACAAAGGGTGCCTTAGTGGTAGCAAAAGGTGTGAAAGTAGGCAACTTATATCTTTGTACTGGTCATACTGTTCCTTCTACTTTAATTGTTATGAAAAAAGGTCAATGTTTAGGAACAGTTGCTGTAGTTTAGTAGGTAGAAGATAATACAGTTGTTGTGGACCCTGAATCAGCATTGTGGCATAATAGACTTGGGAATATGAGTGCAAAAGGTATGAAAATACTTCATTCAAATAATGTTTTACCAAGTCTAAAATGTGTTAATATGAATTTCTGTGAAAGTTGTGTGTATGGAAAACAAAAGAGAGTAAGTTTTCTCAAGGATGGGAAGCAAAAGAAGGATGAGAAATTGGAGCTTGTGCATACGGATGTATGGGGACCAGCTCAGGTATCTTCTCTCGGTGGCTCTCTGTATTATGTTACATTCATTGGTGATGCAACTAAGAAGGTATGGATTTATTTCCTTAGGAAGAAATCTGATGTATTTGAAACTTTTAAAAAATGGAGAAGCTTGGTTGAGAATGAGACAGGTAAAAGGATAAAATGTCTCAGATCTGATAATGGTGGTGAGTATTGCAGCAAAGAGTTTGAAGATTATTGTTCCTCTAATGGTATTCGTAGGTAGAAAATGGTTCCAAGGACTCCACAGAAAATGGAGTGGCTGAGCGTATGAATAGAACAATAATGGAGCGTGCACAGACTATGAGATTGCATGTTGTTTTGCCTTTAAAAATGTGGGCAGAGACTATAAAAACTGTTGTTTATTTAATTAATAGAGGTCCCTCTAATCCTTTAGGTTGTGGTATTCCAGAGGAAGCATGGAAAGGTAAGAAGGTGAGTTATTCTTTTCTCAAAACCTTCGGTTGTGAAGCATTTGCACATGTAGATTCTAAAAATAGAACCAAGCTTGATGCAAAATCAAAGAAATGTGTATTTGTTGGATATGGCATTAATGAATTTGGTTATAGGCTTTGGGATTTTGAAAATCAGAAAATTGTGAGAAGCAGGGATGTCATATTCAATGAGAAAGTGTTGTACAAAGATCTGTTGTTGCAACATGAGAAGAAAGAAAATGATTATGCAGTGTTGGATGATATTCCAAACAATGATGTTTTAGTGGTTCCTCATGCTAGGCAACAACAGCAACAAAAAATACCAAAAACTCCTGTTAGACGATCTTCAAGGATAAGTAGACCTCCAGAAATATTTTCTCCCTCTTTGTATACTATTTTGTTAACTGATGCTAGTGAACCAGAATATTATGATGAAGCTATGCAGGTGGATACCAAGGTTCAATGGGAGCATGGAATGGAAAAAGAAATGGACTCCTTGTTGAAAAACTAGACTTGGGAATTATGCAAGTTGCCTGCAAGTAAAAAGGCTTTACCAAATAAATGGGTTTATAGGCTGAAAGAGGAGGATGGAGGTAAGAAGAGATTTAAAGCCATATTAGTTGTAAAGGGATTTGCACAGAAAAAGGGTATTGATTTTGATGATATTTTTTCTCCAGTTGTTAAAATGACTTCTATTCGTATTATTTTAAGTATTATGGCTGCTGAAGATTTGCATTTAGAACAGCTTGATGTTAAAACAACCTTTCTCCATGGTGATTTGGAAGAGGAAATATATATAGACCAGCCACAAGGATTTGAGGTCAAAGGTAAGGAGAAACTAGTGTGCATATTGAAGAAAATTTTATATGGCTTGAAGCAAGCACCTTGACAATGGTACCTGAAATTTGATAGTTTTATGGCTAAGCAAGGCTACAGCTGGTGTAATTCTAACCATTGTGTTTATTTTAAGAGGTTGGATAATGACAGCTACATTATTTTATGTCTATATGTTGATGATATGCTTGTAGTAGGGTCTAACATGGATCACATAAGTGAGCTAAAACAACAGTTAGAAAACTCTTTTACTATAAAGGATTTAGGGGCAGCAAAACAAATCCTCGGTATGAAAATTTGTAGAGATAGGAAAAATAGAAAATTGTTTTTATCTCAAGCTAATTATGTTGAAAAGGTGTTGCAGAGATTTCATATGGAGAATGCAAAAGCTGTCAGCACACCTTTGCCTAGTCATGTTAAATTGACTAAGGATATGTGTCCAAAGACACAAAAGGAGGAAGAAAAAATGTTCAAGGTACCATATGCTTCAACTGTAGGTATCTTAATGTACACCATGGTATGCATGAGACCGGATATTGCACATGTCGTAGGAGTTGTTAGTGGGTATTTGAGTGATCTTGGAGTTGAGCATTGGAATGTGGTAAAATAGATTCTCAAGTACTTGAGAGGTACATCCAATAAATGTTTATGTTTTGGGGGCTCTAATACTGATTTAAAAAGTTATGTTGACTCAAATTTGGCAGGGGATATAGATACTAGGTGAAGTACCACAAGTTATGTATTTACAGTTGGTGGGACAGCAGTGAATTGGATTTCTCGATTGCAAAAGGTGGTTACTTTATCCACCACAGAGGCAGAGTATGTTGCTGTAACAGAGGCGGAAAAGGAGATGATATGGCTGCAACTTTTCATGGATGATTTGGGAAAACAACAGGCTGAAAATTACTTGTTTACAAACAACTAGAGTGATATACATCTTGCAAAGAATTTTGTCTTACATTCTAAAACAAAACACATACAGTTGAGATATCATTTCATTCGGTCAGTGTTGGAGGATGGACAGGTGAAGCTGGACAAGATACATACAGATGTCAATCCAGTGGATATGTTTATGAAGGCAGTGTCAAGGGAGAAGCTGAGCTCCTCTTCATCTTTGGTTGGTCTTCAAGTTTGAATTAAAGTCTAATAGAGTAGCAGGGTCCAAGGTACTTATTTCCAGTGGGAGCTGTAATTGTAGCAGTGTCATCCAGAATCAGTCTCCAAGTGGGAGTTTGTGTTAGTGTGGAGCCTGATCAGTCTCCAAGTGGGAGATTGTTGGTATGTGGTGATTGATCATGTTGTACTGTATAGCCCATGGTATATTGTACATCTTGGCATGTATCCTTGCTGGGGTTTGAGGCCAGGCTAGGCCTTGGGCGGGGGTTCGGGGGCAGCAACCCCTGAGAAAAATTTTCTTCCTACTTTTTCATGTCATCACCAAAAAAGGGAAAAATCAACAAAAAAGGAAAAATCCGATTTTGTAGAACCCAAAAATCTGGAAGCTTCTAAGCTTGTTAAAAAGGGGTTCGGATGGGTGTTACAGTATGATGAAAAACGTGATTATTCGCAAGATTGTAATAAGTTTTGTACTAGATAATAAAAGTATAGATGGCTGCAGTTTGGTGGATGTAGCCCAGATTGGGTGAACCACGTTAAATTATCTATGTTATGATTTATTATGTGTGTGTTTTAGTTTCTCTGTTTATTAATTAAATCTATATTTAATTGTTAGATATCTACCTTTCTAACCCTAACACTATGCACTGAACAAATTCAGACATTACATAATGGGCTAACAAATCTTTGTCCACACTGATCATGCATCTATTAGATACCTTATGAATAAACCTTTGATCATAGGTAGATTGGCAAGATGGTTATTGTTGATGCAATAGTTTGATATAACCATTATGGATAAGTTAGGGAAAGCTAATATTGTTGCATATTTTCTTTCAAGGATAACTACATCAACAAACAATCATCCCATAGATGACTTTCCCTAATGAGCATTTATTCTCTCTCAGTTTACAAAAACCTTGGTATGTTGATATAGCCAATTACTTGGTCATAGGTAGAACTTCTTCTCACTTCTCCCCAAAAGAGAAAAGGGCACTTATTGAAAAAAAATTTCCTTTCTCTTGGATTGTTGGATGTTTATTTTATACTAGACCAAACCATGTCATGAGAAGATGTGTAAGAGAAGATGAGACATATGACATTTTTCATGCATGTCACAATGAACCATGTGGAGGAAACTTCGCAGCCAAGAGGACAGCAATGAAGGTTTTGAACACAGGGTATTACTAGCCAACATTCCACAAGGATGTAGGAAGGTATACCACAAAATGTGATAGGTGTCAAAGAATGGGCAGACCAACCAGATCAGATGAGATTCCATTGTGCCCCCAAGTAGTAATCACTCCCTTTGACAGGTGGGGATTGGATTTCGTAGGACCAATTGACCCTCCATCAAATGGTAAGTCTTACATATTAGTATGCACTGATTATGTAACAAAATGGGTAGAGGTTAATGCCATGAAGCATGTAAGAGATAAGGTTCCATAATTTTTTTATGAAGAGATTTTCACAAGATATAGAGTCCCCAAAGAGATAGTAATTGATCAAATAGCTCAATTCACATCAACTCTTGTTGCAACACTAGTTAATGAGTACAACATAAGGCATAGTAAGTCTACCCCTTATCACCCCCAGGCTAATGGCCAAGTTGAAGTGAAAAACAAAGAAATTGAAGCCATTCTGACCAAAACATTAGCCATCCATATTAAGGATTGGGAAAATAGATTACCAGAAGTTGTTTGGGCTTACATGGAAAACAACTATAGGCTTCACTCCATTTGATTTGTTATGTGGAAAGACAGCTATGATTCCTGTTGAATTTGAATGACTTTGTGAACTACAGTAGATTTGGGGATGGATATTTTTGAAGCACAGAATGAAAGAATCATGCAGCTCAATGCTTTGGATGAAATAAGAAGAGAAACCCTACAGCATACAGAAGTAGTGAAGAATCAAAGAATCAAATGGCATGAAAAATTTATCAAGGACAAGAAATTCAAACCAAGAGATTGGGCCTTGCTCTATGATTCTAGATACCAGGACAATGTAGGAAAATTGCAAACAAGGTGGCTAGGACCATATGAAGTTGTCCAGCTCACCACCATTGACCCTATCAGGTTCAAATTACTTTTCAACAGTCATCGCCTTAGATTATACCACAAACCAACCTCTAAAGAAGATTTCCTATAGCAATTCACTCAGCATTCAGCACCCAAGCTTCCTGCAACTGAAGGCAGGGCACCTAGTCTCCCTCCTTCTGCCTAACTAAGGTACGTAATTTTCCTAATAAAGACTTTCACTTGCATGGAAGTCCATTTCTTCATCATCTTCCCATCCACCCATCCATCACCACCTTTCTCTCTCTTCTATCACTTCATTCCACCTCACCTCATTCCACTTCATCTTCATGTATTGCTCAATTCATTTTCCAACAAGGTGACTGCTACTTTATATGTGATCTTTGCAACAAATCTTCCACACATTTAGGAATGTACGCATTAATTACTATATTTAATCATCTTTTAGGAGTGTTCATTTAATCATTGTGTGTTAGTATAGATGTTCACATAGATTCCATCATTACCTATCAATCACCACTCCCATCTCACATGTGCGGACACGTCCAAATTTAGGTTGGGGGGAGGGGAACAAAAAAGATGCAAATATTTTGTGAAATTATTTCCCATGTGTCAATTCATACTAGGCTATGTCAAAAATTTGAAATGAGCTGATTTGAAATCCGAGTGAGGGCAGCTTCCATGTGTGAAGTGATAATAACTGCAACCGCCATTTCTTCCTATCATGATTCTCCATTATCACCCCTTTTTCTTTCCATTATTGACCCTATCAAAATCTTGAGTTGAAGAACCACAATTGAAAAACAAAACAAAAGAAAATCAGTTGGCAGTAGCGCTAGAAATTTAGTAGGGTGGTACTGGGAAGAAGGGGAATTGCAGGAAAAGAATTTGTAGAGTATTTGTTTGATTGCAGACAATGGGAGGTGGGTTAATTTGAAATGAACTCATGGTGCATGGTATTTTACTATAGGATGTGCAACGCCTGGCCGAATTTCAAAACTGTGGATGGATAGATTACTTTTTGAAGTTGGATGGTTTTGATGAAGGCATTGCCCTTGAATTTGCTCAGACATTTTTAGAGGGAAAAGCCATAGTAAAAGGATTCAAAGTTGTGGCAACAAAGGAAATAATTGTAGAGGTTACAAGGTTACCTACTGATGGTGAAAATTACCCTACTTTCAGAGATTCCAAGTCAGCTAGGGCTGAATTTACAGAGCCAAATGATCCCCCATTGAGCATAGACAAACAGGGCACAAAGAGAATGTCTCTGCCCGAGTTGTGGAAGCATATAGTCGTGTATGTCATCAAATACATCACCTATGAGGGTCACCAATCAAACTTTCACTATGTCCACTTCAAGATTTTGAATCATATGAGGCACGACAGAAGGATGAATGTGCCTAACATGTTATACAGTATTCTCTCAATCATGGTAGCCAAACCTCAAAAAGGTAGGGATAATTCTATTTCCCACCATTGCCTAAGTAAATTGCTAGTTGAAAAATCTTTGTGTAATGTATTTGGAATGACTTGGGAAGAGTTTATCAAAGTTGATCATTTGCCACCTAGGGCTATACCTCAATCCTATAGGTCTAATAGGAGGGTAAGCACAGCTGAATCCATTCCTAGTAATTCAACCTCTGGTGTTAGCTCTAGTGTGAATCTTCTTGCAGAAGAAGAAGCTATAGAAATCAGTTCTTCTGAAACAAAGCATACAGAAAAAGAAATCCTTTCCTTAGGTTCTGACGATGAAATTTTGCTTGAAACCCTCATGAAAACTAGGGAACAATATAGAGAAGTAGAAACAAGAAAATGGAAGGCTAAAACGTAGCCTATAAAAAGAGTGGTGTCAAGTTCTAAGAAGAGGAAGGTTGATATTGTTCATCCTACAACCAAAGGAAAATGTGAGAGATCTCCAAGGAAGTCAAGACCAACTGGGCTTGCATTTGGTACGCCTCCACAAGAAATCCCTAAACCTAGTGAGACCTCACATGAGGACCTTGAAGCTCCAATGGAGCAGGAGAAGAAGACATATTTAAGAGAGCAGAAAATATAGCACTGGTTGATCTTGCTAACATTGCAAAAGAATTGGAGGAAATCAGGACTCCCTGCAGCATGAGCAAGAAGTCCTACAGCAACAACCAGAACCAGAGTAGGAGTTTCTACAGCCACTGCAAGAGCAACAATAGTAGTCCCTACAACAAAAGGAAGAAGAAACAGTACCTTTGCAACCCGAGATAACTGGACAGCCTAAGTCCATGTAGATAGTATCATATGAGGAGCCACCACCGAAAATACTGGTAGGAATCCATAAACCTCTTGATTTTACAATGCATACAGTTCTTTTGAATTTATGGCAAGAAATACAAAGAAGAGAGGAAGAATGGAAAAAGGAAAAAAAAATTAAAGGAGGAAATTCAAAAGAGGGATGAAGAAATTGAGGATAAAAATGCAAAAATTGCCACCTTGAAGCAAAGGGTAGACAATATGTTAGCTTTGGCACCAAATATTCTGGAATGTAGAGATCCTCCAAGAGTCTATGCTCTACTCCTAAAGGAGAGGTATCTCTCTTTTAAGATGTCAAGAATTGCCTCAGGTTTGAATCCTTCTCTTAACACCCGCATAGAATTATTCAATGCTTATAGGATTTCCTCACCTGAAATGAAACATTTGCTATGTGAATTTTATTTACATAATTATGATGTCATAAAAGACCATGATTGGAATCCACTACTATATGTTGGAGATATTCAATTGAGAGAATTCATGTCTTGGGTACAAAATGAGATTAGTTGGGGATAGCAATATAGTGCTTATAAGCAATTGGAATCTGATATTCCCCTGCATGTTAGAGCTGAATCAAGCAACCCAAGGGACATTTACAAAGAATGGCACAGAATGTTGCTCAGACCAAGTTATGCCAATATAATTATGCTTTGGATTGAGGCAATTTACAGTGAATATGAGGTAAATACAGCAGCAAAGGAAGAGGCCATGAGGAGATGTTTATCCCAAAGATGGAATAGTTTGACTGATGAGTTGAAACTGGCTGAGCCTCATTTCATCCACAATTATGTTGCAGTCTTAAAAAGAATTGAGAGGTATATTGAGATTGGGAGAGCATAGGGGAGAGATTGGCTTCCCCTGACTTTCTAGCCACCCATGCTCATGTGGCCCATGCCAAATTTTAGTTTTACCAGTTTGATGTGTTTCTAGAGAGGCAGAGATGGAATAGGTTTGATAGATTGGAGGAGTCTATTGGGACCGAGACTCACACACTACAACCACTAATGTTGGATAGGTCTCTGTTGCAAATTTTAGAGCTTTGACCAAGTAGAAGAACAACCCTTCCCCTATTAGAGGACCAACAAAATGTTAGGTTGGGGGGAGTGATGAGCCTAGTTTTTGGTCTAATTTTGGGTAAAATCTATAGTCTATTTGCTAATAGATGTCATAGAATTTGATGCTTAAGTATTGGTATTGGCATAATGTCTCCCTCAAACCATTAACATTTGAAAATATCCTATCTTTGCAAGCTTTAATGACATTTGGCATAATATGTGGGTTATCTATATTAATTTTGCATGTGATTAATGGATGTTTCTTAGAGTGGTTATAAATGTGTGGTTATTATGTGTACTGACTCTATCATGTAGATTTAATGAGCTAAGTTGAGGAAGACACCACCAGCTGGGCATGCACCACAACATCCAGTTGAGGAATCACTCCAAGTCAAAGGCAGTCGGTAGCAAAGATTCTTCATGCAACTGAGCGTAACTGCCTTGTAGTGAACCTTAATGATCGAGCATGCATGGGCATTACTGTTGTGCTAAATCTATGCTTGACTTGCATGTCTAGCCAGATTCCTTACATGCATAACCACCATCACTCCACTTTCCCCTATTTTCCCTAAATGGCATCCTCCCAATAATAGAGTTGAATGCCTTGTTTAGTTGTAGTATGAATAATAATTTGATGCTCCTTCCTCAGGAATGGCACGATTTGATATTTTACTTTCATTCTCTAGTTTTAGCAATACAAATACATTACTCTTTGTATGCATGTTTTACAATGAATGAAATAAATTTTGGAGTTCAAGCATCTAAGTTCTTGTTAGTTTAGAGGATACTTATCCAAGGGGGCCCACTTGGTAAGTAATATTTCTTCTTAGTTTAGCATTAGCTTAGTATTGCTTATTGTTTAGTGTTTAGTTAGACATTTGGCATCGACTGTTCCTACAGCCACTAGAATTTCATCTTGTGACTATTCCTACAACCAAAGTAGACAGAGTAGTTTCTTGTTTGTTGTTCAGATTTCCATTCTTGTTTTGCATTTTATCTTAGCATAGTTATCGGTTGATGTTCAACATTTGTTTCATTTCTTTCTAGCAATTTACTTTCAGTATTATGTTTCTTAGTCATAGAATGCAATGGCTACTTGAGCCCCTAGTGCACATATTGTGCTAACCCATTTCAAGTTCACATCCCTGGGTTGACAAGTTAAATGCACCTTCATGATGATTGAATAGCTATTCAAGTTACATGTCCAGTCTCTAAATCATGGTTGTAAAGGCTTAGTTATTAAATCATTGTAGGAGGCCAACAATTAGATCCCAGTCGTTGATCGCACACCATGCAGGTATTGAGGAATGGTCGTTAGAAGATGTGTGAGGTACGTGATTGTTTCATGCATGTCCTTGCCATGGTGGGGCTCAATCCTTGTCCAAGTGCCTGTCGATCGATGATTTAGAAATTGATGATTATTATGTAGCATGGGAGTTGAATCTCAGCCATCCATCGCACACCTCACAGCATTTAATTAATGCCCACCAGAAACTTGTGAGGTACATGATTAAAGGATGCATGGATTCCTTGACTGCTATGAAGAATATGGTAGAGCCTATGGATGGAATGATGTGGCTCTTCATCAGAAAATTTTTCATTGGCTAGAAATTGGCAAGCTACAGTTTCAAGAATTCAAACCCGATTTGACTCAATTTGGGTTGTTTGATTTTCCATCTCATCTAGAGATCAACAATCAACATTCAAAAACCAAAAATAGGCATGTGATAGCCATTTTTTCTCTACGAGGAGAGAGAATTAATAACATGAGCTCTACAGGAGTGATCAATTTGATCCTGGTACGAGTGAGGAATTAATTCCATGGAATCATTGAGAATGATAGATGGGTTTTCATGTACTTGGCTAATTAACGATGGAGATGTGGATGCTAGTGGTCGATGGCTTGCTCATTCATGAGAATTTCACCAAGCATTGATGATTAGCATGCCCAATTTACTTATTAAATGAAGGTTGATGGCCTTTGTTTTCATCATTGCAATTGAGAGTTAATTTTTGAATTCCACAAGTGTAGTCTATGTTCATGAAGTTACATTTTAGAGAAGAAGAGTAAGCATGCTACTTTTTTGTCATTGGTGCGGAGGTCCCCAAGGTTCAATGTGAAAAAATCTCACAATAATGTTCCAGAATATGAATAGAACATACCCGTAGCCACTTCAACTCTTAAGGAAGAAGGCAAGGAGAAGGTTTGTGGTGTAGATTGCTACCAAAAGTATCCATAGGTTAAGAAGCCAAGTCGTGACCGTAGAAATGATGGAGGCTAAAGGTAAGGAACCCATAGGATTTGTACAAGGAATGCAAAGAAAGGTAAGATATGTCATGATTCTTTTGGATGGTAGAACTCCCCTATTGTCATTACTAATAGCCCCTCAGATTGTGATACTGAGACAGATTCAGGTTACCAATGATACCTCATGATCCTAAATCAATTGGTAGACCCAAGGGAGGAAGTAATATCAGTTACCCTAGTTTCTGTAAAGACTCTGAGCAAGCATGATTACTTTGTGGTTGGTAAGGATAAAGATGAAGGGGAAATGTTTTCTCCTCTTCCTTTTGCAAAAACACAAAGTGGGAAGGTCTATCGTGGCTCTGGCATTGGTGCTTGTTCTATTTTTGGGTGATGGAAGTGGTGTTTAGGTCTTAATTTTTATTGTGATGATATTTCTATGGTGTCTTTTTTGCATTCTCTGCATATGTTATTTTTTTGTATTCATGCTAACTGTGGATGGTTGGAGTTAATATTATGAAGACTTTTGTTCAATGTGGGTGTGGAATGAAGTTCCTCGCTGGCGATTAAAGGAAACTTTTGGTGGCATCAGCCTATCTCTTTTGATGGTGGTTATGAATTTTATTTCCCCAATTTAGCAATGTTTACTAGCAACCATTCAGGGAATTTTTGAAATGAAATTGAAATTTGGGTTGTAACAAAATATTTTTAAAATGTAACTATAATGAGGCTGATACTTGTTTCTCCCTTGGTCTATAAAAGGGATTTCAAAGATCATTATAGGGGGTTTGATTTTGATTCCAATAAATAGTTTGGGTAGAAGTTAAGTACATAAAGGATATACTATAGAAATCTAATCAATAGAACAATAGAATTGTCTTGGGTTTAAGTCTTATATGTAGTAGTCTTAAACTAGTTTTATACAAGTTACAGATATCAAAATAAATCTTATCTATGGAATGCATACTCTCCTTTTGTAAATTTTTGCATGTTATAAATGAAAATATCAAGGATATTATTGTTTATCTTCAAATGCTCAATTGAATGTGTGTCCTAATTTCTAATTTAACTTGAGGAGTTAATTAAATGCTTGAAGAGGGTCATAGATTTGTGAGAATTTGCATAGGATCTGATAAGAAGTTATGTTTTAGACATTGTGAGTTTTTGGATTGCAAGGAATTGTAAAAATAGTCCACCATTATCTGAGTTAAATAGCTTGTGTATAACTAGTTATTGCATATTCAACTTCGTTGCCCAATTGATGAAGCACTGGTTTATTTGCTAGGAATTTTTACAATTGAATGAATTGATGATTTACTCGACCATGGATTTATAATAAGAACATAACTCACTTAAAAATATTTCAATTATGAGGCATGAGTTTGAAATATCTCCTTATTCCTAGTAAATAGATAATAATTTACTTAAAGTTCAGCCAAATCTTTAGTGAGTTACATTCATTTGCAAAATAATAGGAACTAATCTATGCATAGAAGTGTTGTCCATCTAATAGATCATAATGAACATGATAAGGAACACCCTCCTAGGTCCCACTAAGCCTAAAGTGAAAGAGTAAATACCCTGGAGTCCTTTACTCGTTATGTTGGCCATTCATCTTGAGGATTCTTGATTATAGGGGTTGGCTAACCTTTAGAGAATTCCAAGGGTGTACTGGAAAAAACACCAACAAGTACAATCTAAGGAAATAAAATGAATTCATTTACAATCATGTCATTCATTCTCCCAATATCTCTCTTAATGGTGAGAGTATCTTCACACAAGAGAATGAAACCATTGACACATTCATTAATTTCACTTTTCCTAATCTTCATTCATCTCCCAACATCTCTCCCACTTGTGAGAATGTTTTTGTGCAAGAAGATACAATCATGGACAATCATGAAAATCATAGTTGTTCTTCTCCCAATAACTCACCTACTTGTAAAGAAGGTATCTTGGTGATAGAGTATTCAATCATTGTATCATGAGAATCTTGTTTGTTTCTCTCCTAATACTTCTCATAATTGGGAAGATATTATGGTGCAAGAGGATGGAATCATTAATACATTTCTTTCAAGAGATAGTAAGATGCATAGATGAAGATTCTAAGGTGACATTAGATCCCCCCTCGATAGAATATCATCAACAAGAAGTTTAATCCATTGAGGTTATGAATGCACAATTGGTTATTAGATATCCTTTGATTATTGGACCTCCTAATTCACCTCTCATTATATGACCCCCTAAATCTCATGGCGACATCCTAAACTTTGCAAAACAACTCACTAATAATCATGTGTCATAGAAACCAAGTTATCACATACTTCCTCATGCATATAATGTTGGAATTTTAGAAGCTTGATGTGTTTGTGAGTTTCTTGGGTGTTGTCATTTATATCAACCCCTTGTATGAAAAGAGTTTTGGAATTCTACTAGTGTTGATGATGTCAACCCCTAGCATTAGATTTTTTGGAAGCTTGTAGTTGTTGGTATTAATCTCAACACATGTTGGTATTGTCATTAGTGTCCTACTTCAATATAGTTGCAAAGGTTGTTGGCCTAACTTGTGTTTGGGGAGATTATTGTAGTTGGAGTGTTGCATGTTGTAGATGTTTTAGATGTTGTAGATGTGTTGTAGAGATGTTAGTAATATTTTCGATGAAGTTGGTTCACTTGGTTTCCAAGTGATTTTCAAAAAAATTGAATAAAAAAGAGTTCAATGTGACAGAGTGGTGTTCAATGTTTTGATCCAAATTTCTTCATGGTTGAATATACTCCCATGTTGTTTGGATGTAATGATTAGAGGTGTTATATCCATATCTTCAAGTTCTAGATCATTCTATAATAGAATATGTGTTCGACAGTATGTTTGGCTAGTAAAATAGGGTGTCTAGGAGAAATGAGATTGCTCTACACTTCTCCACAGTGAGGTTCTAGTGTTTTAGATCTGGAAAATTTTGTATATTGACTATATATACCCTTCCTTGGAGTTTCAGGTGTTGTGGTGCTCTGCAAAGTTGTTTGGTGTGTTGTATGTCAATGGTAGTATGTCTGGTTGCACATAATGAAGGTGTTATTGAGTTTTAGGTGATTGCAATAGTTGTGCAAATTATTCTAATGATGTTGGAATATTTTGAGATGTATGATATTTTGGAGTGCTTTTATTTGGTTTGTGAAGTTGTTTTCATACCTAGTTAAGCATGAACTTAATTGTTAAGGATGTTAATATAGGTTTGGTCAACCTAGTGTGTTAGTGATAATTACAAAAGATAATTGTTGTTTAAGGAAGTGTTGAGAAGTGTGTCAAAGTAGGTTTGGGTGCCAATTAAGAAGTGGTGTGGTTTTTCTTTACTTTATATTGTGGAAGTGTTTGGTGTTGCCCTATTTGGTGTTGCATAGTTGAGGTGTATATGTTTCCTTAAGGATGACCTAATTGAGATTGTTTTAGGTCGTGGAGGGTATAAATGCAAGGAGAATTATTGTGTGGATTAAGTATAGAGTGTGTGATGTAAAATATGTGAATGTGATCAAGTGTAATTATTTGAGTGTGAGCCTTAATGCCTATGACTTCCAAATGCAATGAGTAGAAGGTGTTTACATTTCGATCTATTTGATGAGTTATTTTTGCTTCAGTGGAACTGTACCTTTGACATATGAGAGATGCATTATTAGTAGTTCAAATTGGCAATGATCCACTCCTATTCTTCTTTCTTATAGACAGTGATTCCATTAGTAGTGAGCCACTATTAGTGACCCTTTCTTTATCTTTTTGGGTAGTGAGTCCTTGGTGGTGAGCCTTATTGTATTCGATATTGCAATTCATATGTTAGTGAGATAATCCTCACCATGGTTTTTCCCTTCTTGGGTTTTCATGTAAATCTAGTGTTCTTAATTTTTTGGATGCATTTTCATTACTATTTCATATGTTTACATTCTTCTAATGCATGATAAGGGTTTAATGGTTGTTAAGGGTTTAAGGGCTAATGCAGATTTGAATCTTAATGAGATTTTTTTATGTTTTAAAAGTATACAAGTAATTCATCCTTCCCCCTCAATTTTCTTATGCATATAACATATAGCACTAGGAATAATAAGCAACAAAAACAAACTCTAGCATCCATTCAATCGCCTCAACCATACCTTCCACCCACACCTAATATTTCTTAGGGTAGTGGTAAAGAATATGATCTTGTAGACCAACTTCATAATACTTCAGAAAAGATTTCCCTTTGTTATTTGATTCAAACATCACCTAAATACCACAAGATTCTTTAAGAGGCTTTGTAGAATGTTGATGTCCTAGATTTTGTTAAATTGAATGATGTAGCAGCCTTGTTTGATTATATGCAAGTGACAAATTTGGATATTACATTCCCTCAACATGAATTACCCTCACTTGAGATCCAAAATAAAAATGAATATTTAGTGATAGTAATGGTTTTTAATAAGATTGGAATTAGGTGTACCCTCGTAAACAATGGATTGGGTCTTAATGTTTGTAGCATTGATCTTCTAGATAATATTGGTGTGGATAAGAACCTTATGGAACTTAATGACCTTTCAATTCATGGCTTTGATAATATTAACAAGCAACCATTAGGATTGATCACATTTCCCATCAAGGTAGGACATGTGACTTTACAAACACCTGTGTCTATTATGCCAAGACCTCTTTCATATAATCTACTCCTAGATAGACCATGGATTCATGCCATGAAGGGAGTCTTGTCTACTCTTCACCATGAGATGAAGTGTGAATATAATAACAATATATACATGGTCAAAGCAGATGGAGAAAGTTGTAAGTTACAAGCCAAAGCCAAAAATAATACTTCCAACTCTCTTAATTGATTTTCCAACTTCAAAAGTAGAACCCATGATGAAATCTTTGGATGATGATTGGGGATCATTAGATATTACACCTTGTTTCAAATAGGAGTCCAAAATATCACCATCAAAGTCCAAAGAACTTATACAAATTGATGATATCCTAAATGCATGTCATCTATAACAAAAATCTTAGATGATGATTGGGATTCATTAGATTTTACATCCTCCTTTATGGGAGGATACAAAATCTCACAATATAAACATAAAGAGCCTTGTATTTTATATAATTCTATATCAACAAATCCAAAAGTATCAACCCATTATGGTGATGAGGAATCTTTAAATTTTGTCCATCATGAGTGTAAGATGCCTAATTTTGAAAAACTTAAAAAGGATTTACATGCTCCAAAAATATAATTCTTCTCAAGAGCATGTAGACATGCTCTCTTCATCTAATTTGGAAGAATGTTATGGCCTTGGTTACAAAATTATTTTTAAACATGGAACAAAAGGATAGGAATCAAGTGAATTCTATGTTGTAATTTTCCAAGCAAGGTCTAGGTTTCCAACCTTCACCTCCATATTCATCTAATGCTTTATCATCTTATGTATGTATGGCATCTTGTGGTAATAAAGAAAAATTTTCTTCATGAGAGAAAGAAATATCTCTTGCTTCTGATCAAGATCATATTTTGTTGAGGATTCTCAAATTCTACTTGATATCTCTCCCCTGAAAACATGAAATAAATTTTATAAAAAAACTCATTTTGTGCATATCATCAAGTGCATGGTCATTCTACCAATGAATATCAGGTCTAGTACAATAAAATTCAAAATCTTAAATATCTTGGTGCTCTTCTAGGTGTTGATGTGCACAATTTCTCTAAAAAATAATGATATTCATCCTACGGTGTTACTCCTCACTATGTGGCTTTTGTATCTTTATGCATTTTCTCATTTCCATTCATGGTGGTACAATCCTAAGAAACAATATTTTTCATGGTAAAAACATGATAGTATCTTACATGGTTGTCTTTGTCTCTATACTTTAGGGGCAAGGATAACTAGTTTTCAAGGTGTGCATTCTTTTCTCCTTAAAATACCAACATAGCAAGTATTTTGACATTTTAACGAGGAACACATATTACCCCTATCCATTTCTTCTTTTGATATTTGACCTATTGACATATCCCCTTGGTGATGGTGTTGTTTTTATTTCCCCCTAAGGCATGGTTATCAATTTTTCTCCTTCAACATATTTGCACCTTCTTAAGTGAGTTTGGCATTATTTTTGCTTCACTTTGTTCACATGCATTGAACTTAGTGTTGCATTGGCATAGCATCTTGATCATTTTATGGCACCTTATCAAGGTTATCAAGGAGTATAACTCTTGGTATGGTTTTTAATGGGTACACACCTATTGAATATCATACTTCACTAGACCTAGTGTGTTTCTCATTTTGATACCTTGTCTTGGGGGTTCACCTAGTGAATATTGGACTTCACTAGCCCGTGTTTCCTTTGGTTTATGATTCACCTAGAAAATATCATATTTTCTATTGTGTGAGTCATGAACACCTTAACATGGTCACCAAACATAAGACAACTTGTTTTCCAATAGAGCTATGGTTTCATGAGTGTTTAGCATAACACAACTTGCTAGCCTTGTGGAACCCATCATATTGCATGGACACCTAGCATAACACTTCTTGCTAGCTAGTAGATCCATGTGGCTCACAAGTCATTTTATATCCTTGTGAGAGCATCATTTTGTTAGACAACGCATTCAATGGATGATGTTTGGTATTTGAGACAATTTAAGATTAAGGTCTCTTTTCCTTATCAACTTGAATCGCTTTAGCACTAACTTTGTGTTTTGTTGTGTGTTTTGTGTGTCTTATTCATGTTTGCATTGTGTTTGTTCTCTTTTTTTTTTCACCTATATGATATTTTATTTCATGTGTTTTCATCATGCGTGTTTTATGTTCTCGACATGTATGTTTTTGTATGTTGTCTTGTTGCATTTCACTTCAAATTTTTGTGTTCCTTTGTTCCTATGTTTCTTTTTTATAGGATCTTGGATCTTGGGGGATTACACACTTCCCCTAGATTCATAGTCATCCTATCTCTTCAACATTTGAACAATTGAACCCCTCTTGACATATTCTTCCTTTAGTGCATGTTTGAGTGAAAGTTCATACTCTCACTAAAGCAGGGGCTAAATGTAGCATTCAAAATTGTCACCCTTGACAATTTCACACTACCTTGACACTTTATTTTTTTCATAACTTTAATTATAATAACAATTTACCAATTTTATAACCAAATTAATAAAATATATTTAATTCTTCATCACCCCTATAAATTTAGGCTAAAAATTAGGTCTAGGACACATACGCCATTTTGGGACACTTTGTAACATTAAATGGCATCATTGTCCTCGAGGAAAAATTGTGAATGTTCGATATTTCAATTGGTGGGATTTTATGATTTTAAAATGACCCCAAGTCAACCCCTATCCAAAATTATTAATTAAAATGAATATAAAGGCATGTTTTCCTCTCATTTTGAGCAATTAAAAAGCAATTTTATGATGAAGGAAGCAATTTATGAAAGTCGAGAAAGTTGAAAATTCTAAGATCAATCAAGGGAATATTTTTTAACATTAATATAGAAATTCAAGATCCAAGCGTCATGTCAAAGTGTATATGAGTTCATTTGTTCATGTTTTTGAAGGCTAACCTTGTTTTGTAGGTCTCTAAGCAATTCAAGAAATTCAAGCAATCAAGCAAACAAGGTCCAAGACCTTGAGGTGATGTGCATGTTTTTAGTCCTTCAAGGAAGCCATTGAAGGGTGGTGAGTTGTAGCACTTCCTATCATTTATAATTATATCATTGACATTGACATTGTGGAAGTGGAAACACTAACATGAGTTATAATTAAGGCAAGCCCCTAAATGGCACAACCCTTTTCCCTCTCTTTGAATGTGTAATGTTGGTTCCCAAATCTGCATAACATTGAACCATAAAGGTGTTCCATGTCTTATGCTTAGGTTAAAAGAGAAATTTTTCTAATGAATGGAAGAATGATCTCACACTTTTCTACCCTACACTTCAGGCTATGCAAAACCTAGGTGGGTTTCCCTATATGGTACTAATTATAGATATGAAATAAATATTCATTGTAGCACCTAGTAGATAACCTTCATACAAATAATAGGGGTTTATGTATTTGAAAAATGGAAGGCACTATCCTTGTTGTCTTCAAAACCTAGATATGAAGTATGCAAATATTTAGAAATAAATATTACAAAAATTAAGTCTTGTTTTCATTTTTGAAGAGTGTTTATGAGATTAAAGGAAAACCATTCAAAATAAACTGGTGTCTATCCAAGGCTACAAGTCATCATGCATGTACGCATCCTTCACCACATTCTAAAAATATTTTTATGATTATTATGTCATTAACACCTTGTATTAATGAGATCAATTAATGACTAATAGTATAAACTCTATTTATAAATCCAATATGCAATAAAATATTCTCATTATTTTCATTGAAAGAAATTACATTGCTCCTTGAGAAAAAACTAACCATGAAGATATGCTAGATGCAGAAAATGTGCATGGAAAGCTTTAAAATCCTTGATTGTATTACTAAAAGAAATATCTATTGGAAGCTTTACAACATAAGCATGAAGTATGGATGGTTATGTTGGTTGTTCCTATGTTGTCATTGATGTCAACGTGGTAATAACTACATGGTGATAACTATATGGGAAGTTTTCTTGGTTTACCATAAGTTGTTCTCTATCGGTAATACTCCTTCGTGATTGATTTGTGTGTCATTATTTGAGTTAGAAACTCATCACAAGATCTGATATGACTCTAATCTCTTAACCATATTTTATTGACTCATTCAGACTACTTTTTCTTGGATCTTGAAACGTCATTTTTCTATGGAAAGAAATTTATCTTTGAAAAATTTTAACTCTGTATCCTACTATTGTTCTGTGTGAGGTATGTTGTGTGAGAGACTCTGCATTCTACGAAGGTGAACATTCTTATACTATGGTTGTGCTGGAAGTCTCTTTACCGGTAGTATGATGGGAAATTAATGTGTTCTCAGATCTGGAAGGTATTTGCTTTAAGTATTATTTGTTCGTTTGGAGAATTATGTTTTCTTCTTGGTCGACTCAGTGAATGCAAGATATTATGAAGACTAATAGTTGACTTGGGATAATGCACTACATGGATAAAATGTTTAAATCTTATATAGTGTCAATGAAGAAAGGTTTTGATTATTTTTTATTCATCTAATTAGGCCGACCTAATTGATGAATAAGATATACTTGTATATATATAAGATTCTTTGAGGAATGAAAGATATAGAAGAGAATGAGAAGGAAAAAGTGTGTGTGTGTGTAAGAAAAGGAGAAGATCAATTCCTAAGTGCTTTATCAGTAGTACAAATTTGTTGAGTGATTATGAGCTTCAATGGTACTAAGCCCAAATCCATAGATCCCTTATGTGTTTGGTTTTCTCTTTTCTAGGGGAAAACTCCCTTTTCTTTTGTTCACATGAAGTAGCCTAACTTAGAAACATATGACTTGGCATAGGGCACTCTTAGTTGGATCTCCATTCTAGTTTTTTTTCATTTTTGCATTTTCCTTCCTTTGCTACTTTAAAGTAATTTCTCACAAAACGGTGTGTAGAAATTCCTTTAAAGTGGGAGGCATACATTACCATTATCTCATTTTGTATTCTTGGTTCTTAGTGCAACCTTGTCATTTCATATGATGTGTTTTCTCACTTTGTGGATGACATTGGTATGATGTCCTTCATAAGTGTGATCTATCTTAGAATATTGCATTCCTCTTAGTGGCCTGATGTGACACACTACATCCCCTAAGTTGTAAATATTTTATTCTTTGATAGGTCGTCTCTTGGAGACATTAGACACAGTGTTCCCTAAGTGGTAGACCTCACATAAACTTAACAAGACTCCTTTGAACATCCTTTCCACTTTTACATTTTACACTTTGCACTTTTTACCACCTTGCATAACGCAACCTGCATGCCTATGGTACCTTGCTTTTTTGTTCATGAGTTCTAATCATATGAAGCTTTTCTTGTCTCATGAAGCATGAAAAAACATTTTTCTTTGTGGTACCTTTTTAAAGTTATCAAGAGGTATAACTTTGATATGGTTGACTGGGAAACCCATTCAGTGGCACAACTTTCCCCATAGCCACCTTTATGTTTGTGAGTGCATGCCAACTAGCGTATGTATCTTACCTTTTTGGGACCTCTCACCTGGTGGACCACCATGAGTTCTTTCACCCCAAAGTGAGTATGCATTCTCTTTCTCAAAAAGAA
This sequence comes from Sequoia sempervirens, assembly GCA_007258455.2. NCBI lineage: Eukaryota > Viridiplantae > Streptophyta > Pinopsida > Cupressales > Cupressaceae > Sequoia > Sequoia sempervirens. The sequence goes on from VDFB02271358.1 coordinate 765,344,645, forward strand.
CAGCCTAGATCTAATCCACAACTAGTTGGACAGACGATTGAAGCTTAATGTGACTTCTCTCCTTTCATTTCAACACTTGTGTGTTCCTTTGTTCTTATGTTTAGTTTTCCATGGGATCTTCATCCTGAGGGCTTGATCATACCTCTTGATTTTTGTTATTCCATCTTTCTAGCATAAGTGCACTTGGATCCTTCTCGATATTCATGGCTACTTTAGTGTAAGTTGAAGCAATTTCATCCTCTCACTAAAGTGGGGACTAAATGCACCATAGAAAAATGGTCCCTTGACATTTTCATGGACTTTTAGGACTTTATTCATGATACTTGGTCTATTTTTCTTTGATTTATTGATGTAACATGGCTTGAACATGCACATTTAGGTCCTAAAATTCAAATAATGGCGTCTTGTGAAGATTTTGTGAAGTTTCGTAAAACATTTCTACACTTTTCTAGACTCTATTCATTAAAATTCACCTAAAAATCACCTTTTCACCACTTATCAAGTCTTATTTTAAAGTTTTTTAAAGTCTTGTAACAAGATTTCACACTTTTCTAGGCATAATTTCACTATTTACACCTTTCTTATGCTTTATTTGACCCCTTTCTACCCTTATAAGGCTTAATTAAGTGTGTTTTTGAATGTAAACCTAACAAATGACATTAAACGTGACTTAATTCCCAACACCCACTTTCAAGTCCAAGGTGGGACCCATTCGCCATGGGTAGTGAATGAGTCCCTCTTGGCTCCAAATTCAATTTTTTTTAAATTTCCTTTTGGGTTTTTATTCAAAATTACTTGATTTCAACCAATGATGAGATATCAATGGGTTACTAAGGCACAAGAATGTATAAATAATTATTTTTCTCCTCATTTTACATCTCCTAAAATTTGACTTCAGCAACCCGACAAGCAAACAACCTCAGATCTGGTACTACAAATTTGTCCCTTGATTTCACAAAAATTTTAGAGAGGACTGATTCACCATCAGTGGTGAATGAGTTCCACCTTAAGGTTGGAAATCTAGATTTTGTCAGATTCTAAATCCTGACACTTAGAAACTAATTTTTGACAATTTTCATCAAAAGTAGGACTGATTCACTATCAGTGGTGAATGATTCCCACTGGTGATTTTTTGTGATCTTAGATAGCATTCAAAAGATTCTAGATTCTCCACTTTAGTGAGAGGATGAACTTGCTTCAAACTCACACTAAAGTAGCCATCCACACAATCAAGAGGGGTTCAAATGTACAAATTCTAGTAAGATAGGATGACAATAATCAAGAGGGTGGTCAAGCCCCTAGGATCAAGATCCTATGACAAACTAACATAGGCACAATGGAACACACTTGCAAATGATATATGAAGCCATAACCTAAATGCCATCATATTCCATCAAAGATAAAAAAGGAAAAATAAAGAAAAAATAAAATACAACAAATCAAACTTCGATTGGTCATCCAACACACTGTGGACTGGATCTAGGCTATTTGTCCAAAAAATGTTTACAAGTGGAACACGCTATCCACTATGCAAATAAAATGTATGATCACAAGGGCTAGTGAAGCTAGTTGTCCACTAGGTGAGCCCCAAGAGATCCATATCAAAGTCATACCCCCATGACTATGATAAGGACAAAAATAAAATGCACGCTCACAAGGGATAGTGAAGCTAGTTGTCCACTAGGTGAGCCCCAAGAGATCCATATCAAAGTCATACCCCCATGACTATGATAAGGACAAAAATAAAATGCACGCTCACAAGGGATAGTGAAGCTAGTTGTCCACTAGGTGAGCCCCAAGGAACCATATCAAATCCATACCTCCATGACTTAAATAGGACAAAAAGAAAATTCACGCTCACAAGGGCTAGTGAAGCTAGTTGTCCACTAGGTGAGCCCCAAGGAACCATATCAAATCCATATGTCCATGACTTTAATAAGGTACAAAAGATGCAATGCAACAAGAGGGATGTTCGAAGGGATTCTGCTTAGTTCATGTGAGGTCTTAATCTTAGGGGACATTGTTCCTAATGTCTCCAAGAGAGGATTGATCAAAGGATAAAAGATTCATAACTTAGGGAATGCAATGTGTTGCATCACCACTAAGAGAAATCTAATATGCTAAGATAGACCAAGCTCTTGAAGGACATTACTCACAATATCACCACAAAGATAAAAACACATCACATGAAATAAGAAACCCACATTAAGGAACATGAAAAAAATGCCAATGTATGCCCCCACTTTAAAGAAATTGCTAAAAACCATGTTACGAGAAATTACTTTAAAGTAGCCAAACATGAAAGATAAAAAATAGAGTTTCCCCCCTAGAAACACATAAGGGATCTATGGATTCAGGGTCAGTATTTGTCTTGGTGTAACATTTGGATCTCCTACACACCATTTGCTTGTTGCAAGCAATCTTCACAACTATCCATTTCATTTTGACAGGAAAAACATTTTAAGTCATTTCCCAAACACCCCCTTTACAAACAAAATTTTTTTTGCATATATTGTTGTCCAAGCATGATAAAAATTGCAGAGGTATTCATAGATATCACTTTTTCCATAAAAATGGATTGTTGGTCGTTTTTGGTGCTATTGACCACATAAAATCATTCATACACCATTTAAATTTCTTCCCAAACATTGAAATGGCTTCAACCAATTTGAGAACATTGGAACAACATTCTTTACCCATTAAATAGCTAGAAAACCACACCCAAATCACCTACAAGCCCATTTCCTTCTTCCCCGTACACCTGCTCCTCTGCCAGCAACGTAGGATTGCAGGGAAATACTAAAGAGCTTTATAAAATACTTTCTAAAGTTTCAATATAGTATTTAATGAAATATGTAAGTCATTAAAATATTTAAAACATTGAAATTTTTTTAAATGCATCATATTAAAACATTAGAAAATAGTTACATTTTCAATTTTTCCTGTTGACAAAATCGGATGAAAATTTAATGCGCACAAATTGGAACTCCTAGAGTCGTGATTTTTTGTCAGTGAGCCTAATCAATTAAATAAAACATAGGTTTTTATCATATCTCACCCAACAATCCAATATTTGGTACCTCCTTTATAAACAGACCTATCGAAGGTGTTCGCTGCACCTAAGAGACATTAAAATAATGCATCAATTGACCTCATATTTTGATGAAATTGGAAATGAATATGTTTTAGGCTAAAATAAGAAATGGGTTTCCTCATAATTTTAAAAAAATTGACTTTCTGGAACACCAAATCTAACCTGATTGCAGTCATAAACAAATTAAATAGTGTACCAGAACCCATCTTGAAAGCACGAAACTAAGCAGGCACACTACCATTTGTACCAAGAAACTTTCTACAATACAAATTTGCAATATGACCTCTAAGTTACAAAATTTTAATCGGAAAAGATGGGCTCTAGGGTAGATTTAGCAGGAAGCAAACCTAACCTGTTGCCAACTTGAAAGTGCATAGGCACTTCAAATTTACAAAATTTTAAGGTGCCGCCATTGGCTCATGTTTGGGGATGCATGCCCCTTACAAGCATGGTGAGATACCAAATCTCTAGGGAGTATACCATGTTCCAAATCCATTGGGTTCTCTATAACTACTCGTCTATACTACATTGAGAACCATTCTTCAAACTTCATTTGGTAGCCCCAAGCCCCCAAAAATATAGAACCAATATTTACCCCTATCAAACACTCTATTTTCCACTATCTATACTAGGCTAAGTCTGAAATCATTTCCTTGTATACCTCAAAATCAACATCACCACTGCCATGCTTAACCTTATAACTGTACTTTTCAATGTCACCATTAACTCTATCAAACTACATTTTGCAAACATGCGCCAATTGAAATAAATCATCATTTGATATGTATACATCACACTTATCAAGTGAATTACAATTATGCATAATGTGATATTTGACATTATCTATCTCAATATCATGCCCCATTAAAAGATTTTACAACTAGACTAAAAACTTGAAACATTCATATGCCATTACATAGCTAGTATCACTTAAGATAACTTTATTATTAGTTTGCACTTTGAACATAAAACTTTCATAAAAACTTTGTTGTGTACTATGAAAATAACCCTCAAGTGCATCAAATAGAAAAAGTTCATATTTAGGCACCTCTTTGAATTGGACATCATCACACTGGTAAGAGCACACATCTAATCATTTTGACGTAGCCACATCATAACACTTCTTGGTGTATTGGAAATGAAGATCATATGCACCATCAACATCCCAAAATTGGGTAAATACACTCATTTCTAGTTCAGTAACATAGTCTGATTCATTTTTCAAATCAAAATAGAACTCAATGTAGAATGTTTCAAAATAAGCTCAATAATTTTAGAACCTAACCTTGAGCCCTAATTTTCATATTGACTTTTCATAACATATTCACTATTGCAATGAGTGACATAGTCAATATTACCTTCCACAATGTCAATATGAACATCTAAATCTTTTGAATGCTAAATTTTTTAGAACTAACAAGGTTAGTAGAAAGACATTCATTTTTGTTCACAACTTCATGTGCATCATCAATTGATAGGTATGTTGACCCAAATGCAAAAGATTTGATGCTACCTATAATTTTTCATTAAAAATTGAACAATCATCTTCATTCTCTGTCACACCAATGCAATCCTCATTGAATGAAAACATGTCCATTTCTACACAAAAATTGTTGGATGCAAGGAACTCTAAGAGGGGGGGTGAATCAGTGTTCAACAATTTTTACTTTACATAACAAATTTAAAACCATCAACAACAATAATTGAACTTTATATAACATTAGCAACACATAACAGATAAAAACATGCAGTCGCATTGATGAACACCATAACACCAGATATTTTTATGTTGAAGTCCTATTAGGGGGAAAACCATGGTGGAGACTAATCCACAAAGTTTTACTCTATTAAAAGTAAAATAAAGAGGGCAATGCCCTTGCATTCAAGTGCACTTCCTAGAGCTCACTGCTCAATGTTAGAGGCTCACTACCATACAAATATAACATAGATTACTACAAAAATTTGAACTAAGAATAAAGCATCTTCAAATGCTAGAGTTCAGTTCTAATGAAGCTCAGAATCCTCTTTTGGATTAGTCGTCTGGATCGTTGTGTTGCCCTACACTGCTCTGCACTTCTGACCTACTCTGCTCTGCACACAAACACTTTTCTGCCCTTCAAATAATTGATCTAACACTTTTCACATATACTCTTGTCAGATATCATGCATACACACACTATCTATTTCACACACTTAAAATTATTTCTCGATCTCCCTTATATATCTACTAACCTAAGAATTCAATATGTGTCAGCTTCTTATCAAGATACAATGTTTTTGCTTATGTTAGCCCAAAACATTAAATGGAAATGAAGCATACCTTCATAAGTTAGCTAGACTTATAGAAGGGACCCACACCAAGGTTTCAAAACATGAGAGATACCAATATAATTACTCCACGTACATCTGCAATTTACTACCTTAAGCATATCGGCCACAAGAGAAGAATAGATCATGAATTATGCTACCAAACCTCTTAACTTGAGCTATGACTAGTACGATGCCACAAAAATTCTTTAGTAGAATAGTGTACGTGCTAAGAAATATTCCTTGGAGATCCACACTTCAAAATAGTGATCTGGTGAGGTGATCGGATCAGCATACCAATCAGATGTCCTGTTCTTGACTTTCTCTACTAGTCAAATACAAAGACTTAGATCTTTTGCTAGTATGAGCACAACTGATACTGCAGACCAAACTGTAGACTCTATTTGCCATCAATGACAAAACAAGTAGCCAAAATTGATCTCTCAAATCCATATTCCAACAATCTCCCCCTTTGGCATTGATGGCAACGCTTGGTGAAAAATTTGCTAAGTGTCAAAAACCAAAAATAAATATCAAAGCAAAAACTGCTACCCCTCCTTTGGATGTCAGGAAATTTTTCACTTCATTCTCTCCCCCTTTTACATCAATGAAAATTCTCTACAACATCCACTTACACTCCCTTTATTATTTTCTCCCTTTAGATATTTTACCATATTTCATTCTTTCCCAAAATGCAAAATTTGACCAAAATTTGATGACTGCAAAAATTCAAAAAAATATTTTATACTTAGCTTTCATTTTTGGAAGAAATTTCTTCCAGGAATCCACTACAATCCCAATGGAAATGATTAGGTTGTTTTTCTCTAATGTTCTATTGATTATTTGAACAAGATGCTTGGGAATAGTGATTGCATGTTCCAGTTTTTCCCCTGATTTGAGAATTGCAATCATTTGTTCTAGTCTTCCTTCAGTTATATCTTTAACTTTCCAGAATGCATCAATGAGAACATTCTTAGCATTATGAACTTTTTTATGCTCAATCTATAAGTCATTAACTTTCTTCTTCACATCTCCATTTTTATCTGGGAGCATATTATAATTTTGTCCAATCTTAACAAGCTCACTTTCAATCTCTTCAAGTTTGTCCTTGTATTTTCCTATCACATGAGGCCGCCTTAAGCAATAGTTAAGGACTTTATTTGTTCTTCCTTTCTTTCCAAGGGCACAAACTCCATGGATACCTTCACACATTTGATCAGTTCATCTAGAAGAACATTTTGCAAACTTTCCAACTCAGTATTGTTGTCAATAAAGTACCTTGCTAGAGTATTTTCAATAAAATCCTACTCAAAGGATGGTCCATTCAACCATATACCATATATTTTTTGCATGCCATCCTTGCCCTGAATGATTTGCATTACCTTTGACCTAAACAAAGCATTTTCTTCATCACTATCTTCAGCAACTATTATTTCCAATTCACCTGGATCTGGTTGATCTTTGGGAACATATTCTTTTGAACCTTCATCTTCTACATCCACAACCACTTGACTTTTTTCTTTTTCTTCAATTTCTACAAGCTTGGGTGTCGGAGGAATGACACTAGTCGTATCTCTTTTTCTCTTCTGCTTTTTCTCTCCTTTTTTGGAAGATGATCCAACCTCGGTTATTTTTTTTGGAAGAGGAATAACACCTTCTCCAAATCTCTCTAAATACCTTTCTAAAGAAACTATCATACACTTGTTCACAATTTTCAAAAGAATTGTATTGATTGAATATTTGCTTACAAATCGGCATATTCTCTCTCCATACTACATTATCCTTCAACGGAAAACAATTTAGAAAGTACATCATGATACATATTGACAAAGTACCAAACCTGAATGGGTAGTCAATATCCTTAGTTAACTAGACATTCTCCATTAGTTTCTCCTTCAAAAGACTACACAGATCAAAGTCCTTGGTCTCAATTATCATTTTGTGGGCAATATATGCAGCACCTACCGAGGTTGATCCTTCACGGTTCCTAAAATAAATCTTTTATGAGATTCCATAATCTACATACCTCGTTAGAGGATCTTTGATTGATGAGATTATCAGAGCCCTCAAGTTTCCCCTTATTCTAGTTAGGGCTTCGACCTCCACATTTTGAATCGACTTCTTATTCGGCACATCACTGGCATTACATAAGCTAGTTAAATTCCTTATCACATCCTTGGTAATTTGATATGGTTTTGCCAAGGTGAGAATATCTCCATCCAATTTATTCAAGAAAAACTAAATTAATTTTGTATTGATGAAGTGAGGGTAATCGTTCCAAATATCAACTTTTTTGTGTTTTGATCCTTCAAGCCTTTTGAAATCAATGAGTGACAATAGATTTCTCTCATCCCTAATCTTCTGGATGCTATACTCATCTAGGGTTAAGGTACCTTTGATTTGCTTCATGTTTGCACTCCGAACAGAGTACCACCGATTACAAAATAGATGTGAAATTAATGATTAACAGGAATACTTGGAAATTCACCACCAGAATGACCTTTCACTCCTTTGAAATGTGCATAAAAATGCTCATGAGCTATTGTCCTTCAAAGCTTTGTGCCGAAATAAGGTTCAAAATGACCTTTTATAACTTTTCCAACTTTACTTTTGCCACATTAAATGCATTTCCCTAAAAGTACCTGTTACACTATAGACTCAAACAGCAACCGGATAATTCTACTATGGACCTTTACCATTTCATCCAATTCATCATATGATTGTTAATGAATAACCCAAAAACTGGCAATACTTAGCAATTTGATGCCTACAATACATAGGGGGAACAAGAGATTTTCATGAGAAACTCCCCCTAGGCCATTGGCCTGATATCAATTATTGGAGGAGCTACCAAAGGGGGCTTCCGGTACATCTTTATTTCCTTCATCCATTTCACTTTTCTTTACCCATTTCTTTTTCATATGATCTTTTATTTCTTCCACAGAAGCTTTTGGTTTACCTTTATTGTCTTTCTGTGAATTCTTCCTTGATAGACCGAACCTCTTTTATTCAGGTTTTTGTTTCGACAAAATTTTGCAATGTGACCAAGATTGTTACAATTGGAACATACACCAGCCATTCCACTAATTTCCACCTGACCTGCATTGATTAGCAACATGTCTAAATCTCCCATAGGTATAGCATTTAATGCTACATGTACTAATATTCATGCTCCTACATTCTAATGCCTTATGACCAAACTTCTTGCATTTGAAACATTGACGAGAAAATGATAAAGTACTAGGTCTTATCTTCCTCCTACACTGAGAAGCCATATGTCCAAATTTATTACAAGCAAAGAAATATCCATTAAATCTTTGAGCATTAGGTTGTCTTGTTGGTGTAATTAATATTTAATTACACTTTAGCATAAGTTTACTTAGGCATATTTAATTCCTAAGTTATAGGTTTTATCATTATCTTGTTGAGCTATCTTGTCGCTCAAGATAAGATTAGGTTTATGCATCTTTTCTTTTATAAAGAAAATTATCTCTTGTAATAGTTTGTACTTCAAATATATCAATTTGCACATCTTCTTGCAAATCTCTTCTTTTTTGTTTTTCTCTTATGTGGAAGGTGATTTTTTTAGTTTGCAATCAGATCTTGGTTTCTAACATGGTATCAGAGCCTTGATTTGCAGCCCCTTCTCAGCTTTTTTGGAGGAAGACATTACAGAGCTCGTTCGAGGTCCCTCGATGGTTTCATTCCTTGAGCATCTTTATGCAGCATCTTGGATCAGATCAGGGTTTTCCATTGGATTCAGAGTGCTGGAGAAAGTCAGAAATGGCTTTTATTTCATTCATTTTCATCACCATTTTCTAGATCTATGAGGGTTTCAAGCTCGATGATTTTTCTGATAGATCTGGGGGTCACCTGATTTTCAGAGCACTTTGGGCCCAAACGAACCTTTTCGTTGGATTCTCAGCACGCAAAAAACCCCTATTTCCATATAAAGTTTGTCCGTTTTGAACATAGTTGTCCGGAGAGGCAAAAAAGATTTTCCCAAGGGTCATACAGCCCCTCGGGCATGCATTTTGAGGCATTTTTTTTGAGAAAAATTAAAAATCAAAGATTTTTGGTTCAAATCCAGTGCTTGCAGTTTAAATGGCCACCGTCGGACCACCGCCACCCCCATGTGCCACCGCCGGTGGTGGGAACCAACACCTCTGTCGGCCTCCTCCGCCAATGCCTTGCTCAGCCAACTCGCAGCCCCCGCGGGCTTATTTTATATGCCGAAGGTTCTATCGGCGACTGAGAGCCAAGATCCACCCCCGCCGATAGTTCTTAGCACCCGCCCCAGTCACGTGGGTGACCAGGGGCCGCCCCTAGCGCCCAGCCGGCAGTCTCTAGCACCAACCCTGGTCACGTGGGTGACCAGAGGCTCCACCCCAAGAGCCAAACACTTTAGCCCCTGGTCTACCCAGGCGACCAGGGGCCTTATTTTTTTAGCCCCTGAGGGCTTCACATGGCCAAATCGAACATTTTTGGAGCACTTTCACAGAAACAGGCGTAACTTGGGCATACGGTGTCCTTTTTTTGCAAACAAGATATCATCGGAAATCTGTTTCGATGCTCTATGCAATGGTGCAGGTCGTATTTTCTAGTTTTTCTATTTTGATTCCTTTTTCAGCCTCGGAAGTCAGATGTTTCCATTTTTACTCCAGGAAGCATATCTTTTGACTCGGTTATCCATTTTTCACAATTTTTGCGGCAATGGAAAGCTGGTTTCGGCCTCTATGTAGATCTGAGGTAATTTATAGAATATGTGTACCTTATTTTATGCATGCATTCATTTTTTTTTTGTGCACTAGGTTTGCATTTTCATTTATGTTTCTGTAGTTTTGCATTCTCTCCTTCTACAATCATTGGGTATTGTAATAACGAACTGATATAAAGTTCCATTAAGGGGGGTTCTTGCATCGATCTTTCACGTTGGTGACAACTCGCATGTTTTTTTCTAGTTTACTATTGTTTCCTTTAGCTTACTTCTTGCTTCACTAGACACATCTTTGGTTTGCTTTGGTTCACACTTCACATTGTGATTTTATAGTTCTTGATCCACATTGGTTCAAATCTTTCTCATTTGAGGGCCATGTTTTTATGGTTAATGTTCCAGAATCTTGATGGTACTCATCCTATGGGCAGTTTTAGTTTCAGTTTGGCATTGGATTCGAGAGACACAAATTCCAGATTTGTCATCATTATGGGTCCTTTCATCCTTTCATCTACTATTGTTCACAGATTCCAGGGTTGATCCAGTATGTGAGTTTCCAGTGTTCCTTGGCATTGGGTTTGATGTTGCATTTGTGATTCCGATATGGTATTTTTCAAATAGAAGTATCTTTCCTTGCTTGCCGGATTTAGGGTTCCAGTGTTGCTTCTTCAGAGTTCTTCCAGTGATTCTTCGCAGCAATTCATCTCACTGAGGGGGGTTTTTCTGACTAGGTTTTCTCTCTCTTTGCATTTTTAAATGAGTACCTAATCAACCCTTGTTGTCAGGACTCATATTTGCATAATAATCTGCTTCTCCCTAAATTGCACTTATGGGGGGGTGTTGGTGTAATTAATATTTAATTACACTTTAGCATAAGTTTACTTAGGAATATTTAATTCCTAAGTTATAGGTTTTATCCTTATCTTGTTGAGCTATCTTTTTGCTCAAAATAAGATTATGTTTATGCATCTTTTCTTTTATAAAGAAAATTATCTCTTTTAATATTGTGTACTTCGAATATATCAATTTGCACATCTTCTTGCAAATCTCTGCCTTTTCATTTTTCTCTTCTATGGAAGGTGATTTTTCTGGTTTGCAATCAGATCTTGGTTTCTAACATGCCTTACCAAATGTCTTCTTCCTTTTTTCTTCTTTTCAAGATTCTTCTGATTAGATCTGAAGCATTCTCCCTTTTCATATCCAATAACTTGCTTATCATTTATATCCTTCTGATTTTTAGTTATTTATTCAAGCTTGGTAGAACTTATCCTAAACTTCTCCTTAAATTCATTTGCAGTAGCAAGCTCATTCCCAAGAGCGATCATTTGTCTCTCAATTTCATGTTCATGATTTTTTTCCCGTTGCAATTCAATCTCTAATTGAATGGATCGTTTATTAGTTCTGTTGCATTCTTCAATTTTTTCTCTCAGGGACTGGGCCAAATTCTCCTCATTCTTCTTTCTTTGCTCAATTTCTTTGGTAAGCTTCATTGCCACAAATTCCATCTCAAGTCTTAGAGTTGCATTTTCCTTGGCTAGCTTCTCGCATTCTCCTGTTATCTCTTTCAGGGTTTGATTTAAATGCACATCATTTGGACCTTTGTTTTCCTTTTGCTTCAGTTGATCACATAGTTCCTTCCTCTTTTCCCTTGAGTCATTTATCTTGTCCTTCAGTGATTGAAATAATTTTTTGGCATCTACAATATTTTCTTTAAGTTACATGACCTCTTCCTTGGTGTGATAAAGATCATCAAGTGCCACCATCAGTTGTTGTTGAAGACCACCAGCATCCATCATAGTTCAAGATTCACCTCAAGCTGCCAAGCTTCAGAAGAGGAACCTTGCTCTGATACCAATTGTTGGATGCAAGGAACACTAAGAGGGGGGTTGAATCAATGTTCAACAATTTTTACTTTACATAAAAAATTTAAAACCATCAACAACAATAATTGAACTTTATATAACATTAGCAACACATAACAGATAAAAACATGTAGTCACATTTATGAACACCATAACACTAGATATTTTTACGTGGAAACCCTGTTAGGGGAAAAACCATGGTGGAGATTAATCCATAAATTTTTACTCTATTAAAAGTAAAATAAAGATGGGAATGCACTTGCATTTAGGTGCACTACCTATAGCTCACTGCTCAATGTTAGAGGCTCACTGCCATACAAATATAACATAGATTACTAAAAAAAATTGAACTAAGAATAAAGCATCTTCAAATTCCAAAGTTTAGTTCCAATGAAGCTCAGAATCCTATTCCGGATTAGTCATCTAGATCGTTGTGCTACCCTGCTCTGCTATGCACTTTTTCCCTACTCTGCTCTGCACTTTTTCCTTGCTCTGCTCTGCACACAAACACTTATTTTCCCTTCAAATAATTGATCTAACACTTTTTGCACATACTCTTGTCAGATATCATGCATACACACACTATCTATCTCACACACACTTAAAATTATTTCTCGATCTCCCTTATATATCTGCTAACCCAAGAATTCAATATGTGTCGGCTTCTTATAAAGATATAATGTTTTTGCTTATGTCGGCCCAAAACTTTAAATGGAAATGAAGCGTACCTTCATAATTCAACTATACTTATAGAAGGGACCCACACCAAGGTTTCAAAACATGAGAGATACCAATATAATTACTCCACATACATCTATGATTTACTACCTTAAGCATGTTGGCCACAAGAGAAGAATAGTTCATGAATTATGCCACTGAACCTCTTAACTCGAGCTATGACTAGTACGATGCCACAAAACTTCTTCATTAGAATAGTGTACATGCTAAGAAAGCTTCCTTGGAGATCCACACTTTAAAATAGTGATTCGGTGAGGTGATCGGATCAGCACACCAACTGGATGTCTTGTTCTTGACTTTCTCTACCGGTAAAATATAGACTTAGATCTTTTTCCAGTATGAGCACAATTGATACTGCGGACCGAACTGTAGACTCTAGTTGCCATCAATGACAACACAAGTAGCCAAAACTGATCTCTTAAAGCCATATTCCAACAAAAACAATCATATTCCATCTCACCATTAATTTCATGAGCTAGTGGCTTCACATTTGAGTCAACACATTTCCCAATATTATGCACATCAACATCCTCTTCATGTGTCACGTACATTTCCATCTTTGTTTCACATAAATAATCACAAGTAGCAAGGACATTATCATGTTCATAGATATCATACTCAGCCTCATCAACATCTTCTTCGTGTTTGGCACTGTGATTAAGATCTGGATACTGAACACACAATTTTTTATCTTCAAAATCATCATCACTCATAGAGTTAGTATGCTCTATTGATAGAAAACCTAAACCACATTCAAGGTACTCATCATGTGAAACTTGTTTATTCATTTGTGAACAAGTAACTTCATCGGCCTCCATGTCATTGCATCCTTTATATGAAGAAAACACCTTTAGATAATCCTCATAGAAGCATTCATAATCCTTAGAAAAATAATCAGGTTCACTTTCATCATGGTCCTCATTGCAAGAAAATTCATCACTACATAAACTATGCTCAGAATATTTAGAATGAATGATTGAAATTGCATTTTCAATATCATGACAGCTGATTTGCAATGAGATATCTGCAACATTTGCACTATTTTCACTAATCAAAACATGACATGGAATGACATATTTCATCTCTTTTACTTCTTCATTAACCAAGATATTACAAGGAGAGATTTAATGCATATATATTTTATCATTATACCATATATCTTTATCTTCATCATTGTTATATTGATTTGCATATATGCTACTTGTGGGCTAATTACAATCATTATCCTCATTTAGACAAGACAGGTCTTCATTTTTTATATACTCTTTTTAGTTATGTGCATCGTGTTTTGATTTTCTTGATATGATATATACTATTTTCATTTTGAGACATCACACTTTGTGTATAATCACATTGGACTCTTTCAAAAATTTCTATCCAATCAAAACTATAAGGCTTCAACTCTTTTGGCAAGGTACTCAGCCCTAGCTCATAGATTTCACAAAAAAAATCAATGCACATTGAATCCTCAAGTTTGAAATTTTTGGGGACCTCCAACAAGGCATCCAAAAACCTTGCAAACAAATCATATGGTGATTCTCCCTTGTGCCTCTTCATGTCATACAACTCTTCAACAAGAGACATAGAATCAAAATTTCTCATTTTTTTCTCATACTCAAAGTTAATCATTAGTTACATTATGCAATGATAGACTGACTGTAACAATATAAGTATTATCACCTTGACAATCACTTGTATTTTCTATCCCATAAATTTTGTTTGTATGGGATGTGCTAGGATAACCAACACTTGCAGCCAGTATTCCTTTGGCATTGAGTACTTCAAATTGTTTTCAATATCCATAGCTATAACATATGCATGATGTAATGTTGCAAGCTCCTTATCTCTCAATGAATAACTCATTTCTACAACAAATGCTCCAAGGTAAACAAATAGGCACACTACATCATTTGGCCTCATAGTTTCAGGAATGTCACCTAATGTTTTTGCAAATCTAATATTGAAAGCAGGAACCAATTCATATTCTTCTTTTTGCATGTTCATAATTTTGTGTCTCACTAAACTTGGATCAATTCTCTCACCAAACTGTTCTATGAATGCTTTCATGAACCCATTCCATGAAGACATAGAACACACTAGCAAGTATGAAAACTAATCTTTGTCATCTTCCTTCAGAGATTGAACAAATAACTTTATGACAACATCTTCATGACCTATCCCATAACCTCCCATCATGTCCATGAATTCATGAATTCTTGCAAATATTTACATGTTTATTCTGAGCTTTTCCCTCTAAACTCTAGCAAGTGTTCCCTAACTTCATTAGGAACAGGGTTTGGGAAACCTTGAATACCACTAAAATTTATGGCTCTATATCTTTCAATAGAGAAATTTCTTTGATGACATGAAAATGGTTGCACACTTTTCATGTTTACATCTAACACCCCACAGGGATATACAAGTGGATGATACATTTTCTTACACCTTTTACAAACTTCCTACATCAACTCTATAGTTGTTCATTCACTACCCTATTTCTTTCTTTCATCATGACCTTAAAATATTACAATGCATAACCCAAATGCATCTATACCTAAGATCTCTTTAGTGGACATATTTAAGAACAAGCATACTTCTTCAACATAATACACAAGCTACAATTAATAACTCAAAAGTATGTAGAATTATCACTATTATTTCCCTTTCTTAGTGCTTAGTTTCACTCAATAGGGAATCAATTTTTTTCAAGGCTTTCAAATATGGTTTTCATACACAAACTTATCCTTCATGAAAACCAAACCATAAAAAATACTTGGATATGTTGCAAATGCTGCAAACTTTCTTTTATGACTAGAAACCTTTTGTAGATCTAAAACATTCTTCACATTTTCATCAAGTTCTTTTCACTGTCACCACCTCTCTTTAGAGGGAAAAAAAAATCTTTATGTAGCTAAAAGACTCTTCATAAGTCAAGTTTCTTTCTAAGTTATTTTCACTACCAGAGCACCATATCTCATGAAATTTCTCAAGTATGCTACAAAAATTCTTTCTTCAGGTATGCAAGTCCTCAATGTTTGAACCAAATCTTTAGATCAACAAATTCATTAACTCTTTCCAAATGGATATTCCTTTGATTTTCCCTAATAGATTGTCCATTCTTTTGGTTCCCAAATCTATGTAATATTGAACCCTAAAGGTGTTCCATATCTTATGCTCAGGTTCAAAAAGAAATTTGGCCAACGAATGGGAGAATTATCTCAATTTTCTCCCCTACACTTTAGGCTCTACAAAACCTAGGTGGGTCTCCCTGTATGGTACTAAATATAGATATGAAATAATTTTTAATTGCAGCACCTAGCAGATAACCTTCATATAAATAATAAGGGTTTATGTATTTGTAAAATGGAAGGCACTATCCTTGTTGTCTTTAAAACCCAAGTATGAAGTATGTAAATAATTAGAAATAAATATTGCAAAAAATAAATCTCAATTTCATATTTGAAGACTATTTATAAGATTGAAGGAAAACCATTCAAAATAAACCAAAGTCTTGTTGAAAAATGAAGGTAATTATGTAGCTTAATACTTTGTAAAAATATGAGATTGTAGATCTAATTAAGTGTTCTTTGTTACAATTTCTTTGTATATGATTATCTGTTTAGATTCATTTTACCAATTGTAGAATTAGATAGAAGATTGTAGAAGAATAAGACTAGAAGATAGAAGTGACACAGCATATACCATGAAGAAACCCTTCTAAGAAAAAATTCCACCACTAGAATCAATAGTGCTTGTATTATTTAACCTTGGAACAAGATTACAATAATTCTTTATCAATCCTCGCTTGAGATGCTTCTTTTGCCTTCAAAAATTCTTCTTCACAACCTGCAATAAACTCTCATGTGTCCAAGCATGAATCCACACATCATGTGCCATGCTTCACAAAAGTACTCTCTTAGAACTCTCTTCAACTTGCTACAATAAATAGACAATTGTGAACATTGTAAACTCAAAAAGAGTTGACAATTACAAGAGGATAAAGCTCCTCACAAATATCTATGCCATTCTTGTGCAAGTAGAGTTCTTCCATGAAAAACAATGTCAAACCAAGTACTTCATCAATTTGGGTATCCCAAACTAAAGTCTTAACTAATTGTTGGTTTCAAAGATATATTGTAAGCTTCTCCTCAAAGTTGGCTCCCAAGAATGGGCCCCACTTCACTGAGCCTTGTAAATATCTTCTCATGTAAAGGTGTTAACTCCAAGATTCCAACTTGGGTGCCCAAGGTGGGTCCAAGTCAATATTCGTTAACTAAAACATATCTCTTCACCAATTCATGCAAACATTATGCATGATTGATCATCCCTTGTTAACTAAAAGTAGTCACCTGTTATCTGTCATGCAACATAAGTCATTAGCATGCAATTCAAGTCAACTAAATTCAACTAACATGCAACTCAAACTAACTACATGCAACTGAAGATAACTGAACCATAATTGAATTGAACTAAACTAAACTAAACTAAACTGATACTAAACTGAACTGATACTAAACTGAACTAAACTAAACTAAACTAAACTAAACTAAATTGAACTGAACTCCACTCATGTAAACATCATTTCCTAACTTCTAGGATTTTTACATGCATTACTAAAGTGTTATCTTTCCTCCAAATAGTTAACTAAACTCAAGGTGGGTTCCACCTTCCATGTGGGTGCCCCATGTGCTCCTATTTTGTAGGAGCTCTTCTTGGGCATCCCCACATGTTCCTATCATTTAGGAATAATTACAAATGTCAATTTACATATTCATTTCATTTGAATTTAATCTCTCTCTAATCCTATTGTTGGGGAACACTTTCCAAGGATTTAGAAGATACATGAAATATGTTTAGGATTGCAATTAAATGGCATCCTATTCCCAAAATTCTCCCACTTGATATTATACATTGAAATTATTCTAATCCTTCCTACACCAAGAACCAATACCTTTCCCAAGTATTTGTAACCATTTCTTCTATCACTGAAACTTGCACCAATCTATTCATGAACACAAGCATCAAATTCAAATGATAAAAAAAGACTCTGAGTGACTACCACACTCATACCAAATTGGAATAGCAACCATAGCAAGTTGCTATCTCATTCAAAACTTTCATAGGTAGAACTTCATCCTATCAACATAGCAACCTAAATCTAAACAAAAATTCCCTATATATCCGCCATCCTGCAAAATAAGACTCCAAGGTAACAACACATATAGACATGCGATAAAAAACCTCTGAAGTAATTCATTGTAGTAAAGTGTAACCAGTCCAAGAGAGGTGCCCCTCTCATATAGAACACATATACCTTCTGGAACTCCCACTTCACAAGTAATGTCAAATCTGAAAACAAGATCACAACATTAACAAGTCCTCCTATAGCACTTCACATAGAGGATGTGGCTAACTCCTCTATCATAGTGTCAAACTATGTAAAGTAAGATCTCCTTCAACACTCCCAAACTGAAAGGATATCAACATCTAACCATTCAACTTATAATGAAACATGGAAAAACTTATATGTAAACCTCTTGCAAAAAGTAGATCAAACTTATCCAAGAATTCCCACAACAAAAGGGAATATTCCCAAAGCCACTAACTATCTCTCGTACCTCTCCTACCCAAATCCTTAGAACTAACTCAAGTTCAAGATTGTAAGGAGAACAATGGAAATACATAAAATCATGCATCTACTTCTCAACTATGCATAAGAGAAGTCAAGATACATCTTAATAATGCATCTAATAATTAGGTGGGAAACACCTTAGATCATTTTACCTACCAAGTAGACCAAGAGTGGGATACAAGATTGTCTTGTGCATACAATAGACAACCTTCTCAACAATTCTATGATGGACTCATATCCATTTCTAGGTGTAGGCTTCTCATTCTTTATTGTTGAAAAATATTTTCTTACAAGTAACCATTCCAACATATATCTCTCAACATAAGAAATATCTGGCCTAACCCAAGTCTCTCTAGTGTCCATTAGCACCCCCTAATCAATCCATGCCAACTTCAAATGCAACCTACATAATCATGAAGATCCAAGAAAATGATTAATACTCAAAACTTAAAAAGAACTACATCCTCTCCAAAGGAAGAACAATAACACCTTTACCAAAGACTCTAAGGGTCCTCCATGAAACAAGATGTTAAAACCTCTTCAAATTACATGAAGATAGCCATATCCTACCAAATCTCCCACTGACTTGTGATACCAAGCTATACATGGCAACAAGATAAACATCAAACCATCACTGTCAAAAAACTCCCATTGCAACATGTAACCAAGCTATCCATGACATCATGATAACCACCTCTTGAATGAAGATCATCCATACATGTAAAACCATGGGCTCAAAACCATGAGCTCCAAAACCATGGACCAATTCAACTAGCACAAAACCATGTGTTAAATACCACTAAAGATTAATCCATTAACTCTAACCCAAGAACTAGTTTAACCCAACTACCCTCCCCTTACCACCTGGGAGAACTCCTCTCTTACCAGGCCTTTCCTTTCAAGGATTGAGCAAGCCATACTAGGTCTTACAACCATCAGCCCAAATACATTGTAACATACTTCTTTTACAAATCTGCAATAACACAATAGTAAAAGCTCCCACTACATCCAAAAAACCTTCAAAATTTTAAGAGAAAGGTGTCCCAAACTCTACCAACCTAGCTTGATACCAAATGTTGAAAATGGATGTAATTATGTAGCTTAATACTTTGTAAAACTATGAGATTATAGATCTAATTAAGTGTTCTTTGTTACAAATTCTTTATATGATTATCTGTTTAGATTCATTTTACCAATTGTAGAAGTAGACAGAAGATTGTAGAAGAATAAGACCAGAAGATAGAAGTGACATAGCATATACGTGGAGAAACCCTTTCGGGAAAAAATCCACCACCAAAATCAATAGTGCTTGTATTATTTAATCTTAGAACAATATTACAATAATTCTTTATCAATCCTTACTTGAGATGCTTCTTTTTCCTTCAACAATTCTTCTTCACAACCTATAATAAACTCTCAAGTGTCCAAGCATGAATCCACACACATCTTGTACCATGCTTCATAAAAGTACTCTCTTAGAACTCTCTTCAACTTAACAATAAATAGACAATTGTGAATATTGTAAACTCCAAAGAATTGACTATTACAAGAGGATAAAGCTCCTCACAAATATCTATGCCATTCTTGTGCAAGTAGAGTTCTTTCATGAAAAATAATGTCAAACCAAGTCCTTCATTAATTTGGGCATCCCAAACTAAACTTGTCTTAACTAATTATTGGTTTTGAAGATATCTTGTAAGCTTCTCCTCAAAGTTGGCACCCAAGAATGGGCCCCACTAACTAAGCCTTGTAAATATCTTTTCATGCAAATGTGTTAACTCCAAGATGCCAACTTGGTTGCCCAAGGTGGGTCCAAGTCAATCTTAGTTAACTAAAATATATTTCTCCACCAATTCATGCAAACATTATGCATGATTGATCATCCTCTATTAATTGAAAGTAGTCACATGTTATCTATTATGCAACTCAAGTCATTAGCATGCAATTCAAGTCAATTGAAGTCAACTAACATGCAACTCAAACTAACTACATGCAATTGAAGATAGCTGAACCATAACTGAACTAAACTGATCTCCACTCATGTAAATATCAATTCCTAAATTCTAGGATCTTTACAAGCATTACTGAAGTGTTATCTTTCATCAAAATAGTTAACTGAACTCAAGGTGGGTTCCTCCTTCCATATGGGTGCCCATGTGCTCCTATTTTTTATGAGCTCTTCTTGGGCATCCCCACATGTTCCTATCATTTAGGAATATTTACAAATGTCAATTTACATGTTCATTTCATTTGAATTTAATCTCTTTCTAATCCTAGTGTTGGGGAACACTTTCCAAGGACTTAGGAGATACATGAAATGTGTTTAGGATTGCAATTAAATGACATCCTATAGGGCTACAAAGTCACCATACATGTACACATCCTTCACCACATTCTAAACATATTTTGATGATCATTTAGTCATTAACACCTTGTATTAATGAGATCAACTAATGACTAACAGTGTAAACTCTTCTTACAAATCTATTCTACAATAAAATATTTTCATTATTTTCATTGAAAGAAATTGCATTGCTCCTTGAGAAGAAACTAACCATGAAGATAATCCAGATGCAACAAATTTGTATGGAAAGCATTACAATCCTTGATTGTATTACTAAAAGAAATATCTCGTTACAAAATGGAGATAATATACACTGAGAGCATGCAAAAGTATGTATTGATATATGTTGCAATAAAAATATGCAATGCAATTACAAGAACATTTGCAAAGAATTTTTCTCTATTTCCTCACACAAACCAAAAATCCTATCCATTACAACTTCTTCAAAATCTCATAACCCTAAAGAATGAGATAAAAATTACATTTTAAAGAAGATAAGAAATCACAAATTGAATCTCAATCTGACACATGTCACAAACTCAACCTTTAGATTTGCAACAAATTTCCCCTTTACACATTTTTTCCCTCTTCTTTTGTCTTCATTCCTTGCAACTAAAATTTGTATCCTCTTGCATTTGTAAATATCATGCAATATTTTTACCTATTTTTAAAGTCACTTACATCTGCATTTTCACCTAGCAAGTGAAAAATTTCACTTTTGGGTAAAAACCCATTTTAGTGACCTAGTTGAAAATTTCTTTCATCTTGCATTTTAACTGAGCATTGAATGTTAAACATCTGAAAATTATTTTTGAGGTTAACTTGACATTTTGTCAAATATTTGGCATTTAATCTTTCTTAATAGTCACCTTTTCTACAATTTTCTCGTTTTCACCTGCTCATTTCAATATAAATTGTTCATTGACACTTCTATCTCTTGGCTCTGGCTAATATATTTTCATAAGTTGATTCATTGCACTTAGATCCTATCCATTTGATCAATAATACTTCTCAATGGCGTAACATTTGGATCTCATGCACACCATTTTCTTGCTACAAACAATCTTCACAACTATCCATTTCATTTTGATAGGAAAAAAAATTATGTTATTTCCCAAACACCCCCTCTACAAACAAAAAACTTTGCACATATATTGATTCCCAAGCATGATAAAACTTGCAAAGGTATTCATAAATGTCACTTTTACCATAAAAAATGGATTGTTGGTCATTTTTGGTGCTATTGGCCACATAAAATCATTCATACACCATTTAAAGTTCTACCTAAACATTGAAATGGCTTCAAACAATTCTTAGTTCTTTACCCATTAAATAGGCATAAAACCACCTCCAAATCACTTGCAATCCCATTGCCTTCTTCCCCGCACCCCGCATATTTCCTTTGTTGGTAAAACATCATATTAAAACATGAGAAAATAGTTAAATTTTCAATTTTTCCTATCAATTAAATAAAACATGGGTTTTTTTATCATATCTCACCCAACAATCCAAAATTTGGTACCTCCTTTGTAAACGAGCCTACCAAAGGTGCTTGCCACACCTGAGGGACATTAAAATAATGCCTCAATTGATCTTTGATTTTGATGAAACCAAAAATTAAGATGTTTTAAGCCAAAATAAGAAATGGGTTGCCCTCGAAATTTTGAAATTTGCAACTTTTTGAAACACGAAATCTAGCCTGGTCATAGAGTAGCGTATCAGAACCCATCTTGAAAGCAAAAAACTGAGTAGGTGCACTACCATATGTACCAAGAAACTTTCTACCATATGGATTTGAAATATGACCTTTAAGTTACAAAATTTTAATAGACAAAGATGGGCTTCGGGTAGATTTAGTAGGAAGTAAACCTAACCTTTGTCGCCAACTTGAAAGTGCATAGGCACTTCAACTTTGCAAAATTTGAAGGTGCCACCATGTATATTTCAAGTTTGGAGAGGATTAAAGAAAGTTTGAATATCATTTATCTATTGTTGCATTTAAAGCCCTACACCTTGTCAACTCACAAAAACTCACCTACAAAATTATTTGATAACGATCCAACAAATTTGTAGGCGAGAATCGAAAGCTCAGATTTGACATCATAGGATTACAAAAATATTTTGGGTATAGCCCTACAAGGAAAAGATACCCTTGGGAAACTGTGCCCTCCTACAGTGACTAAATTCATTTTTTTAGGAAAAGTACACATCACTCTATCCTTAGCAGATTTGTCTGCAAACTTTTGTTATTGCTTACCAGACATCATTTTTTGCATTTACATATTAAGGCATATCATCTAATTAGGTTAATTAATTTCAATCAATTACAGTCCATTTTCAAGGCTCAAAAGGATCAAATCTAGGTTTGATTAACTCACCTTCATGGTTGAAAGTCAATTTAAACACCTCATTGATTTGCATCCTAATGGACACTTGAAAAAGGCCACAATTAATCCTAAATTCTTTGCATTGGACCTATGGTCACCTTTTTCTATGTTACATTACTTAAAAAATGTGCTCATAGGGCCTATACCAAAAATGAGTCCATATGTCATTATCCTAGGCTAGTTATGGCTAGACCCCTCCCCTACTGAAGGTCCCTAATGATGGCCATTGTGGTGGCCCCATAGCAACTGATGTTCCTAAACTAGTTGATCTTCAAACCCCTAACCTTGATTGCTCTATGAAAATGGGAGCTTCCTATCTTTCTAGAACAACCTCCTCATATAATGAGCACCAATATAATGATGATTTATTTCTTTATCTGAGACAACCAAAACTTTAAATAATAATAAGGTTGGGGTTGTTTATTATGTGCCCATTTTATACCAAGTGCTACAATGGTAGTCCAATTCTATGATTATGGTCTCCTTATAATTCATTTAACATTTTGCTAGTTCAAATCATTGTTCTAAATGTCATATTCCTTGTGTGACGACTGCAAAGATAAATTATATATTTGCTCTCCAAAATGGATAGTGAATTCTTATAACTAGTCAGCTCTCTCTATTGTTTCAATTAGACCAACTTTTAGGTTTTTTTTTTCTTTTAATTGGTGTAATTAGATTGTACAAAATAGTTATTTTTCTTAACTTTTGCTTGGTGGGTGCTCCAGATTTGTTGGAGTATGTAGTGGATGTAGCCCACAAAAAGGTGACATTGAGAGGGACTGTAGATTCAAAGAAGAGATTGTGCAATCATAAAAATGGGATGAATAGCATAAGTTTTGTGAGGCTTAGAAAACACAAGGATTCAGAGCAACCCCACCAGAGCAAATGCAATGCTTCTCCACATAATCTTATTAATGGAGGATCCCCCATCAATAAGATTTATATAGAGAAGCATTGCATTAGAAAAAATAACCCCCAAACAAGATTGTGTGGAGAAGCATTGCATTTGATCTGGTGGGGCTACTCCAAATCCTTGTGTTTTATAATGCTTTTAAACTTTATGCTATTCAACCCCTTTTTATGATTGAATAGTATTTTTGTCTTATTTTTTTAATCCACCATCACTTTCTTGTGGGCTACAACCACTACATACTCTAGAAATCTAGAGCACCCATTGAGGGGGGTAGCTTTAAACACTGATTAAAGTATGGTCAAATAGCCAATCAAGATTTAAATTTTTACAATATGTGTTTTATGTTTCTTACTTGCATCAGTGAAGTTGGACATTTTGTACAACAAGTATTGGTTGAAGATTTTTTAGCACTTTCAGATTGGAGGTGGAAATGGGTCTGTGGATTGTTAGAGGCTTTGCAAATATTACAAGACAAGAGAAGAGGTCTAAAAATTCTTTAGGTAGGCCAAGATCGATGTACATGAATGTGTAAGGTTGCTTATGCTAGAATGAAGTAGAAGGATGTCTGCATATGCTTAACTAAGCAATATTGAAGAAGATGAAAGCCTACAAATATATTTTTAGACCAATATTTAAATAGAAGAATGCCTATATACACTTTATATGGACCCAAATTTTAAAAAAAGAATACCAACATATGCTTTAATTGTACCTAAAAAAATTAGTTTCAATTTTTATATTTTATTATGAAAGTGAGAAAGAGTTGTAGTAGTGTTAGTGGAAGACTATTTCTTACCCAAAACAACACATGCTTCCCTTGTAAATCAATCATAGTATGCCTTTGAACATTATTCAACTTAATTATTTTCAAGAATGTTTTGTCACCTTACGTGTATTTCAAATTCTTAGTTTTATTGATAATTAAGTTTCCTATTGTGGTTCAACCAGTCTTATGTTGTTTGATCTTGTTCAAACAGACTTTATCTATTTTAGAATATAACTCCAGATTTAGTTCAAAAGAAGAAAAACAATTTCCCACCTTTCCTTCTAGCTCACACATCCCAAGTTTTGGTTTTTTCAAAATTAGTTTTGTTTAGCTTAGATTTCAATTGTAATGTCAATAGATACTCAGATTTAAAAAGGAAGGAATGGTTGTGATGTCATTTTATGTATGGTTTTAAATTGTTAGTTTTGATAATGGTCATGTTTCATTGTGTAGTTCAATTACACTTGTGGTGTTCAAATACATTACAAATGTTCTCATATAACTCTAGATTGTGTAGCAAAAACAAATTTCAACATTCATGTCCCAGTTTTTGGCCATATTCACAAATTGTCCTATTTAGTTGAGACTCCAATGTTCATATTGGAAAATATTTAGATTTTAAAACTATAGATTTCAAGTGCAAAATTTTCTAACTATGGTAGTAGGTTATTGCTAAGAAAATAAAGAACCTATTTAGTGAACAAAATTGAAAAATCTAGAACAACCCAAAAATTCTAGGAATTGGTAGTTTTATGATATTTAAGGGAGAAATTATTTGAATATTCTAAGATCAGTAAAATGATATTGTTTTGGGAAGTTTAGGGAAGACAAGGAGAAGACATTTTTTTTCTTAGTGGGGATATTTTGCTCTAAAATTAATTAACTAGTATACATTTACAAAGGGAAAACCTAAATTTTGCTTCAATTTGTTATTTAACTTTATTTACTTTGTAGAATAGAATTGTTCAGTTTTTTACAACTTAGTTTTTTGATGTAGACCTTTTGTATTCGGTTCAAAAAAAAAAAAACAATTTAAGAGATCTTGACTCATGACTCCCAACTTTTCTTGAACTTGAACAATACACCTCTTTGCTTGACATAGAATATGCTTGGGCCTAATCTATGTAGTGCAATAGAAGCTTCACAATTTTGTAAATCTTTTGCATTCAAGTGCAAATCAATACATCTATAGTTCCTTCAGCAATCGCCAGTTTCACAAAACCACTCTCTCAGTACTCGATAGGAAATACACTGCATTGTATCCCTTGTTTTCTTATAAGTATGAGCATCAAATTTATTCATTATGTTAGCTTAGAAAAATGACAATTGATTATAATTCTATTAGATTCAGGATAATATCAAAGATTATATTTTCATGGAGTATTATGTATCACAAATATATATAATTTAAAGAAATCAATAACCATTTATGAATCTACAAATTGAAATTCATGCACTCATTGATCTTCATATCTATAGAAACCAATAGAAAAACTATATGTGGGGGGATCTATAAGATATGTTGATAGCAATCAATAAATATTTCAATATCTAAAATTCATGGTGGGGATGAACTTAACTATTATCAAATTTACAGAAACTAATTAGAAGACTCCACATGTAGAAGTTGAGCTAGTTAAACCAAATCCATACTTGATATTTTAAATTAATCCATTTTAAAATCTTAAGTACTTTAAACTTTAGAGAAAAAATAGGAGAAAAGATGGTTTCTAGATGCTTTGAAGACTTTTTGGATGTAAAAATAATCATATTTTGGATTAAAAATTTGCTTCAGATCTAATTTCACATTTGATAAAAGGTTTGATAAATATGTCAACTCTAAGAATGATAAGTGAAAGCATCAAAACATATTTATAGGAGATAGAAGCAAGAATTATATAATTGAAGGTTTGGCGCAAGGTCTTAATGTTACTTTAATGTTTCTTAATGACATGGACCCAATATTATTAGTTAATTTGATTAAATTTTTGAGTTTATATTGAATTAATATTTGAAATAAAAAAAATTATATTCTAGATATAAAATATATTTAAAATCAGGAAAACCTATGTTTAGATTGGGGATAGAAGAAATAGAATATAGTAAATGGGATTAAAAATTTCAAGATGTTGAACTTAGTAATCTAGATAGGATGTTCTAATTATTTGGTGTAAAACTTTAGGTGGCATAGTTAATGATTAATTCAATCAAAAGACACATCTAGTGACATGAAATTTTGTGGGATTAGATAATGACACATGACAAGCTTTGACATTATGGGATTGTCAAGAAAAAGCGTGAAGATAACAAAATTGGAAGTGAAAGAAAGAAAAATAAATTTTAATAACTCAAGAGGCCTATATTTCATAAGATGGAGACATGAAAAAATATATTAAAACATTTTTCAAAGCTTGAGATTATTGATTTTTATAACTTGTTGTAGAATGTTTAGGGAATTTGGAAAAGGTAGAAACAATGAAATCTATTAATAAACTAAAATAACCTAATATCATAATCCATGAAAACTTTGAAATCAAAATAAATGATTTTGAGTCTAGAGAAGCTCAAAGAATAGGAACATTGGAAAAAATAGGTAAAGGCCTCTAAAATTAAATATTATAAACTATACAATCTAGTTTAAACAATTAGGAATTCAAACTTAAAACCAAAGCAAGAATTACTTAAAATAGGGAAATAAAAATATTGATAAATAGAACTAGAGAAATAGTAATCAAGAACTTGAAGCTATTGAGAAAATAATGATAAACTTGAACACACCCAATAAAATGAGAATTAGGGAATTGATTAACATACAATAGTAAACCTAGGTAAATATAAATTGAAACAAGATCAAAATCACTAAGAATAAGATATTAGAGGGAAATACCACTATGATTTTAATCATAGTAATAGCTAAATACACCAAATATAATAGATTTTAAGCTATATTTAACTAACTAAGCTACAATCCCAATAAAATTTTCAAAAGCTTAAAACCAAGCAACCATTAAACTAAGCATGAAATAAACCATGAAAGTATGAAAGAAGCCTAATCTAAAACTCCAAACCTCATTCCATTAGGGGATTGGTGTCGTATTGATATGGAATGGTGACCCTTTCCCAATCCCTTGGATAAACTGAGCATCTAATCAAACTCCATTGATGAAAACCAAGCTAAAATTGATGAAACTATGCTAAGGATGGATGAAAAAGCTAATAATGGATGCAATGATGAAGAAAGATAGTGTTTGAAAACATGCAACATAAATTTTCTTTGATGGAATTAGATCCATTTCTCTCCAAAATGTGAGGTATTTATAAGAGAAAATGGTGAATCAAGGGTTGAGATGTAATCAAGGGTGAAGACATGGATCAAGGATTCTCATCAATGGATGAGAATGCAAGATCACATGGATCAAAGAGTCAATCAATGGCTCATAATGATTCAAACAAACACACTTTCAAAGTTGAAAGAAATTTTGTTAGAAGATATTTTCAAATTTGGAGGACTGTGCAAAGAATGAATATTCCATGGGAATACTCCCTTTTGGAGGAATGTGCAAAGGAGGAATATTCCATGAGAATATCCCCTTTTTGGAGGAATGTGCAAAGGAGGAATATTCCATGAGAATATTCCCTTTTTGGAGGAATGTGCAAAGGAGGAATATTCCATGGGAATATTCCCTTGCAAGTGGGAGGGTGAGGATAAATTGATAATTAGTTAATGAAAACAAAGTTTTAATTGTACAAGAGTGAAATTAGGATGCTCATTAAAAAATTTATTTATTTAATAAAAAGGGGATGCAAATGACATTTAATTCAATAATTCAAGATTATTTAATTAAATGAGAGGACATAAAGGTTTAATTTAAATAATTTACATTATTCAATTAAACAAGATGAAAGTTAGTGTGAAAGGAGTGAATTAGCCAAATAATAATGATCATTTGATTAATACGAGAAATTGATGTATTTAATTAAACAACTAGGATCATTCAATTAAATAGTAGAAAAGAAGGTGAATTTCAGGATGAAATGGTGTTAGTAATCAGATTCAAGTGTATAATATCATTCAAGACAATTTTAAGTGTCTACATTTTGCCCCTCTTTGAAGTGAGGTACCCACTACATTGGTTCAAAGACTGATGCTTTTTGGATTAACACTACTGCTTAGATAAAAAAAAATTAAAATTCCTAATTTTTTAGATGCCTCACTATTGTCCTAGTGGCAAGAATTAAGCTAGTACCCTACCCCCTTGAGAGATTGGGAGAAATTTTGAATTTTTGGGTTGAGATCGCAACAAAGATACAAGATTATTTTAGTTGATAGGGGACGAAAGACACTTCTTAGAAAGTTCAGATATTTGATGTAGATATATTTTATGATGTATAGACAATCATCGGCCATGGGTAACCTCATGTATATTTTGATAAATATTACATAGATTCAATACCTAGATAGAAATGTTAGTAAAGATAAAAGAATAGAAAGAACAAGATGGATGGAAGTAGAAGAATGAGATGGGCATTGATTAACCATTATTTTTTAGATTGATTCAGAAGTCCAACAAGCTTATGATCATTTGAGAGTTTATTAGATATGGTGATTAGATTGATGATTTGCTTGTTCCAGGGATTGGGATACTTCAGTGCTTCATTCCTTATTTTTAATATAACACACAGACGTGATGCATCATGGTATTGATAACCAAGATGGTGTTGTATCTAGTGTGATGGACTTTGACTCTACAAACAAATAGGACAATCCTTGTTCACACCTTGACATACAAGAACCCCGTTTGAATGTAGTTTAGAATTTTAAAACATTTCAAACCAAATCATACACAATAGTCAACAATTTATTCAAAATGACCTCTCTACACACAAAAAAGCACGTATGCATCAAGACTATTTTATAAGAATACCCCACAAGAAAAGCAAATGAAAGATAATGGTTCGATGCCCCATTCCTTTCTCTCTAATTATTTTAGACATCACCGAGAGGTCCTCGTAATGGGTCAACAAGATAAATCATAAGAAAAGATCAAGATGAACAAACAATCAATGTTATTCATATCTATTTCCAAAAGGTGTAATATGTTTTATTTACTATAAGTATCCAAAGTGATTGCCAATGATAATGCCCATTGTAGGGAGGATGCATCCTATGACATGTTAGTGGATGGTGGAAAGTTGATAGGTTGTTTGAAAGGTCATTGATATAAGGTTTGATTGACATGTTTGATTAAGAGTTTGATTTTTTTTGTTGTGTATAAAGGTTCTCTTTTTGTTAATTGTTGTTCTTATTTTTCATTTTTTCTGCCAAAGGTTTAGGGTAATGATCGATTATTATGGATGCAAGTGAAATGGGATGGGTGGTTTTGGAATTTGTGGAATGTTTTAATGTTTTTGATGTTTTGCAAATGTTTTGAGGCTATTTTTTGTCTTTTTGGGTGTTTATGTGAATGTTTAGGGTTTCGATTATTTGAGGTTGTTTATGATTTTGAATGTTTTCCAAATGTTTTGGGTTTTCTAAGTTTTGACCAAGACCTAAGAGGGAGTAACCTAGGGCCTCGGGGGTTCATCAAAGATTAGCCTTTCCTACATTATACACACAAAGACCACATAGTTTGACTAACTTTGACCCGTAACTATTTATTAATGAGATATGAATAATTGATGGGTTGTCAATTTATTATGAAAGACTCCTAAAGGATTGACCTAAAGTGTCTCAAGGGAATTTAGTGATGAACTTGCCTACATTTAAGCTCAGAGACAACGTAGTTTGACAAGGTAATGTTTTTTATTTTTTTATGTTTTGACCTGTTTAGGGATTTTAATGTGTTTTGGATGTTTTGGATTCTTCGTATGATGTTGACGAGTGTATGGATATGTGACGATTTTAGTGATCTATTTTGGGATTTTGTTGAAAACCAAGCTAGGATTGATTGATATATTACTGATAATGATAGCATTGTTGAGGATGCACAATAATGCAAGGATAATGTTAAACAACACAAGGATTAGGAAATGATATGTCTAGAGATGATGATGGATTGATTGGATAAGATAGATCAATATTTTGAAGCTAGGCTTGGAACAAAATATATTGGAATGATTTGATGTGATGTTGAAGTGCAAGGTAGATGCAACTGATATTGATTGTTTGGATTGATGTTTGATAAAAGATAAATATTGATAAGGAACATCTTCTCATCAAAATGTGTCATGGGCTAGTGAGTTTAGTTTTTTTCTTAAAAATGATTTGACCAATTTGATTTTGCATTTTGCAAATGTTTAGATCACCACATAAGTTATAGGATATATCTCAATATTTATTCCTAAAACAAGATATAAGCATCTAACCACAGTGTCTAGAAATGTATAGAATGATATGGGTGGATGCATGGATAAATGAATGGATTGATGGATGGGTATGCCAAGGATTATCTTGTGATAGGATAACATGTTTGGATAGAGTATTCCTCTTTGGATAATGCCTCATGGATCAGATAATGTTGGATAAGATAGGATCAATGATAGTGACCCATGTTAGATGCTTACCATAAGCATGTGTGAAGTACATACCCAACCTTTGCCAAGATCAAGATAAGTTAGATTGGATGCAGTGGGATCGGATAATCAATCATGGATTTATTATGGATAAGATGGATGGAATGGAAGATTTGGATGCTCCAAAATGCTTGATTATAGGATGCAAAGTGCTCAAATGCTAATTGAATGCTTGAATGAGTTAGGAGATTGTAGGAGATGTAAAATGAGGAGAAAAATACTTATTTATACATTCTTGTGCCTTAGTAACCCATTGATACCTCATCACAAGCTGACATCAAGTAATTTTGAATAAAAACCCAAAAGGAAATTTGAAAATTTTTGAATTTGGAGCCAAGAGGGACTCATTCGCCACCCATGGTGAATGGGTCCCACCTTGGAATTGAAAGTGGGTGTCGGGAATTAAGTCACATTTAATGTTATTTATCAGGCTTACATTCAAAAATACACTTAATTAAGCCTTATAAGGGCATAAAGGGGTCAAATAAAGCATAAGAAAGGTGTAAATAGTGAAATTATGCCTAGAAAAGCATGAAATCTTGTTACAAGACTTTACAAAACTTTAAAATAGGACTTGATAAGTAGTGAAAGGGTGATTTTTAGGTGAATTGTAATGAAAATAGTCTAGAAAAGTGTAGAAATGTTTTACAACACTTCACAAAATCTTCACAAGAAGCCATTATTTTACTATTAGGACCTAAATGTGCATGTTCAAGCCACATTACATCAATAAATCAAAGAAAAATGGACCAAGCATCATGAAGAAAGGCCTAAAATTCCATGAAAATGTCAAGGGACCATTTTTCTACAATGTAGTTACTCATAACTTCCACACCAGGAGCTAAAACAAGATGAAACTATGGAATTAGGTTCCTCTACCATCCAAAAAAATTATATTAGAAATACAAAGCAAGATCTTATATAGTAGACCAATTTGCAGACCCAAAAACTGAATGTCTTGTATACTAGAATTACCTGTATTGACACTTAGTCAATTTCCATAATAACCACTTTCACCGGATCAAACCTTCTTGCAAAATTTTCTATCCTCAAACATGTTCAAGCCATCCAAACTAATATGCACAATGGTCTTCATACTTAAATACAATTTTGACATCAATGACAACACTTCAATGCATGACTGTATAACTCGCGCTTATCCCACATGCTCATGTTGTCAATAAATGCATCAATCACAAACTCCTCATTCTTCCAAAAAGTGAGGCATTTCTTATTTGCCTCCTTAGAGTCCACCTTGTTCTGTTTAGAAGACTTGGGAAAGAGAGGAGAGACCTTGCATTTTTTTTGGGTGACTTTCAGAAGATCATTAGTGAAAGGGTCAAGGGTGGTAGAGGGAAAAATTTTATTTTTATCCTACTTAGGAGTTCTACCAGGGGAGTGGGGTTGGTTGTCCACAAACTCAAGCATAACAAAAGAAGTCAAGGGAGGGTTATTGATGCAAGAGCATCCTTAATTGTAAAGCAATCATGTATCAACCAAAAACATTTCTTTTCTTGCATTTCATTCAGTAGTAGTTTCAATTTTTCATTATGCATTTCACTGCATTATCGTTTCTCATCTCACAAAGTAGGATATAGCATTTACACATGACATCTATCACATATCCAGATTTCAAATCATTTGAATTTGTTTTTTGAAAGTTATCGCTCTCAAAATTTTACTATAATTACTAGTTAGAGCATTTGGGGCTGACTTGGTCCATATTTCTTAGTGTGAACCTATTCTATAATGTGTGGAGCTTAATGGGACATCATACAGCATTTTGGATCCAATGGGGTCTATCTTGGAGATTCACAATTCATTTATTTTTGTGAAGGATTATCTTCTTATATTTTGAGTCCTACCTTCTCACATTGATCATCTATTGGGTTTGTCTTATGGCTAATGTGGACCTTTGTTGGATTTTGAGGATCATATTTAAGATAATTTGTGATCATTTGTAAATCATTCAATTATTCATCAGTAGTCAGATATTTAGAATTTTACATCAACCCTTTGGGAGACTATAATAAGGCCTTTGGCCAGTTGTAATGTTGAATGGCCTTGTGGTAGGCCTGTGAGCATTGGTTATTCACCCATGAGGCATATGTTGCATGTAAGTTTTCCAATTCAATAAATATTCATATTTGCAAATCATTTTCTTGTATTATTTTTATTGTGTTGACTCTAAGTTGCTAAGTTTCGACTATTCTTTCTGAAACCTCCATTTGTGACTACACCAAGTGGTATCAGAGTGAGTTTGAGAGTCCTAAAGTCATTCCTTGAGGTGAATGGATTGTCAACCTAAGGAAAACTACATGTATTTTCAATTAATCACTGATTGTGAGGCAACTAAAACCCTTGTAGCTAGATTTTTGAATTGAGGTAGTTGCACCAAATTTGAGCATAGAGATGCCACCAAGGAGAGTGCCTGCTATGGTGAATGTTGTTGGAAGAGTGGATGAGATGTTGGAAATGATGTGAAAAATGTGAGTTTTATTAGATGTAATAGAAGAAGACCAAAGGCGAGACCTAATCCCTAAGCATAAGGATGAAAGTGATGACGAAGCAGATCATGTTATGAATCCATTTGTAGAATCCCTAGGCAAAGAAGAAGAAGAATTAGATCAAGTAAAAAATATTGAAAGCGATTTCAAAAATATGTAAGTGACTTAGAGTTGAAATTCAAAATTATGTGAGAAATTTAAACCCTAAATAATTGATTGATTAGGTCAATGAAATGGAAGAATACTTTAAATATGAAGAAACTGAAGATCCAAAAAGAGTGATATTTATGAAAACAAAGTTGAAAGGTCATGTTGCTTTATGGTGAAAAGAAGTTAAATTGGATAGAAAGAGAATAGGAAAAGAGAAAATAATAAAATAGGATAGAATGGTGACAAAGTTGAAGAATCAATCCATACTTATTGATTATGAACTAGAATTGTTGAAAAGATTACAGAACCTGAGACAAAAAGAGAAATTTGTGAAGGAGTATACTGAAGAATTCTACAAGATGATCATTAGAACTAGACATAGTGAAGCAATCAAATAAAAGGTTGTAAGGTACATCAATGGACTGAGATCAAACATCCAAGAAGAATTGATCAGGTAGTAAAGATGATATCAATTGAAGAAGCATATCAATTTGCATTGAAAGTGGAGGAGAAGCTGAACAAGAAGTTTAAATAAAGAAAAATAAGTGCAAGAGGAAGATTCCAGAGGAGTGGATCACAATCCAGAGAAAGAAGACCTTATGAAAACCAAAACAAAGATGTAAAACCTTATCGGAGTGAAGAAAATGATGCCAATTCGTACTGTAGAGGAAGAGAAGATAGAAATTCCTACTACAGTGATAGAGGAGGTCATAATGATGGATTCTAGAGAGATAGAGGAAGATCTAAGAGAAGACCACTCAGAGGAACTTTTTTAAAGTGTGCAGGTGAAGGATGTAGAGAATTTGAATGCCATCAAGGAAGCACCGGAAAGAAACCTAAGCATACTGGAAGAACAACATATGTAGAAGAACATGTTGAATCCCCTAATTCAGTTGGGAAACCAGAGAAAGGTGAATCATTAGTGATGAGGAGAGGTTTGATGCATGAAGAAGTGGTTGAGGAACCACCACAAAGAAAGAGTTTGTTCAAAACTATATGTAAGTTTGGAGGAAAGGTATGTAAAGTTATCATTGGTAGTGGTAGCACTGATAATCTAGTTTCAAAGGAGATGGTAACCAAGTTGAATTTGGAGAGATTGAAACATCCAAACCCCTATAGAATAGCATGGATTCAAGATGAGCATAAGACATTGGTGAATGCACAATGTTTGGTAAAATTTCATATAGGATCATATAGAGATGAGGTATTGTGTGATATTATACCTATGGATGCATGTCATTTACTATTAGGAAGACCATGGAAATACGGTAAGAAATCAATTCATTGTGGAAGAAGGAATACTTATACTATGACTTCAAATGGAAAGAGAATTAAGTTGATACCTTTAGGGGAAGAGGAGAAGACTAATGTTTGTGGCACTACCAAATTATGTTTGGTAGATGGGAGGAAATTTTTGGATTGATTGAGGCATGGAAATATGTGTTTTGCATTGATTCCAAAGTAAGGAGGTAATTCGAAGGTAGAGATCTCTATTGTAAAGAATGAGAAGGTAGCAGAACTATTGGTAGAATATGAAGATATCATATCAGAGAATGTATTAGATGGCTTACCACCGGTCTAGAGTATTAGTCATCATATATACCTAATATCGGGAGCAATTTTTCCAAACAAGGCAGCACATAGAATGACACTAGCAGAGAATGCAGAGTTGAACTAACAGATACAAGAGTTTTTGAGGAAAGGATTGATCAGAGAAAGCTTAATCCCATGTGCGGTACCTATTGTACTTGTACCAAAGAAATATGAAGAGTGAAGAATGTGTAAAAATTCAAGAGAAATCAATAGGATCATTATCAAGTATATATTTCCATTGCAAACAGTGGATGAAATTATGGGCTATTTAAGTGGAGCAAATTATTTCACAAAGATTGATCTCAAGGGTGGATACCATCATATCAAAATCAAAGAAGGAGATGAATGGAAGAATGCATTTAAGACTAATGAAGGATTGTATGAGTGGTTAGTAATGCCTTTTGGGTTGACCAATGCACCGAGCACTTTCATGAGATTGATGAATGAGGTACTGAAGAAATTCTTGGGTAATTTTGTCATTGTTCATTTGGATGTGGCACATCATACAAGTATTGTAGAAGTTGAGAGAGGATAAGTTGTTGATTAATATCAAGAAGTGTAGTTTCATGAAGAGTTTTGGTGTACTTGGGATTTGGTGACTATTGTTGAATGATTGAAGATGGACCCTGAGAAGGTTAAAGCAATAATTGATTGGCCTACACTGGTGAACATTGGAGAGGTGAGATCATTACATGGATTATCTAGTTTCTACCAAAATTTTATCAAGAGCTTTAGTAGCATTTGAAACCCCATGATTGAGAAAATGAGAGGAGGATAGAAGGAATTTAAGTGGACATATAGAGCACAAATAAGTTTTGAATTGTTGAAGAAAAAGGTGATAGATCAACCAGTGTTGGCATTACCGGATTTGGAAAAATTATTTCAAGTTGATTGTGATGCAAGTGGAAATGCAATAGGAGCAATTTTGAGTCAAGAAGGAAGACCTATAGCCTGTTTCAATGAGAAGTTGAATAATTCTAGAAGAAGATATTCATTTTATGATCAAGAGTTATATGCCATAATTCAATCCTTGAAGAAGTGGAGACATTATTTGTTGCTTAAGGAGTTTGTGTTGTACACTAATCATCAAGCTTTGCAGTATTTGAATAGTCAAGGGAAAATGAATCAAAGACATATGAGATGGGTTGAGTTCTTGTAGAGTTATACATTTGTGTTGAAGCATAGGAGTGGCAAGTCAAACAAAATTTTAGATGCATTGAGCCGAAGAAGGAATTTATTGATAGAGATGAGGAGAGACGTACTGGGTTTTGAAGAACTGAAGCACATGTATGAGGATGATCCATATTTTTTTTAAGCATGGAGAGCATGTAAGGAACCAGTAGAGACATACTAGAGCCAATGGTTAGACTATTTCATTCAAGAAGATATGTTGTTTGAATGAAATCAGTTGTTTATTCTAAGGAGTTCAATGAGGGAGAATTTGATCAAGGAGAAACATAGTGGAGGACTAGCAATTCATTTTGGAGTGGATAAGTTAGTAGCTTTGGTGAGTGAACACTATTTTTTGTCATAGATGTATAAGGATGTTAGGAAGTATGTTCAAAATTATAGAATTTTTCAAGTTACAAAAGGAAATAGTCAAAATATTGGATTGTATAAACCTTTGATAGTACCAGAGAAACCTTGGGAAGATATAAGTATGGATTTCATGTTGGGATTGCCAAGAACATAGAGATGATATGATTTTATAATGGTAGTAATGGATATATTTTCTAAAATGGAACATTTCATTCCTTACAAGAAGACTAATTATGTTGTGCATGTTGTTGACCTATTTTTCAAGGAGATTATGAGATTGCATGGATTACCTAAGAGCATAGTTTTAGATGGGGACACTAAGTTCATTGGATACTTTTGGAGGATGTTGTGGAAGAAGATTAAGATAGATTTGAAGTTCAACTCAACATATCATCCACAAATAGATGGAAAAATAGAGGTAGTAAACAGAAGTTTTGGTAACCTATTAAGATTTTGGTTGGAGATAAAGTGGGAAATTGGGACATAGTTCTACCGCAAGCAGAATTTGCATACAATAATTCAATGAACTAGAGTATAGGGAAGACATCATTTGAGATTGTGATAGGATTGCATCCTAGAGGAGTTGTAGAAATAAGAGATATTAGTATGGAGAATAAAAGGAGTCTAGAGGTAGAAGAGTTTTCATATTTCATGCAGACATTACATAATCAAGTCTAGAAGCATTTGGAAGACATGAAAAATAAGTATAAGAAAGTAGATGAGAAAAGGAGACATAAAGAGTTTGTTGTTGGAGATGAAGTGATAGTATATCTTAGGAAGGAGAGATTTCTAGTTGGCACATACAATAAGTTGAAGATGAGGAAGTTTGGACCTTATAAGATTCTAAGAAATTTTGATTCTGGAAACACATATGAAGTGGAGTTACTGGAGACATTGGGTATATCACTTATTTTCAGTATTGTAGATATATATGAGTACCATGAAGGATAGTCAGGTGGCAGTAGAAGTGAAGTGGATTGAAGGAGTAGTTACCACATCAAGAATCAAATAATATTGAGTAGATTTTGGATACCAAAATCAGGAGCACTAGGAGCAAGCAATATAAAGAATATCTGGTGAAGTGGAAAGGAAAACTAGTGGAGGATTTATCATGGATTTCTCATACTGAAGTGGACCACCTTGGTTTTCCTCTAAGCCCTAAAAAGTGAGGGACTCACTTTTCTTCCAACCCCAAGTGTTTAATGCAGGAGCATCCTTGGTTGTAAAGAAATCCTATATCAACCAAAAACATTTATTTTCTTACATTTCATTTAGTAGCAATTTCATAATTTCATTTTGCATTTCACTACATTCTCATTTCTATTAGGAATTGCATGTATAAAATATCAATTAAATGCAAATAAATATTAAACAAAGGAATGAAAAACATAGAAATAATAACAGCAAAAGACAATTTTTAGCGTGGTTCACCCAAACTTGAGCTACATCCACCAACAGAGAGTAATAAAGATTAAATAGAGGAATGAAAAACATAGAAATAAAAACAACAAGAGAAAATTTTTATGTGGTTCACCCAAACTCAAGCTACATCCACCAATAGAGAGTCCAATATTATTATCCAGCAAATTGAACCAATTATAACCCACAATCCTTAACACTCAATACCGCTGCAAATGTTATGTCAATGAAAATCCTAACCCTTAGCCTTTTATCAAGACTTATGTTGGTTACAAAATAAGGTTTTTTTATGTCAGCCAATAGAAAAATGACTCATGACACCTTTATAAAATAATAAAAAATTGTGAGAGGTTTTGGGGGCACTGCCCCCAAGCCCTTACAGTGGCGCTACTCCTTGACCTAGTTTTGGGGGTGCTACCCCCAAACCCCCGTTAAATAATTTGGGGGGAAACCGCACCAATAAAAGTGGGGAAAATTTAACCTCTGAGTTTTATTAGGCTCAATAATACAACAATATCCCACTTAGAGATTGATCAAACTCCACCCCATATCATCTCCCACTTGGAGAATGATCATAACACCGCTAACCTTGTAGCTCCCAATAGAAATAAGCACCCTGGACCCTATTGTTCTAATTTTATTGTTTTTAGTATTGAAGACCAACTGAAGCTGAAGAGGAGCTCAGTTTATTCCTTGAAACTACCTTTGTAAACATATTTGCTAGATTTCCATCTATATGTATCTTTTCCAACCTTAGTTGTCCATCATCCAACACCGACTGAATGCAGTGATACCTCAACTGTATGTGTTTGGTTTTTGAATGCAAGGAAAAATTCTTTGCAATATGTATGGCATTCTAGTTGTCCATAAAAAAATAACTATTGGCCCATGGTTTTCCCAATTCTTCCATAAAATATTGCAACCATATCATCTCCTTGCTTGCCTCTATCGCAACTACATACTCTGTCGCCATTGTGGATAAAGCAACCAAATTTTGCAACTTGGAGATCCAACTCACTGGTGTGCCACCTATAGTAAAGACATAACCTATAGTACTCTACCTAATATCAATATCCCCTACAAAATCTAATTCTACATAACCTACTAAATCAGTATTAGAGCCTCCAAAACATTAATGTTTATTGGATGTACCTCTCAAATACCTAAGAACCCATTTTACTGCATTCCATTGCTCCCATCTAGGATTACCCATATACTTGCTTACGACTCCAACAACATGTGCAACATCTGGTCTCATGCATACCATGGCATATATTAAACTTCCTACAACTAAAGCATATGGTACCTTAGACATTTTGTCTTCCTCCTCTTGTGTCTTTGGACACATCTCCTTAGTCAATTTCAAATGACTAGGCAAAGTTGTGCTGACAGCTTTTGCATTCTCCATGTGGAATCTTTGCAACACCTTTTCAACATAACCAGCCTAAGATAGAGTCAAAAAAAATTTCTTCCTATCTCTGTAGACTATCATACTAAGGATTTTTTTTGCTTCCCCTAAATCCTTCATAGAAAATGATATTGCTAACTATTGTTTTAACTCACTTATGTGATCCATCTTAGACCCTGCTACAAGCATGGCATCAACATATAAACATAAAATAATGTAGTTGTCATTATCCAACCTCTTAAAATAAACACAATGGTCAGAATTACACCTACTATAGCCTTTCTTAGCCATAAAACTATCAAATTTCAAGTACCATTTCTGAGGTGCTTGTTTCAATCCATATAAACTCATCTTCAATCTGCACACCAATTTCTCCTTACCTTTGACCTCAAATCCTTAGGGATGTTCCATATATATCTCCTCCTCCAAATCACCATGGAGAAAGGAATTTTTTACGTCTAACTGTTCCAAATGCAAATCGTCAACAACCACAATACTTAAAATAGTACGAATAGAAGTCATCTTAACAACTGAAGAAAAAATCTCAGCAAAATAAATTCCCTTTTTCTATGCAAATCCTTTTACAACTAACCCGGATTTAAATTTGTTCTTATCTCCATCTTCCTCTTTCAGCCTATAAACCCATTTGTTTGGTAAATCCTTTTTACCTACAAGCAATTTGCATAATTCCCAAGTCCGATTTTTCAGTAAGGAGTCCATTTCTTCTTCCATTGCATGCTCCCACCGAACCTT
Source organism: Sequoia sempervirens (assembly GCA_007258455.2). Lineage (NCBI taxonomy): Eukaryota > Viridiplantae > Streptophyta > Pinopsida > Cupressales > Cupressaceae > Sequoia > Sequoia sempervirens. The sequence goes on from VDFB02271358.1 coordinate 765,385,347, forward strand.
TGTATCCACCTACATAGCTTCATCATACCCTTCAAGTTCACCAACATCTATTAACAAAATAGAATGCAAAGAGGGAGAAAACCTTTTAGGAGGTATACTTAGCCATGTTGACCATCTAACATTCACTGGAGTTTATGATATTTCTTGTTGTTGTTGCAGAGCATGAGGAACCACTGGAACATCACTATCTAGAGTATCATCCAACACCACAAAATCCTTTTATTTCTTCTCATGTTGCTGCAATTGATCTTTGTACAACACCTTCTCATTGAATACAACATCCTTGCTTCTCACAATTTTCATATTTTCAACATCCTGAAGCCTATAACCAAATTCATCAATACCATATCCAAGGAAGATACACTTTTTTGATTTTGCATCCAGCTTGGTTCTATTTTTAGAATCTACATGTGTAAATGCTTCACATTCGAAGGTTTTGAGAAAAGAATAACTCGCCTTCTTACATGTCCATGCTTCCTCTAGAATACCACAACCCAAAGGAACTGAAGAACCTCTATTAGTTAAATATATAGTGGTATTGATAGCCTTTTCCCACATGTTTAAAGGCAACCCAACATGCAATCCCATGCTCCTTGCATATTCCATTATTGTCCTATTCATGTGTTCAGCCACTCCATTTTCTTGTGGAGTCCCTGGAACCATTTCTACCTATGAATTCCATTAAAGGAACAATAATACTCAAATATTTTTGTTCCAGTACTCACCACCATTATCAAATCTAAGACATTTTAATCTTTTACCCATCTCATTCTCAACCAAGCTTCTCCATTTCTTAAATGTTTCAAATACATAAGATTTATGCTTAAGGAAATAAATCCAAACCTTCCTAGTTGCATCATCTATTAATGCAACATAATATTGAAAGCCACCGAGAGAAGATACCTGAGCCGGTCCCCATACATGTATATGCACAAGCTCCAACTTTTCATCTTTCTTTTGATTCCCATCCTTGAGAAAACTAACTCTCTTTTGTTTTCCATACACACAACTTTCATAGAAATCCATATTAATGCATTTTAAACCTGGTAAAACTTTCTTAGAATGAAGTACCTTCATACCTTTTTTACTCATATGCCAAAGTCTATTATGCCACAGTTTTATCTCAAAACCTACAGCAACTATTTTAGTCTCTTCTTGCGAACCCTCAACAACTGTTCCTAAACCTATTTTTGTTTTCTCTACAACAACTAAAGTAGAAGGAATAGTATGACCTGTACAAAGATATAAGATGCCTAATTTCACACCTTTTGCTACTATTAAGGCACCTTTTGAAACCTTCCAATTTTTATCATTAAAATTAATTGTGCAAACTTCATCACCTAGATGCCCTACTAAAATTAAATTTCTAATCATCCTTGGAACATGCCTTACCTCTTGTAGTAGCTAATGATTCCCATTCTGCAACTTAATCTTAATTCTTCCCTTTCCAATAATCTGACAAGGTTTGTTATCTCCCACATAAACCAGCCCAAAATCCCCTTGGACATAATCAAGAAAACAACTTCTATGGGGTGAGACATGAAATGAGGCCCCTAAATCTAAAACCCATGAATCATCAGCATTATCAAGGGAAAGAATCAAAGCATCCTCATCAAATTTGTTACTTACCACATTTGCCTCTTTACTTCCTTCCTTTTTGTCTCCTTTATTTTTTTCAGACCAATAATATTTCTTTAAATGACCTAGCTTACCACAGTACTAGCAATCCTTCTTGTCTCTAGATTGGGACTTTTTGTCCTTTGATTTTCCTTGTGACTTCCCACAACTTCCAGAGTTGTTTCCTCTCTCCTTTGTTCTACCCCTACTTTCTACATTCAAAACATTACCTGATGTGGATGTTCCACCTGAGCGTTTCCTATGAATTTCCTTGCTCAAAATAACACCAACAACATCATCATATTTCAATGTATTCAAACCAGAAACAAAATTGCTAACAGTCATTACCAAGCTATTCCAGCTTTCTAGCAAAGAAGAAAAAATCAAAAGATCCCTAACTTCTTCATCAAAGTTTAAATTTACAAAAGTTAATTGACTGGTAACCGTATTAAACTCATTTAAATGATCAACAACTAACCCACCTTCTACAATTTTCATATTAAATAAATGCTTCATAAGAAATACCTTATTTGAAGTGAAAGGCTTTTCATATAACTTCACCAGGGTTTCCATCAACTCTTGAGTTGTCTTTGTTGTTTTAATATTGAATGCCACTGATTGTGCTAGGCATAAACAAATGGCTCCCAGTGCCTTTATGTCTAGAAGATTTCAATCCTCATCACTCATTGTTGCTAGTTTCTTGGCTATTCCTTCCAATGGCCTCCATAAATCCTTTTGATAGAGATAATCTTCCATCTGCATCTTCCATAACTGATAGTTATGTCCATTGAATTTATCCACCTTCAATTTACCCTTGTCTGCCATTGCTCCCACTTAACCGTGAGACTCCCATTCAACTGTGAGACTTTCCTGCAAATGATAATCAAACACAACCCGCTCTAATACCACTTGTTAGGAATTTCATGTAGAAAATATCAATTAAATTCAAATAAAGATTAAACAAAGGATAAAAAACACATAAATAATAATAGCGAGAGACAATTTTTAACATGGTTCACCCAAACTCGGGCTACATCCACCAACAGAGAGTCCAATATTATTATCCAGCAAATCGAACCGACTACAACCCGCAATCCTTGCAACTCAATACCGTTGCAAATACTACAATACAATGTCAATGGAAACCCTAACCCTTAGCCTTTTATCAAGACTTATGTCAATTACAAAATAGGGTTTTTTTATGTTAGCCAATAGAAAAATAACTCTCGATGCCTTTATAAAATAATAAAAATCATGAGAGGTTTCGGGGGCACTGCCCCTTGACCCTGTCTTGGGGGCACTGCCCCCAAACCCCTATTAAATAATTTGGGGGGAAACCACACCAATAAAAGGGGAAAATTTAACCTCTGAGTCTGATTAGGCTCCATTTAACAATAATCTCCCACTTGGAGACTGATCAAACTCCACCCCATATCAATTTCTTAGCTCACAGAGAAAAATATAAAATATACACATGGAAATCTATCACATATCTAGATTTCAAATCATTTACATTCATTTTCTAAAAGTTATCACTCTCAAAATTTTACTGTAATTACCAGTCAGAGCATTTGGGGCTGACCTAGTCCAAATTTCTTAGTGTGAAACTATTCTAGAATGTGTAGAGCTTAACGGGACATCATATAAGCATTTTGGATCCAATGCGATCTACCTTGGAGATTCACAATTCATTTATTTTCATGAAGGATTATCTTCTTATGTTTTGAGGCCAACCTTCTCATATTGATCATCTATTAGGTTTGTAAACCCTTGTGGCCAATGTGAACCTTTTTTGGAGCTGGAGGATCATATTTAAGAGTATTTATGATCATTTGGAAATCATTCAATTATTCATTAGTAGTTAAATATTTATATTTTCACATCAACCCTTCGGGGGACTGTAATAAGGCCTTTGACCAATTGTAATGTTGAATGCCCTTGCAACATGATTATGAGCCCTAGTTACTTGCCCATGAGGCATATGTTGCATGTAATATTTCCAATTCAATAAAGATTCATATTTGCATATCATTTTCTTGTGTTATTTCTACTATGTTGACTCCAAGTTGCATGGTTTGGACTATTCTTTTTGAACCCTCCATCCATGACTACACCAGGTATTCTCTAAAAAAATGATTGAAAAGTTTCTTTGAGGGGTGGTGGCTAAAAAAAACCTGTAAAGGGATCTTATTAGACCTTGGTGCAAAGGGTGATTAGCTCCATGCTCAATATTTTGGAGGGAAGAAAATAGAAAAAATGAAAGATTTATCTTATCAGTATGACTTACATGGTTCAAAATGGGGAAGTGATACCCATGAACCATCATATAATTCCCTTCAAGAATAAAATACGTCATTATATGTGAGCTTATAAGAGCATAGGGAGGAGGGATTTTCAAACTGGCATACCTGTTTTGTAATATTTTAAGCTTCTCATTGTGTTCGAAGAATTTATCTATGAAAATCTGATAGTTTCCAAATCTTTTTTTTGCCACCTTTCAACCTTCATGCTATAACATAGTTTCCTATGCTATCAACTTAGGATAAATTGTAAATGGAATACCACCAATTGTCACTTTTCCATTGCTCCACGAATTGGTAAACTTAGTAGTAAGAGCATCATTATAGCCCTGGATTGCTTGAAAAAAGGAAGTAAATCTCACCTTCTCAAACATATCCCATAGCTCCCCATTATATTGGAGAGAATCACAATTAATAGGATTGGACCATTTTCAAGGGCCCCCAATTAAACCCTCATCCACTAGACAATTCCTTTGCAACAAAAAGAAATCTTCACCAAGACCTTTACCACCTGCAATAGAGATCACAAGAATAACAATTTCTTCAGTGTAAAAACTAAAACTAGCTTCATGCATTTGTAAAAAAATTCTAGTACTACTCACTAGTAATTATGAAATTGAGAAGATAATTTGAATGATCTAGAACACAACTAAAAGGCATTTCACAAAAACCTTTGAGAGAGGTATTAAAACTTGACATTAATAGGGGAGCTTATCATATAATTAGTTTGCATGTAAGAATTGACTAACATATAAAGGCAAAGGACACCTCCAAGAATTAGAAGGTGATGATTTTTATGAGCTTTAGCATAAGTAATCATTTCTCTTCCCTCCTTAAGATACATATATTTTCTTTTAGGAAGGTTATTCAAATTATCACAGTGCTCCATCATCATTCTCTTAGATGAAATCTTAATATAAGAAAAACCACATATATTAGCACTCATTTGTATCATTAATACCGTTTGTACCATATATTTCCTTCAAAACTATAGCTTTTATATGAAATGTTATATTATTTGAATTCCAAGAAACTCAAAAATAGTAATTAAGAGCTTCATTAGCAGTTGCATCCACAACTCCATTACCTTCTTTGTAAGTGTGAACCACCTTGGACTGAAGAAATCTCCCAAGGATCTAAATACACTCCTCCATTATATCCCTAATCTCCCATGGACCTCTAACCTTTCCTTCTAGAATATCATTTATTAGCTTTGAATCTCCTTCCACTATCACCCTTAGAATACCCCAAATCTTTTAATCTTTTGATACCTCTCCAAGTAGCTATAGCTTCAACATAGTTATTAGAGGTAGTCCCAAGATTTTTTTCAAAACCTTCGATTATCATCCCTTGATGATCACAAATCACTCCCCCAACACAAGCCAATCTAGGGTTCCCTTTGGAACAACCATCAAAATTGTATTTGACCCAACCATATTAAGGATGCAACCAAGAGGTGTGTTCCCTATTAAATTTAGTTATCCAATTAATTTTCATTAAATCCTATCTAATTCCCCAATTCTGTTTAATTCTAAGCTCCTTGTAGGAAGGAAAATTTTTAGAGTAACCATAAACACCAATATTTATATTATCTTGAATTTGTTATTTTATGGACTAGAAAAGCTCATTGTTGTTTCTCTTGGTGTCTCTAAAGATTATGTTATTGTGTTCTTTCCATATACCCTAGACAACAAAAGGGGGGATTTGATTCCAAAGTTCTATGATAACATTATGAGCGAAAGGACAACATATCCAACTTTGTACAAATTGCATAATGAACTTAGGAAAAACCCAATCTATCTGAAGTAAAGAGAGAACTTGAGACCAAATGTCATAAGCATAAGGACAATGAAAAAATATATGGTCAATATCTTCAAAATCGTTCAAGAAAAGGTTGCATTTGTTCACAAAACAAAAACCCCTTCTAATAAGGTTGTCAATTGTCAAAATACTCCTATAAATATATATACACCAAAAATAGTTTAACCTTACGAATAAGTTTAGGGTTCCAAACTTTCTTCCAATCAAGTTTAGCATTAGCAATGAGATTCCTTTCTAGGACATAATAAGTTGACTTAATTGAAAGGGATCCTAAAGAATGAAAAGACCACAACCATTCATCCTCCCTATTCCTACAAAAAACATACAATCACCTATACATTGGTATAGGTTTTGAATATCTAGCTCCCAGTTCTATTGTATTCCACTTCTCAACTACCTTCCCCCATAAACTTGTTCTCTAAAATTTCTCCATGTTGTCTTATAACCAATCCACAAAAGATAATCACAAAGTTAGCTTCCATTAGTTTTAAGCAGTCTCTATTTTTATTAGACAAGTTGTTAATATTAGATAAGGGTGGGCCATTAGTCCAAACATCATCCAAAATAGCTATTTTCCTACCATTTCCCACTCTTCTTCTATTATGAAATAACTTGCACAATAGAAGAATATGATATAAAATATGCTACAAATAATTGATAATAACTGAGAATAACAAGCCACTTTGAGGGGGAAAACCTCCAAATATCTCTAATGATAACACACTTCACGACTTGATGATGAAACAAGACTCACAACCTCCTATATATACCTATTTATGCCTAGGATATCACCTAGGCCAACTTAGACACACCTATATAAGTCTCGGGCTGACCTAAACAACTAAATAACAATATACTAATGATAATATGACTTAATAGAGATTTAATATAGCCACAAGCCGACTATTCATAACCCAATGTATACTAATATTAAGGGCATAGCATGCCCCCCTTCTTCAAAGAAGTATTGTCCTCAATGTTAATCAAGTTTGGATTCTTTTGAATGAACTCCTCATCCTCCCATGTGGCATCTTCAACTAGTAAATTCTTCCATTGGATGAGATACTCGGTGAGATTTCTATTCCTCAGCATCTTTGTGCATGTTTGACGAATGCACTCTAGTTCCAAAATGATTCTTCCTTCTTCATCGAGCTCTGGTAGTGTTGTTTGAGTGGGAATATTATGCCCAATTACCTTCTTCAAATAGGAAACATGAAAAACTGGATGTATCTTTGTTGTTGGTGGCAACTCTAGCTTTTAGGCAACACTACCAATCTTTTGCATAATTTGGTATGGACCATAATACCTTGGAGACAACTTATTATTATTTTTTTGTTGCTTTAGTGAGATTTTCTTATAAGGCTTCAATCTCAAGAAGACCCAATCCCCAACTTCAAAACTTCTTTCACTACGATGTTGGTCTGCCATTTGTTTCATTCAATTTTGTGCCATGGATAAATTTTTCTTGAGTCCTAAAAGTACTCGTTGTTGATGAAGCAAGTGGTCTTCTACTACTTGAAATCTTGGTGACACCTTTATTGATGATGTGATGGAAGAAGGATGATATCCATAAAGTGCCAAAAATGGAGACATTTTTGATGAGCTATGAAAAGAAGTGTTAAACCACCATTCTACAAGTGGTAGCCAATCTACCCATTGGATATCCTTCCAAACACTTATTAACAACCTCAGTTTTCCCATCTAATTGAGGGTGGTATGAAGAGCTATGAGCCAATTGAGTACCCAAACATGAGAATAAATCTTTCCAAAAGTGATTAGTGAAGATAGGATCACAATCACTAACAATAACCTTAGGTGTACCATGTAGCTTTTGGATATTATCCAAAAAAGATTTTTCCACTACACTTGTTGTAAAAGGATGTGATAATGCAATGAAATGTGCATATTTAGTGAGGTGATCAACTACTACCATGATGACATTATGACCTTTAGATTTGGGAAGCCCTGTGATGAAGTCCATGGATACCTCTTCCCAACATTGGCTAGGAATAGATAAGGGTTGCAAGAGACCCAGTGTCTTAATTGTCTCCCCTTTATTCCTTTGACGAACCAAACATTCAGCCATAAATTTTTGAACATCACCTTTTAGCCCTTCCCAAAAAAAATCTTGCTTGACTTGATGATATGTCTTCAAAAATCTTGAATGACCACCCACTGGAGACTCATGCAACTCTATGAGAATCTTGTGTTTAAGAGTGGAATTCTTGCAGAGATACAAATGCTCTTTATACCAAAGAGTATCTCCCTTCCAACAAAACTTATTTGAACTACTACAATCACTTTTTAATTGTTCGATGAGATTAATTGTCTCAACATCATTTTGCCACTCTACTTTGGCTTCCTCCACCCAATTTTCTTGTAATATTGAAAGGGCACACAATAAGGCTTCATCTTTCTCATCCTTCCTTGAAAGTGCATCTGCTACAATATTTTCTTTCCCTTTCTTATATACAATCTCAAAGTCATATCCTAACATCTTAGTGACCCATTTTTGTTGCTCTTCGAATGATAGTATTTGTTCCAAAAAATATTTTAGGCTATCATGATCTATCTTAACCTTGAAGTATCTACCCAATAGATAAGGTCTCCATTGTTTAACTGCATGGAGTATTGCTAGCATTTCCTTCTCATAAATAGGTTTTAGTTGATTCTTACCCTTTAATTGATGACTCTCAAAAGAAATTGGTCAACATTCTTGCATGAGCACTGATCCTATCCCATTTCTAGGAGCATCACATTCCACAATGAATTCCTTGGTAAAGTCAAGAGTGGCAAGAAATGGAGTTGTACACATAGCCTCCTTCAATCTCTCAAATTTTGTATTGGTAGACTTGTTCCAATGAAAAGAATCCTTCTTCAATAGAGTGGTGAGAAGTGCTGATATATGACCATAATTATTCACAAATATTCTATAGTACCCTGTCAATCCCAAGAAACCCCTCAATTTCTTAATGGTTTTTGGAATAGGCCATTCCATGATAGCCTTAATTTTGTTAGGGTCCACCTTTACTCCTTTATGTGAAACTATGTGTCCCAAATACTCTACCTCCTTAAGACCAAAAGCACACTTGGATGGCTTAGCATAGAGTTTATGATCTTCAATTATTTGTAATTCTTGATCCACATGTCACAAATTTTCTTCCAAAGTCTTGCTATAAATCAATATATCATCAAAGAATACTAACACAAACTTTCTCAAGAACTTCTTAAAAATGGAATTCATCAAATTTTGGAATGTAGATGGTGCATTGATAAGACCAAATGGCATCACCAAAAATTCATAATGACCCTCATGAGTCTGAAATGCTATCTTACAAATATCTTCCTCCTTAATCTAAATTTGGTGATAACCAAATCTAAGATCTAACTTGGTAAAATGCATAGCCCCATTCAATTCATCTAGCAAATCATCAATGAATGGAATAGGAAACTTATCTTTAATGGTGTACATGTTGAGAACTCTATAATCTAGACACATGTTCCAAGTATCATCCTTCTTACGTACCATCACCATAGGCAAGGAGTAAGCACTTTGGCTATGCCTGATAATTCTTGCCTCTTACATCTCCTCAACATTTTTTTCTATCTCACTCTTTTGTAGGTGTGGATACTTGTAAGGCCTGATGTTTGGTGGTTGGCTACCAGGAACTAACTATATGGCATGATCACGATCCCTCTTAGGATGAATTCCTTTAGGAATATCTCCAAGAAAAACTAAGTGATGATCAATTATAGCTTGCAAATCTGGATGGTAGGAGCATTAGATTGAGAGACCTCTAATGAACAGAGCTAGGCCACAAATCCATCCACTCCTTTCTTAAGAAACTAATGCATTTGATGAGAGCTTACCATTTGTGGGGATTTTTCCTTCAACCCCATTAGCTCTACTACCCTTCCTTCTGATTGAAATCTCATGAATAGTTCTTGGAAGCTCATATCAATCGTTCCCAATGTAGTAAGCAATTGTACTCCCAAAACAATATATGTTGCACCCATGGATATCGCATACATTGGGGTATCAAGTTGATAATCTCCCATGGATAATTTAATGCTATGACACTTTCCTGAACAACTAACTATACCACCATCTACAATCAAAACCCGAAACTCTGGAGCTAGATATATAAAACAATTTAGACGAGTAGCTAACTTTTTGTTGATGAAATTATGAGTACTACCAGAGTCAATCAACATTGTTACCTTTTGTTTCTTTAAGATGCCCACCACCTTGAGAGTTTGTGGAGCACTGAAACCTGAGAGTGCATGACAAGAAATGATTGGTTGAGAATCATGTGATTCCTCATTTGACTCCCTTTCATCCTCTAGTATGGGTTCCTCCTCTTCTTCCTCACTTGGACCTTCAATATAGAACAATTTCTTTTCACTCCATTTATGTCCTCGACTATATTTTCTATCACAATTGAAACACAACCCTTTTTATCTTTTCTCCTTAATTTGTTGTGGATTCAACCTAGTTGGTTGTACTGAATATCCTTTCTCTCTTGTCACATTAGCCCCTTGCTTCTTAGGAATCGAATACTTCTCCTCTACCCTACGTGCTAAGATAAAAGACTCATTTATGGAGCTAGGGATAAACATGTGTACCTCATGTTGAATGTGATCCTTGAGACCCCCCAAGAATAAATCATTCAGTTTTTCCTCCGTAATTGTATCCACTCTAAAGGATAGATTTTGGAATTGTTGAATATAATCCTTAACTAATCCTATTTGTTGAAGTTTAGCGAATTGGCTGAAGAAGTTGTCTATCACACTATTGCTATATTGTGCTTGGAGTTCTTCCATAAAATTTGACCATGATATGGTGAGCCCCTTTTTCCTTCAATGAGTGTAAAGCTAACGATACCAAATGAATTGATCTGGTTCTAGATATAGGGAAGCCATCGTGACCTTTTGTTCATTTGGGATTTGGTGTACTTCAAAGAAATTCTCCATTTGATTTATCCATGTTAGAGGATCCTTGCCATCAAACTTATGCATATCCACCTTTGGAAATAAATTCCTAGATCCCATAGGAGTACTAAAGCTTGTGTCAATGTTAGCTGACCTAGAATTTTCACCTTGGTCGCTGGAGAACTCCTTTCTTGGTTAAGCCATGTAGGTGCTTAACATGTTTCGTATGTCTGATATATCTCCTCTTAGGTCACACATATCCATATTCATTGAGGAAATGTGTTCCTTGACCTTAATTATTTCCTCATTAGGAGTAATATCCTCTATTGTTACCCCATCCTTATTAGGAGTCTTCCCTGGAGTGACAACATTCTTTTTGCCCCTTGTTGCAGGCCCCATCATGATGGAAACCACTAATTTTCAAATAAATAACACAGATGAAACTTAAATTCTCTAAAAAAATTACTGTAATATCCTTTATTATTTCTTCAAAAACCCAATAAAAATAAAAATCCAATTCGACAAGATGTACAAGATATGCATATTCCAAAAAAAATTTGTGTAGAAACCCTAATTTTGCAATAATTGCTTAATTCTACTCCAATTCTTCTGAAATATGGACTATAGCTTCTTTAATATGATCTTAAAATACCCTTTAAAAATTTATTTTTTTTTCTAAAATATGAAAGATATGCTCTTCCCAAAATCGCCTCCAAAATTGAGAAAAACCTTGCCTCTACGGTGCCAAGATCATGCTCTGATACCACTTGTTATGAAATAACTTGCACAATAGAAGAATATGATATGAATTATGCTGCAAATAATTGATAATAACTGAGAATAACAAGCCACTTTGAGAGGGAAAACCTCCAAATATCTCTAATGAGAACACACTTCACAACTTGATGATGAAACAAGACTCACAACCTCCTATATATACCTATTTATGCCTAGGATATCACCTAGGCCGACTTAGACACACCTATATAAGTCTTAGGCCAACCTAAACAACTAAATAACAATATACTAATGATAATATGACTTAATAGAGAGTTAAGATAGCCACAAGCCGACTATTCATAACCTGATGTACACTAATATTAAGGGCATAGCATCTTCTCACCCCCATTCTTAAGATGTTTTTGATTCTCAACATGTTTTTCCAAATGACCAAGCCACTAGGTAGCTCAATATCATAAAGGAAGCACCTTTTCTCCCCATTGTTAATGTATTTAGCTTTTATAATTTTCACATAGTCTTTATCTCATTGGAGGAATTGCTCACCAATTTTTGAGAGAAGGGCCTTATTAAAAAGCTTAAGCTTCCTTAAACCAAGACCTCCAAACTATTTAGGAAGATAAAAAAATTCCCAAACCACAAGAGAAATCCTAGAACACTCTTCAACACCTATCCACAAAAACTTCCTTTGGATTTGTTCAATTATATCAACTATAAAAGTAGATATTTTTAGCAATGAAAGGTAGTAGACAGGAATTTTTTACGAAGAAGCCTTAAGTAACTGAAGTTGTTTTAAGAAGAAGCCTTAAGTAATTGAAGCTTACCAACTTGACTTAGAATTTTACCTTTCCACCCAACCAAATTCTTTTGAAACCTCTCTATAATATAATTCCAAAAAGTATTTCTTGGGTTCTTAGTGACTAAAGGAAGACCAAGATAGGTGGTTGGAAGAACAACAGGTTGGCACCCCAAAAATATTTATAACTTTCTCTTTAATCTAATGATCCGCATTAAAGAAGTAAATGTTTCTTTTATTGTAACTTATGAATTAGCTTGAATCCTTGGCATAATCTTCCAAAATAGTCTTTTGTTGTTTGACTTCAACAATAGAGGCAAAACTAAACAAGATAGTGTCATCCAAAAATTGTTGATGAGAATCAAGAGGCAGAGATGAAGCAACTTTAATCCCATTTATAATCCTCTTATTTATCATTTTTTTAATATTTCATCCAATAAATTCAGAAAAAATGATGAAGAGGTAAGGGGAGAGAGGTTCAACCTATCTTAAACCTCTACCATAGGAGAAGAATCCCCTAGGAACACTATTAACTAAAACATAACAACTAGGTGTGGTAACACAAGCATAAATCAGATTGAGAAAACACCCTTTGAATCCAAATTTCTTCAAAATAGACAAGAGGAAAGGTCATGACACCCTATCATAAGATATTTAAATATCCAACTTAAGGACCATCCTTGGTCTTTTGCTTGACTCTATTGAGTGGATGATTTCATGAGTAGTGAGAACAACATCAAGAATATGTCTCCCCTTAACAAACCTTTCTAGATGCAAGCTATGATTTTATTTAAGACATTTTTCAACCTATTGACTATAAGCATAGAGAGAATATTATGCACTATGTTACATAAGCTTATAGAGAGAAAGTCCTACATAGAAGAAATATTTTCTTTTTTTGGAATAAGGGCTATAAAGGTAAAATTGATGTTTTTTAGCAACCTAATTGATCTAAAGAAATCCTCGAGAATATTGAGGTCAGGAAACACAAGGTCCCAAAATTCTTATAAAAAATTCAGTGGCAATCCATTCATCCTAGGGGCTTTATAAGCTCCAAAAGAGAAAACAACATTCCTCACTTCTTGGAGAGAAAAAGGTTTCAACAATTCAATTAGACCCTAATTAGTGAACTTTAGGGATGACATCAAGTAGCTCTTCTAGCTCAAAATTTTGAGAGAAGTTATATTTTTGAAAATTAGAGAAGAAAGAAACAACAAATTCATCTCTCTTTATCCTTCATGACAACAGTGCCATGATCTTTCATTAAGTTCCTTATTCTATTTCTTCCATGATGCTTCATAGAAAATTGATTAATTTTTTTTGTGTTTTTGTCTCCTTTCGTTAGCCACTGTACCCTAGACTTCTATTTCCAAAAAACCTCCTCTTTTTTATTTACTTTCATCTAATGTAAGCAGAGCTCCCTTTCCTCTTGGAAAATATCAACACCTTTATCACATCCTTCTATAATATCTTGAATTTCTTTAAGATGTTTAGAAATGGTCCTTTTCCTATGAAATATATTTCCAAAAGAAATTTTGTTCTAGACCTTGACCTTTTTCATTTATCCTCTTAAGCTTTTGAGTTAGGTAGTATATTGGAGTACTATGGCAAGGTAAATTCCAAAATTATTCTATTAAACTTCAAAAATTAGGGTGAAAGGTCCACATGATCTCATATCTAAAAGGAAATAGTCCTTTAATAATATAATCATCCCAATATAACACAAGGGAATTGTGATCTGAGCTTGACCTAGGAAGGACCAATGGAGAGATCTTAGTCGAAATATCCCAATTACTAGAAATCAGAAATTGATCTAGCTTAACTTGAATTAAGTGATCACCTTCCTTCTATTTGACCAAGTAAAATGACACCCCACCAAGTCAATATCAATTAAAGCAGTAGAGGAGATAAAATCAACAAAGTCAGACATATTATCGCTAAAATCATCTAGAATCCCAAGTTTATCAAAAGGAAACAACATGGAGTTAAAGTTTCCACCAAGCATCCATAAATAATTTTGTCCCCTCAGCAACATTGAAGCCAAAGAATCCCACAACCTAGCTCTATCACTGCAAGAATTGGGTGCATAAACATTTATTAGGTTCCATTTATGAAAATTAATAAGATCTTCCATGACCACTATGAGATTTTTTTTGTAAGAGAAAAATTTAGTCCCCTTGAATCTAACAGGGTCCCACAAGGTATCAATTCCTCTAGAAGCACCATCAACATCAAAAACAAAATAAATAGAATTAGGCCAAACATTTTTAATTATCTTATCAAAGGTTTCTTCTTTCATCTTGGTCTCTTGAATTAACAAAATGTCCACTTTATTTTCCATCAAGCTAGTCTTAATCAAATATTATTTGAAAGGACTTTTCAACCCTCTAATATTCCATGACAAGATCTTCATCAAGACAGAAAAATCAGAGAAGCCACCAACTATCTCTTCTTATTTTTGGCTCCTGAAAGGCCATCCAAAGCTTTATGTTTCCCAATAACATCCCTTACTGTCTCACAGGCCCTTGTATCTCTTGAAGAAGGTTGAACCTAATTATTTTCTATTCCAACATCAAGTTTTTTCTTTCTTTTCTATTTTCCATTAGCTTGTGTCCATTCTTATTCTTGATAATCCTCCAATAACATCTTATTATTTGATTGAGAAGCAAGGTTCCCAAATCCTATAAGTTCCATTGATTCTACCCAATCTTTCCTTTCATTCCCTTGACTTGCACCAAGATTTCTTCAAGTAGGGTTCCTAATCTCTTCCACTAGCTCCTTAAGAGTAACATCACCTTCTTCCTTTTCCTACAATAAAGCCTTAGTCCTACCCACAAATCCTTATTATTCCCCTTTTAGCCTCCCATTTGAGCTATTTTTGGCAGTATAGTCTTCTTTATTAACCTATTCTTTTTTTCTCCTGAAACAACTTAGTTGAACCATCCATTTTAGCATTAAATTGATCATCCCTAGGAGAAGCAACAATCTTATTTAAAACTAAGGCTTTAACCATTTCCCCAGTGTTAGCATATTTCTTTCTATCCCCCAAACCTTCATCAGGGGACTTCGTATTAGTCTCATTCACTTCACTAGATGGAACATTATTCTGTGTATTTTCCAACTAAGAACCTGCCTTAGGGACAACACTCGGAGTAGAAAAGGAAGCATCAATAGAACTAACATTAGTATCTAGATCCACACAAGAAGGAAGTGTGTTTTGATCCTTTCCCTATAGGGAATCCACCTTAGAGTCAACACTAGAAGCATAAATGAAAACATCAACACTAGCTTTAATAGTCAACTATTTTTTCTATTTATCCAAACATCATTAGTATTTCAAGAAGGATGGATCTTGCAAAAATTGCTCAAGTGACCAAAATGTATAGTTTTGGTAGAACAACTTTGCATTCTTATATTCAATAGGTTGTTCCCATCGCCCATATTGTGATTTTAAGGCAATATTGGTAGGCAAAACCAAGTTAACTGTCACATTCATGCAGGTCCTAGCAAAGACCAGTCTATATTTTTACTTGGTGACCTTGTTAACCACCAAAAAAGTTCCAAAGGAATTTACAATTCCCTAAAAACCCATATAGTCCCATAACTCTAAAGGGAGACTAAGAAGGAAAATCTAGGTTGGAGCAACTGAACCCAAATCTGTAGAAGGGTTGAAACCTAGTTTCTACTTGTAGAGTAAAAGAAAAAAATTTAAACTACTATCATAAAACTAGGGACCCCTCGTTAACACCATGAGCATGTCCTCGTGCACAAAAAAGGTAAAAATAAAAATCCAACTAGTCATAACACTTATACTCATACTACCTTTCAGCTTCCATTTCAACTCAACCCACTTCTTAACCTAATCTATATTTGGGAAAAAAAAAATTACCCAAAAGAGAGAGTTTCAAGTCTACAATAGCATCTTTCATAAGATCATCTAGTACAAAGACTTCTAGCCCTTCCATCGAACATGAAACATGCAAAGCAACAAAATGCTTCACTTTGGCCATACTAGGAGAACAACCTCCCAAAATCTTGTCCACATACGAGGTAAGGTCCTCCAAAAAAATAAATCTAGGTCATAGGCCAGAGAAGAGGGAGACAACTATAGACCATTGTTAGAAAAAACATTGAAAGATTCTCTTGAGAGTTTATCATTCGAAACATTGATCTTTGATGTAGGAGGTAGCTAAGACCCCCCACCAAACAAGCATGTTAAGATCTCATTTTCATCCTCTCACCCTTTAAGGAGAAGCTCTCATTTTCATTCCCAAATAACTCAATCTATTGAAATTGTGCTCCTAATGATGTTCCCACAATTATTGTTCATCACATATTGTTGAAATCATGGTTGAAGACATTATGATCATAAAAATAATAATTTTCACATGGGATTGCTAGTTTAGCTGAGGTGGATAGACTTAAAAATTTGTTTCAATTTTTTTATGATTTATTAATTACTAAACCATTTGGGAAGAAATTACTTTGAATGATGCATTGGCACTAAAGTTTCTCTTAGTTCTTTGAAGGGTGTATCCTCTTCTCAATTTCCCCTAGTTTTGTTTCTAAAAATGGCATACCTCCCAATTTTCTTTCTCTCCTACTATGTACCTATGTCCCATATAGATATTTTCACATCTATACCTCCCTCCAACTATCCTACAACAACTTCATCTACCTTCCATGATATTCCTACTAGTGTTATGACTAAAAATGATCCTAGTGTTCATTCTACTATTTTCACCTCCATTATTAGTGCTACCTCTTCTTGTGTAATCCCCACATCCACCATGGATTGTTCCATTCCTAGTTCTATACCACATTCCATACCCTACTACACTCCTACCATGGAAATATATTTACCTTTCACTTCATTTCCTATCATTATTTTTATACTTCATTATTTATTATGCTCCTCATAGTGCCACTATTGCTACCTCTACCTTGTATACACTATTTAAAGATATTAATCAAATCAAGAAGAAAGTGAATGATATACCTAATAAATGTGAATCAATTACATAAAATATCCTCCACATCCCATTCCTCTTACATTTAAATGATGACACACCCATTCTCTTGGTTTTGTGGTGACTAGATTTGAATTATGTCATGTTAAAGGAGATCCCCATGTTCATTTACAATATTTTAATGTTGCATGTTTATATTTTACATATGAGGATAAAATATTGATTAAGTTTTTTCCATAAACATTGAGAGGCCATATTATTCAATAGTTCTACTATTTACCTCCTAATCCTATCCATTTTTTATAAGCTAGCCATAGATTTCTTAGGAAAAATCCATGTTAATATGAGTTTGAGAATAATTGTAACCAATTTAACTATATATGCCCAAATATATAATGTCTACTAATGATTATGTCATTCACCTACAATATTTATGTAATAAAATAAAGCATCAGTTAGATGATGATGATGATGATGAGCTACAACCCATATTTCTTGAAGGAATTGAGACCATAATAAGCCCTAGTTTATTTCAAGCCTAATATCCCTTGTTAAGAATTTGTAATCATGATGTTAATGTTTTTATTTTATACCTTGGTTAATTTTTAAGGTTCATATTTGTAATTTTTCACATGCAGTTGTAGACACTTAAAATTGTCCTGAATGATATTATACACTTGAATCTTATTACTAACACTGTTTCATCCTGAAATTCGCCTGCTTTTCAACTATTTAATTGAATGATCCTATTTTTTTAATTAAATACATCAATTTCTCCTATTGATCAAATGATCATTATTATTTGGCTAATTCACCCCTTTCACACTAACTTTCATCCTGTTTAATTGAATAATGCAAATTATTTAAATTAAACCCCTTATGTCCTCTCATTTAATTAAATAATCTTGAATTATTGAATTAAATATCATTTGTATCCCATTTTCATTAAATAAAATAATTATTTAATGAGCATCCTAATTTCACTCAACTTGCACAATTAAAACTTTGTTTTCATTAACTAATTATTAATTTATCCTCACCCTCCCACTTGCAAGGGAATATTCCCATAGAATATTCCTTGACACATTCCTCTAAAAAGGGAATATTACCATGGAATATTTCTCATTTGCACATTCTTCCAAAAGGGAATATTCTCATGGCATATTCCTCCTTTGCACATTCCTCCAAATTTGAAAATATCTTCTAACAAACTTTCTAACTACTTTGAAAGTGTGTTTGTTTGAATCATTGTGAGCCATTGATTGACTATTTGATCCATGTGATCTTGCATTCTCATCCATTGATGAGAATCCTTGATGCATGTCTTCACTTTTGATTACATCTCAACCCTCGATTGTCTTGAAAATTGAGTTGTTTACGTAGCTTAATACTTTGTAAAACTATTATACTTGTTGATCTAAATATGTATTTTTTGTTATAAATTCTTTGTGGGTGATTATCTGATTAATTCATTTTTATCATTTGTAGAATGAAGACAGAAGGTTATAGAAGAATTAGACAAAATATTAGAAGATACATAGAATATACATTGGAGAAACCCTTTCAGGAAAAAACTCCACCAAGAATCAATGTATTATTTAATCTCAAAATAAGATTACAATAATTCCAATCCTTCCTTGAGATGCTTCTTTTGCCTTCAACAATTCTTCTTCACAACCTGCAATAAAAATTGATACAAAATCTCTTCAACTTTCTTGAGATAAATAGGCAATAATCAACCTTGTAAACTCCAAAAGAGTTACAATTACAAAGCTCAATCCCTATATGTAAATATCTTCAAGGATTATCCTCAAAGTTAGCACCCAAGAATGGGCCCACTTAACTCAACCTTCTGAAATATCTTAGCATGCAAAAGTGTTAACTGCAAGAAGCCAACTTGGGTGCCCAAGCTGGGTCCAAGTCATTCTCTATTAACTAAAACGTATCTCTCCACCATTCATGCAAGAATGGTCATCCCCTGTTAAATAAAAGTAGTCACCTATTATATATCATCCAACTCAAGTCATTAGTCATGCATTCCAAGTTAACTAAAGTCAACTAGCATTCAACCAAAACTAACTGAACCATAACTGAACTGAACTGAATTGAATTGATACTAAACTAAACTAAACTGAACTAATCTGAACTAAACTAAACTAAACTTCATGCATGTAAACATCAATCCCTAACTTCTAGGATATTTACATGCATTACAAAAGTGTTATCTTTTACTCCAAATAGTTAATTTAACTCAAGGTGAGTGCCACCTTCCATGTGGTGCCCCATGTGCCCCTATTATTTAGGAACTCATATTGGACGCCCTCACATGCTCCTAACATTTATAATTAATTACAAATGTCAATTAACATGATTATTTAATTCAATATTAATCTCTTTCTAATCCTAGTGTTGGGGAACACTTTCCAAGGACTTAGGAGATACATGAAATAAATAATGTTTAGGATTGTAATTAAATGGCATCCTATTTCCAATAGATTGACCAAATCAATCTTGACCCTTGGTTCACTATTTTCTCTTATAAATACCTCACATTTTGGAGAGAAATGGATCCTCTTCCATCAAATTAAAGTTATGACGCACATTTGAATATTATCTTTATTCATCCTTGCATCCATTATTAGCTTTTTCATCCATCCTTAGCATAGTTTCATTAATTTTAGGTTGGTTTTTATCAATGGAGTTCAATTAGATGCTCATTTTATCCAAGGGATTGGGAAAGGGTCATCATTCCATATCAATACGACACCAATCCCCCAATGGGATGAGGTTTGGAGTTTTAGATTAGGTTTCTTTTATGCTTTCATGGTTTATTTCATGCTTAGTTTAATGGTTTCTTAGTTTGAAGCTTTTGAGCATTTCATTGGGATTGTAGCTTAGTTAAATATAGCTTAAAATCTATCAAATCAGGTGTATTTAGCTATTACTATGATTAGAATGTTGGCATATAGTTGTCATTATTGTTAAAATGGAAGAGCATGCAAGGCAAAATACTAGCATGATGAAAGAGGATCAGAGATGAAATGGAGTTGCTCATGCAAGTGAGGATGATGGCATTAATGGAAAGTGTCATTGATGTTAAGGAGAGATAACATTTGTAGTGAATATAGGAGCATGGGTACAGGTTGTTGGTGAATGCATATACTACGATGTTGTCATTGATGTCAAAAGAGAGAATCATGCAAAGGAGATTGTTGGCATGATGACAAAGGATGAATGTAAGAACAGTGGATCTAGTTATAGAAGTATGTGGTTGGTTGATGATGATAAAGTGCATATCTTGCAAATTTTTTCATGAATTTTTAAAGAATCTTTCATACAACAAAGGAGGAATCAAGCTACAAATTCGATGTGAGTTTTTCGAGAGAATTCTAGTGATGTGCTCTGTAGGTTAAGAATGTAAAGGATATTCCTAGAAATGAATTATATTCGCCTTCAAATTACATAAGTTACAACTTATGTCTTTGAAGTCATGGGTATAACCGGCCCTTCGCCTTATGTTTACCAACTCGAAAAATATTCAACAACCATAATATTTCTTAAGTTGCGAGATTCCAAGTTTTTCTAACCTATGTTGCGGGGTTCTAGAGTTTTGTAACCTCCCAACTTAGTGACTTAGCTAATGGAGTGATTAAGGAAGAAGGTTATCTTTGTTTTCGACAAGTCGCGGGTTTTCACAATTTAATAACCTTCGACAAGTGGTTCTTAAGTTTAGATTTTTAGCAACATAGTGTTAATGGGAATCAAAGGATGGCATGTGGTGATGACCTATCTATTAGACCCTACATAGTCATGCCAACAACAAATCAAAGAGTCATGGGCATAACAAGTTTCTTCTAATTTATTGTTGACTAGTTGTAGTAGGTTGTAGGTAGCTTAAGTTACTACTTAATCCTTTGAAGCCGTTTGGGGAACCAGCCCCTTCACCTTGCATTTATCGGCCAAGCAAATATTTGGTGCATTTAATATTTCCTAAGTATCATGCAAATATTTGTCTTTGCTTGATCAACGGTGGAGGTCAAGCCTTGGAGATCAGACGATGCCTACATACTTCACTAAGATTTCAATGGGGCCCGATCAAGACCCATAAGGTTAGTGGGGAGTGACAGTGATTGAATGTTGAAGATCGACAGTGCTCATAGTATGCATGATGGGACCTACAGAGGCAGCAAATGTAGCTAATGGAACGTGATGTCACAAATACAGGTGCCAATGAATGATTGCATCAAGGCCATCAGTAATGGTGCATGACCAATGATTGCAATCAAGAAGATCTGATAATTTCCATTAGTTCCATTGAGTTTTTGGTGGATCCCAACTAAGTCTCATGGGATCAGTGGAGAATAGAGGAGATTAATCCATGGTGGATGGATATTGACCATCAATGAAGATGGTGGGAGCCGAAAAAGAAAGAAGCGAAGGAGATGATGGTGAGTGATGACATGTGATGACAAGTGGCAGAAGAATATTTGATGGATATACCAACTCACATCATTGTTGTGAGTTGTGTGGTGATGATGTGGACAATAAATGGCAACATCCCGCAAACCCCACAAGGTTTGTGTGGGCTCATTTTCTAAGCTCGTGAGGTTAGTGGGATTTGGGTGCGTGTCTTGGTGGACCCTGCATATGGAAAGCAGTATATGAAGGAAAGTATCAAAGGATGATATTTAATGATTGCTTATTAGACGATCATGATTTAAGGTTATGATAGTAAATGGAAAGTGCAAGATCATGGTGCAAAAAAGGAGATTGACAACCAAGATTCAACGGTAAAGATCTCAAATAGCTAAGTCCGTGTAAACAGGGTTTGGTTTGGTAATCGACATAAAGGAAGGAATTAATTGGTCCAACTACACCCAGCAACCAATGTAAATGAGATTTTATGCACAAGATGATGAAACAAATTATAGAGGTGATCGCAGAGACAAGAATCAATATTAGATCGAATAATCAGAAGAATGCATTGAATGCATAATCAGATTTTAGGGTTTGACAAAGAGAATGAAGGAAAATTCTCTGTATCTAAAATTAAATGTTGTGTGGCTTGATGCATAGGTATGGTGATATTTGATAAACCTTATCAGATATATTTATGATGACCTGGATGATGGTGTGTAGCTCAATGTACAGGTAGCTTGTTGGTGAAGTTTGCAAGTAAAGGTAACCCTAGCAAAAGATTTGAGAAGATCTAGATGGTGGAGAGAATCTTGAGGTAGAGATTGCAGGTTGGTGGAGAAAGAAGACAAGTCGGATATTGTCAAAGTGAGATGTCTGAAGTAAGTGTGAACAAATAGAGAGTACAGCCTGCAGTTGTATGGGCTATTGAACAGAGTTACATCTTGTTGTGTATGATGCAGAGATAGGTAAAGTGGTGTGATGCAGTAAGTGTTGTACTAGGAGAATCACCAAGTTCAACACATGGTGAGTCACTCAGTTTAGGAGGATCATCACGGTTGTTATTGTCTAAACTCATAGAAGAGGAAAATAAAAAAATTCAACTCATTATACGCTTCCTCATCAATTTTAGTAGTTTCTTCATCATCATCCAAATTAATTATAGCAAAAGGGTTAATGATAATATCCATAGAAGAGGTTGGTCCTTGTTGTGTTGGAGATATAGGATCTGTTGGTTCTAGTAATGGAGTCCAGATTCATTATTAATTGCTTCTGTCAAGTTTGGATTTTTATTTTCTATGTTATTCTCTTCATTCATCTTTTGATCAATAGCACGACATCTATGCCTATGCTCTCTACCATTTTTGTTTCTTTTATTACGGTTTTCAAGTTGCATTTGTGTAGGGGTGGGTTTGTCAACCACAGGTTCCTTTTCTTATTATGAGAGAAGAACAAAAGAAACCATGGAAAGTTGTTCAACCACTTTCTCTTTGGCTTTATAAATTTTCTTAAGAGGTGGATTAGGACTTATTTGGTTTTCTCTTGGCCTTTTGTAGGAAATAGGAAAGGTATTTTAATGGATGGGTATTTATTAGTTGGAAGGGCTTTAAATTCAATATTACTTTCTTTAAGGAGCAAAGGAGGAAAATTTTCAAGGGATAATTTGGCTATGCATTTTTCTTTAAAATTTTGGTAGGATGGGAAAAGGAAGTCTTTACGAGGTCTTATAGGTTCCATGGGCTTAGGCCAAAAATAGTCTGAGGAAAAATTTCCATGAGAAGATTGAGGTGTAAAGCCACTATGGTTCACAGTGAATATTTCATTGCCGACTGGAAACTTTAAGCACTTATGAACAATGGATAGGACTGCATTCATGGAGTGAATCCATTTGTAGCCTAACTTCACATGAAATTGATCTAAATTGAGATGATAGAGAATGATACATTTAATTTTTTCGGTCCTACTTGTAAAGGGAGTGTGATCAATCCCATCGTAGCACAAGAAAAAGCATCATGTGTTTTAATCCATGCTTTCAGTTTATCATATCTATCTTGAGTGAGTTCATGCACATATAAGAGTTCCTCTATGATCACATTCTCTCCACAGATGAGATCAATTAAAATCCCAAGGGTGGGTATGTCATTGATTATGTCAGCTATGTAAAGAGGACCATCAGGTGCATTTTTTATTGTTTCTTTTGAAGAGAAAGTAATGTCAATGGGCATTATGGTTTGTTGTTTACGAGGCTCGATTTCAATCACTCCTATCATTGTACTAATAGGACATTGGTCATTAGTATCCATAGGATTTTGTTTGTTCATGTTATTATCATATGTGTCAATGCTCATCACATCGGGCTTAGTTTCACTAGCCTTGACAAATGAAATTATTGTGGTTAGGCATGGGATTGGTAAATATTTGCAAGTTTTGGTTAGGAGGAGCTACAAAATTATTACCTTTATCATTTACACCTCCAATTTGAATATGATTAGAATCAATGAGGTCTTGCATAAGATGTTTAAGATACTTGCAATGTTCGGTATCATGCCCTTTTTGTTGGTCATAAGCATAATAGGCATTGTGTCTAAAGCTCAGAGGTAATGGCTTGCTAGGGCCAAGAGGTTGAATGGGAGGCAAGGTAAGCATGTTCTTGTTTATTAGTTGAGTCATGATATTTTGAAGTGTGTCACATAAGGGAGTAAATTGTCTTTGCAGATCCACAAATATATAAGGATTACTCTTCTTTATAGCAGCTACTTGGGTATCAACCTATTGGGTAGGTTGGGAGGTAGAATTTAGTTGAAGGAAACTTTTATTTTATCTTTTGAAAGGCTGGTAGGTGTTTTGGTTTGAAGGTTCGAACATTTTAGGACAGGTAGAGGTGGTTTTTGGTTCATGACTACCTATGGAATTCTGATAATCTTGAAGGGAAGTGCATAAGTGCATGAAGGAAGGGAATTTCATCATGGTAGGCTTGTATTGTATCTTACTTTGTAAATTTTCTATGAACATCTTTTGAAGGTGAAGATCAGGAATCTTCACACTAATTTGGGAATAAAGCAATTGGTAACATGAAATAAAGTCAGTGAATTTTTCACCCTCATTTTGTTTACATCTCATCAAATCAACTAATGTCATTTTAGGAACCAAATGCACTTTTAAATGGTAAATAAAGGCTTCAACAAGTTCATTAAATGAACAAATTGAGTTATTTGGTAATGTAGAAAACCAATCCAAGGTAACGTCTTTCAAGGATTGGGGAAAAATCTTAGCCAAAAGTTTTTCCTCGATGATAAAGTCACTACACAAAGAAGTAAAGGCATTAGCATGATTAGTATGATCTCCCTTTCCTCCATATTTTTCAAATCTAGGGATCTCCATACCTTGTGGCATTGGAATTCTCAATATCTCCAAAGATAGTGGTTTGCTTTTGACATAGTACGAAGGTGGACCATTTTGATTTTGATTTATGGTGGAAACTTGACGTTGAAGGGATTAAAGGTTTTGTAAAATGTGGTTGATGATAGGGTCATTGTTTGCGGTATGAGATGAAGGTGGATATGGTAGTGGTGTGTATGTGTTGGAAGGACAAGTGAATGGATAGCTTGTGGGAGGAGATATTAGGTTAGATGCCACATAGGTATAAGGAGCACTAGTGGAAATGTTCAAGGTAGGAAGGACATTACTAGTTTGTTGCTTCGTTGTGGTCACTTGAGGATTTGTATAGGGGGGAATGGAGGTTATGTTTGAAGGGGGAGGAATTTGAATTCCACCCCGGGTTTGCACATTGTTTGAAGTTTGAGCACCATTGGTGGTCGAAGGAAGATGTTTTCCAAATATTTGAGCTATATTACACACAACTTCCATTCCTTCATCACTTTCCATCATGCGGTGAATACTATATATGGTAGGTATAATAGTGTTGGAAATGTTTTCAGTGCTCATGCTATCTTGTAAATGGGTTAGGTCTTCATGCATTTTTATTATATTTTCTTGAGGGATATGATCAACCATTGTTTGAACACTTGGCATAACATTTGTAGGTAAGGTAGGCATAGAAAAAGAGTTATCAAAGGTATGATCCACACATAGTGAACTAGTATCAACACTAGGAGTAAGAGAGCTAGATAACCCAAAGTCCACAGTGAATGTTTTATCATGGGATGCCATGAGCCTTGCACTTCGTTTCACCATACTATTAGTAGTAGGACGCCAAGTAGTACAACTCATGCAAGGGATAAACCAAAGGAAGTGCAATAAACACAATATCCTATGCTTATGATTACACTTGAAATGAAAGAAATTGAAATAATAGTAATTCTACAAACTATAACAAAAAACTGGAAGTAGCAAACAAAAGCACAAAAAAACAAATTTAAACCCTAAAAACTACAACTTTAAAATCAAAGGGACTGAGATGTCAGCAAGGGCATCTTTCTCTTGCTGATGAAATTTTGAGGTCCCAAAAACTGAAATAGATGGCAAATAACTCAAATAGGGTTCTGAGCTAAAAACCCATAGAGGGACTAAGATGCCAATAAGGGCGTTTTAGTCCCAATAGAGGTTTTTTAAAAAAAAATAGAAAAATTTGGATTGGTGACAATGTTTCTAGGTTGCCCACTTACGCACTTGATGTTTAGAAACATAAAACTATGCAAATGAATGCAAGAAAAAGTAACTAAAGAAAAGCAATTGAATGCAAGGTTGAATGCAATTTTTTTCAATTTTGAATGCAATAAAAAATGTTCCTAAATGCAATTTGAATGATTAATAATGCACTTTTTCAGTTTTTCAATTTAGATAAGACGATGCAAGAAAACAAAAATGCAACCTATATGCACTTTCACTAATGCAAATATGAGAAACCCTATATGTACTTTCACTAATGCAAGATGCAATGCAAAAATGAATGCAAACTAGATCTAGGACCTTAGTGAATTCCAAATCAGAAAATGAATGCCCAAAATGTCAGGTTCACCAAAATGAACCATTGGGAAAAATGAACGAGGAAAAGGGACTCACAATACAAGAAAGGAATCCCTAATCTTGGATTTTTCCTATAGGGGGATGGTTCATTCAAGGAAACCTAGGATCCCAAAGTGGATTGACTATCAACACAAAGGTGAGTCAATTATCAACAAGGGAGACCTAGGAAGATTCCTTAGGCTTTGAAGGGGTCACCACCAAGAAAAAGCTTGGAAAAAGACAACTTGATATTCAACTCATAAAACCTAGTAATGCAAACCAAATAATGAGTACAAATGACATAATTAAGTAACAGAAAGTTAGGATGTATGTACCTGGGAAGTCTATAAATGTGATAAGGATTCTGTAAATGCAAGAATGTTGTCAAAATATGCTAGATAGGACTAAGGTGTCCTTACTATCTTCTTATTCATGTTGTTTTTTGGGGCAAACAAGAAATCTTCAGATGTTAGAACCATATCTAGAAGAATATCTAAAAAATACCTCTAAGAGGACTAAGATGCCCTTACTGTCTTCTTAGTCCCACTCTAAATTTCTAAAATTTTGAAATGTGATCCTGAGGTCCAAGGTTTGCACTTCCTTCTTCTCATATCTCAGGGCCTGAAACTTCCAGATCTAGCTTGTAGGTGACTTTCCATGAAGATGACAACTTTGCAACTCCAAATGATCTTCAACTTAAATCAAACCCTTGTTGTGAAATTTGAAAACTTGTGTGAAGTGGCTAGCTTGAATGTAGATCTTGAATTGAAAGTAATGCTTGATAGATCTTGACTTGAATTGGTTGCTTGAATCAAAACCCTACATCACAAATATTAGCTCAGAAACACACATGATGCAAGAATATCTTTGACATGATGCTTGAATCTTGATGATGGTTCCAAATGCTTGATTAACTACTCTTGAATGCTCTTGTGAACTCAATTATGCTATTAGGAATCCTCTCACAAAAGTTGTATATGAAAATGAGTGAAAGAACCTTGTATTTATACTTATCCATGCTTAATATCCCAAAATTACACCACACCAAGATGACATATGAATTCATTAATCAAAGGAGGCTAAATCCCACTAATATTTGAAATTAAATCCTAAAAATAACTTGAGGAGGACTAAGACGCCCTAGTTGGCATCTTAGTCTTGAGGCTTGAAACTCATGGCACAGACTCCAAAAAGGGAACCCTTAAGGTGCCTTTAAAATAAAGGTGGGTGAAGCCACAATAATGGTTTACAATTTGATGGAGGAAGGAAAACTCACAAAAAATGAGCCAATGGCAAAAAATTTGGTTTTAGGGGTTTGAACGAACCTACAGGTTCGAGCGAACCTACTTAAATGCTTTCCCCCAAATTCCTGCCCAAAAAACCAAGGAAAATGAAAATTAAAGGTGGTTCGCTTGAACCCCTAGGGGTTCATTCAAACACCCCTTAGCCCTCATTCTTCCCCTCAAACACAAAAAAAAATCTAAATTTTTTCACTTCAAACCTTGGGTTGAAGATGAAAATGGCAGAGACTTCACAAACCCAATTGGAATTAGGTAGTCCTCAGAATGAGCTATCCAACACATATAATTTTAATATGTTTTGGTTTTATTATGTATTTTTTTTTTAGTTTTATTAAACATAGGTTTTTCACCAAAAATCAAGCTCTCTGTTCTGCACATGGAAAAATAGTAGATTATAAAAAAAAAATGAAAAATATGAGTGCACTAGATATTGAAGTCCTTGACCAAACAAAAAAAATGAATTTTGATACATACAAAAAAAAGTTACGCCTTATACGGTCGCACTATGTCTGAATTGTAATTGGTTTGACTTTGAAACTTGATTATAGAAAAAATATTCAATAAGAAACTATCTAACCAAGTGGAAGCACTAGATATTGGAGTTACAAATCTAAATTCAAAATAATTAGAATTGTATCCTTCATGGAAAAGAAGTTATGCGTTATACGGTGAGCTTCACTTTTTTAAAATGTTGTTTTATGAAAAAAAACTAGTTTTCAAGGGAGATGGAAAAAGAAGTGCAAACTGATTCCAAAAATTTTGAAAAAAATATATTTAGAATCTACAGACAAAATGTCACAAAACTCTAGTTTGCATCATATTCAAATTCCTCATGTTTTAGCTACTATAGGTGCCCAATAGTGAAGATTTAGTTAAAAAAATTATTTCAATGTCTAGTTTGGCCAAAAATTGTAAACCACTATTGTGGGATCACCTAGGTCCCAAGAACTTTGGAGGACAAAGATGCCCTAGGTGGTATTTTAGTCACAGTCCAAAAATCAAGGACATACAACCAAAATCAGTAAATTATCATTTATCCTTTGATGTTTTTCAAGATTAGCCATAAAAAGATACAATTTTTTAGGCTTGTGGATGCAAAATAGGACCAATTAAGACAAATAAGAATAAATAAAGCAAGGTGGCCCCAAGCAAGTGTTAAAATGCAAGGGTATGCATTTTCCTACACTACAGTTAGATGCAATTGTAACAATTCAAAACTTGGTTGTGTGTCATAATCTCTTCTATCTATTTCTTCTTTTATTGGGTAGTGAATCCACTTGGATAGTGAGTCGACATGTAGTGAACACTTCTGTAATATACTATAACTAGTTATAATATATTGTGAGCTAATCATCATCATGGTTTTTTCCATTTTGGGTTTTCCATGTAAAAAATCTAGTATTCATGTGTTATGTGATGTTGTTGGTTGTTTTCATGCTTTCATTCATTAGTGAAAATTGGATATGATATGTGGATTGAATGTTTAAATGCTTAAGTGGTTTAAATGAATATTGATTCACCCCCCCTCTTAGTATTCCAGGTGTTCAACATCCCTATCACTATTTTTGATGATTAGGAGATTAGCCCAAAGAGTGAAAACCCCTCAAGCAATTTGCTCTTTCTAGAGGATGAAGGTTTGTTCAACTCACAATGGTTGCCTCTAAGGATAAGGGAACAAATAAAAAAAGTAAAAAGGAGGCTGGGGAGGGGAATGTGGAAACCTCTGAGGAAGAATTTATTCTTGATAGTTTCAGTGAGACTGAAGAGTCAGAGGATGAAGAGGAAAGCAACCCAAAAATGGAGGAAGAGGAGTTTCAGGAGGAGGACTACACTATGGATAAAGATGGTGGAAATGAGGACAAAGAGGATAAATATTATGGGGAGGAGGAGGTGGTTGAGGTCAATAATGTGAACCCTACTACTAAGGAAGAGAATGACACTATTATGTATAACTCCCCTTTGGATGATAGTGCTAATGATAGGTAGTTAAATATCCTTGATTCTAAAATTGAAGTCCTTAATGATCACTTGAACCAATTGGAAATGCATCTTAGTGATGATACCAACTCTAAAAAGTTTAAGGAAATGGAGGATGCTATAAAATATTAGTGTGGTTGTTTATGGCATCATGAAAAAAGTTGTGATGGGAATGGTGTCGAGATAGGGAAAAATTAAGAAGCAATAGAAGAAAAGAGGCAAGTCTCTAGGGTAAGATAAAAACAACAAAGAAAGAGAACAGGGAGAAGAAAGAGAGCTAGTTGGAAGTTGTGGAAGATCTTCAGGGAAATTTGAGTCTCATCAAAGACTCTTAATGTTTTTTGCTTTTCTTTATGTTTTAGTTTTTTCTTAAACATCATGGCTTGTGGGCCTTCTTTAGTATGGATTTTAGTTTAGATGTTTCTATCATGCGCTACTTTAGTTTATATGCTTATTATATGATTATTATGACTTGTCAGAATGTTGTTAAAACTATTTGGATTATGTTTAATGGCCTATGGCCTCCTGTTAGTTTAGTTGTTGTTATTGCTTTTGGTTTGGATAAGTGGCATGCAATTCGTGATGATAATATGGATACTAGCATGCATGCCTATACTTCATGTTCCTTTTGGTTTGCTAAGTCTAGTTTAGTCCTTTGCTGTTCTTGGTTGGCTGCTATTTTGTCAGCCTATTTTGTTGAGTTATTTTTGCTCTATTGTTAGCTTTGTATGGGATTAGGGCCCTTCCCTGCTTATCTAATAAAAAACATTATAGAATCATATTTCAACTTAAACATTAATCAATCATGCGAGTCGTGATGATAATATGGATACTGTTGATGTGTTTTTTATGCACTTCTCAACATAGGTAATACATAGATGCATCACCTCTCTTGAAAGATAATCTTCCACAATCAAATTATAGAACACTATCCCAAGGTATCTAATGTCAGGTCTTGGCAGTGCTTGGAATATCTCAGTTCTTTCATGTGATTTATTGGAATCACAAGGCGGACTTATGGATGAGTTAAAAAGCATGGGAAGTTGGGTCTTGAAATGGAGTTCCTAAGATGGGGAAGTTAGTGCATAATTGTTGTAGGTTCAAACAACAGTCTTGAACTCCATTTTATCATGAGATTTAGCTTTACAATGTGAAATGAACCTTGTCTAAGGTTACTATTTAAAGAAAATTCAAAAGGGAAGGGAAGAGAGTAAGTTCCTAGACTTGAAACTATGAATGAACAATGATCATGGAGGCTACTACAATAGAAAAACTCCCTAAACTAGGTTTTTCTTTGACCAAGAGAACCTACAGCTACACAAAACCAATGCAATCCCCTAAGGTCTGCAGATTTTCAGATTGCACATGCAATTGAACTAGGTTGCAACAATGATAGAAAGAAGCCTAGGCTAACTTTGCACAACAGCTTGTCATCAACAAGTGCTAAAAGTATGGGCTGAAAGCTCATCAAATACCCTAAAAACAAACACCATCATCACTTCCATTCAAGAAACTAACAACTAAACTAAAAGGGAAGCAAAACCATGCACACATAATGAGCAAACTCAAAAGGAACACCCATAGAGCATGCAATGCTACTTTCTATTGTTATAGAATGTTTTTACATTAGCTCTCCAACCATTTACAAATGAGGGGAAGACCCCTATTTATAGTTTTCCAAATCCCAAATGAATGGCTAGGATTTAATTACATTGTGTGGCTCAAATTTGATTACATTAGGGCTTCACCTACCCCACAATATTCAACAATTTAAAATACAACTTTTGTCTTTTCCCTATTTTGTCTTTTAGTGCCCAAGTGTTGTAGCAGTTTTGTCCTCTTGCTAATTTCCCTTTTACTGTAGTTGAAACTACGTGAAAGCTACTCTCTTCCCTTACTGGATTTGAAACATTTCTCATCCAACCGAGTGCATCCCATTTGCAGATTTATATCATTGTTAAATGAACCAAATGATCTAATGAGACAACTTTTCAAGAATCATGATCATTTGTTTGGAGGGAGGAAACAACCACTCCCTCCCACAACCTTCAAGGCCACCCTTTGTGGTTTGTTACTGACTTCCCTTACATAGGCCCACTTCTAATGACAGCTATGTTGATGGGTGCTATGAAGAAAGGTGGGCATAAAATTAATGGTGACAAGAGCTATGTGCTTTTCCTTGTTCAACTTTCTCAATGGGTCTCCTTGACGAACCCACGGTAGGCTCCTTGAATCCTACATACATGAAGTGTCATAAGTGCTTTCATACACAAATCAATGCAAATGTTAGTCAAATATTTGGAGCTCATTTGGACCATAAACATTAATGTGTGCTCAAGAGTGTGGGAACCATAGGGTAGAAGGA
The DNA here is from genome assembly GCA_007258455.2 of Sequoia sempervirens. NCBI lineage: Eukaryota > Viridiplantae > Streptophyta > Pinopsida > Cupressales > Cupressaceae > Sequoia > Sequoia sempervirens. Next base: position 765,417,545 of record VDFB02271358.1, read on the forward strand.
TGACAGGCAGAGGGACGGTGGCCCGGAAGGGAAGTTCCCAAATGACCATGAAGGGATGGAATCTCAGAAATGGCCACAGAAGGAGGGAGGTCTAGAAACAACCACAGAGGGAAGGAGTCCCAGAAATGGCCATGAAGGGACGAAGTCCTGGAAATAGCCACGAAAGGATGGAGGCCCGAAAATAGCCATAGAGGGATAGAGTCCCAAAAATGACCATGGAAGGATGAAGCCCAGAAATGGCTATGGAGGGACGGAGTCCCAAAAACGGCCATAGAGGAACGGAGTCCCAGAAATAGCCACGGAGGGATGGAGGCTCAGAATGAAATTTCTACAACTTCCCAAAACTTAACGAAACCTTGGCAGTTCACTTAGGCACCACAAAAACATCCCAAATCTAAAAGAAACTTTTCCCCAAAGTCAAAAATGAAGGAAACGGCGAATTGAGTGAGCAGGGACCAAGTTAGTAGGATCAAGGCAAAGAGCAAAAACTGGAAGGGTGGACTTTGCTTCTCTCTAGATTTGAATGCCCCAAGTAAAACGAAGGGCATGGAGCAATGTTTATGGGCCAATTGCCACTGATGGCATGCATTGATTTCTTTGTATGGCAGACCCAAGTTAGGTGAGATGTGGAATCTCTTGCTTGTTTGGATGCTTAGTCAAGGATCAAATGGAGAAACTAAGTGTGGGTTCCACCATGTAGGTGGAAGTTGGGCATTAGTCTCCACTCAATAGCGAAACATGAGTGGCAACCCGTATGGTGCGACCCGTAGTTGCGAGTCTATGAGACTTGGAGGATGCCGAGGCAACGGGTAAAGGGAAACCCATAGGGGCACTTCCACGAAAGCAAAAGACTTGGAAAAAATCAGGTAGGTGAATTTGGTCAGGGGAATTTGATCATTTGAAGGCACATGACCAATTTAGGCTTCTAGGAAAGGGGCATGCAAAATGAGACGAGAGCAAAGTAGCCTGTCGGGAGTGAAAAGAGCGGGTCCCTTCCCATGGTGAGGCATGTGTGCAAAACATGCACAACAAATGGTGACTCGCTAGGGAAATGCTCCAAATAATTTTGATGACCAACTGGAATCATGAACTCGAAATATCTAGTTCCGACCTTCATGCTAGGGAAAACAAACTAGATCCTCAACCAAAGGATCAAAACCACTAGTTAATCCAACCTTCAATATGTTGAAATTCCAAGTGTGTCCAGCTATGTTAATTCCCATCCTTCAGTTGCTATAGGAACCCAAGCTCCGTCAAGTTAAGCTACATAGTTTATTCTAACTCCAAAAGCATTTGAGACATTGCCTCGCTGCCAGTTAGGCATCCATAGCCCCGATGAGGTTATCGTTGTGATTCCCCTAAACATTGCTCTATTGTTGTCTGGGCATCCGTAGCCCTGGTAGAGTTGCTTGGATACCCCTGAAAAGTTGAATTTATTTTCTTTTGATTTTCAATATTTTTCTTTCTTTCTTTCACTTCTTTTCTTTTGATTTTCAATTTTCAATTCTTTTCATTTCAACCCGCAAGCACTAAAGCTCATGCTTAGGGCTACGAATCATAGTGGCGCTGAAGTGGAATTTTAGATTTTCACTTAACTAGACTTCGCAAAGGACCTACAGTGACCTCAGGATTCTTAAGATGTGTAAAAGATATAAGATTTCAAAATATGTCAAGAATGAGATCAACCAAGGACTTATCCTCTTTGAATCAAACACCTAGATTCACTTGACACTAATAGAAGACCTTCACCATCCACTCTAAAAATTTGATTAGAGTTTAACAAAGAAATATGTAGAACAACCCCAAGCAATAAGTATGGTTTTTGTGCACATAGATTTGCCCAGCCAAAAGTAGAGGGACCCCGAGCAAAGCAACAACAAAATGGAAGCAAAGTGAACGGAAAGTGAACACCAAAACCAACCAAAGCAGGACAACAAAAGAAAACAGTGAAGAAACTACTCCAAAGCAAGCATCCTACAAAAAACCAACTAACCTAAGGAAAGCAGGAAAGTGGAGTATTTAAAAGAAACCTACACTACTCAAAAATGAGCTATGTACAAAGAGATATTTACAAAGCACTATGTTCAGGCAAGGCGAGTTGACATCAATGCTCATTGGATTTCATAGTGCATGCACAAGCAAATGGGTGATTGTTATCGTTCTTAACCATGTAATGCAAATTTATCTTTATATTTCAAAAAAATAAATTCAACATTGCAGCACTCAAGTTCAGTCACATGGTCAGGGAAAATCAACAATTGAGGAGGCTCGCTAAACCTATGGTTAATCCATAAACACGTTTGACTCTCCTCATTCCCATAATCAAAATGATAAATGTAGCTATTAAAATCAATAGGAGTAACAAAGGATAGAACCTAGATGTCGTCACATGGAGGTGGCAACATTTGACAATCGATAGCGAGCACTACATCGTCAATCATTTCATTGACAGTCTCAGAGGGTGGCACAGGATCATGCAACATTTTAGGCATCAAGCCTGCATAAGGCAGGGACAATGGGGTAGTAAACACCTCTTCTAATCCTTTTGTGGGATCGACACTCCCTATAGGTTGTTCCTCGAGTAGATAGACTTCATCTCATTGATCTTTTGCAAACCTAGTGTCCACTTAATTGCTATCTTCAAGAGGCAGCATGTCGTCCGGTCTCCTTCCCTAGGTATTGACCTTATTTTTATGATGTTCAATGTCATGGGAAAAATCTGTCCTATTGCAGCTCATTGAATGTGAAGGGGAAACAACAATGATCATGGTAGGACTCTGAGTTGCATCTTGTAGTTAGTTGGGTGCATAATACTTGCAAGTAGTCATTTGAACACCCCCACCTTTATCTTCTTCCTTTTGTATTGCATGTGTCTCATCAGGATGTTCGATCACTTCACCTTGGTCATTGTCATTGTAAATGGAGAAGGAACCCCTCTCCCACTCGAGAGGCTCCAGTGTTTCATCAATGGGAGGTTTAGGTGGTATGTCTTCATCACTGCTAACATATGGGATGTACTCCTCTATTGTGCTGATATACCCTTGTGGCATGGTTCCAAGTGGGAGGAAAACAGGAAGAGACACTGGTCCATCAAGGGGATCAATGTACGTTGAAGGATCCACCCTTGAAAGTCTTCTACAAATCCTATCATCCATTGCGTACAAGTGTTCTACAAGGGGGAAGGACCTTGGATGACTATTGGACAAAATTCCCATCTACTCCACTCTGTCGTTCAGAAGCTCATAACTACTTTGGTGTCCTTCTTCCTTTGTTGTCCTAACACCTTCTTGAGGATTGCTTTCAACTGAGTTTTCATTTGGTTCTAGCTCTTGATCTTCTACTTCGATCCGGGCAACAAGTAGAGGAGGTTGGGCGCTTGGCTACTTCGCTTGTCCTCTAACTTGTTGGATAGCTTCTTGGCATAGCTCGCACGCAAACTCAAAGTGTGATGAATCATGGAGCCTACACCAATTCAGTGGCAACAACACCTCCAAATCCACCTGATATCTTAGCTCAGACCAATCCTTTGCCAACCTAGAGATGAGCTGGTCATATCTATCTATGATCAGGTCCTCATCATCACTTGGGAGGGAAGTTATATGGCGAATAGTCATGAGTTGTAGTTGCTCCCACTCCTCCACATCTGCATTTTTTAGATTCTCGATCACTGTCATTTATGAAGGAGAGGTCTTCTAGTCTAATTTCACTTATGCTTTCATCATCATTTTATGTTTTTGCAAGGTTGTCATCCCTTTCCTCTTGTTGATTTTCCTCTTTTTGATTTTCAGCATCCTCATGAGCTACTGCAAACTTTATTGACCCATCCTCAACTTCCAATGGCTCCTCTTATAGATTGGAGGACTGCTCTTTGCTGATAGAGGAAAGGCCTTCCAACTCCCTTCCAACTGAATTTTCATTGTAGCTTTATGTTGTCCTTCTGAACTCAGCTTCTTCCTCTTGGCATTCAACTTTAGTGTTTGTTGTCCCAACATCTATTCCTGTGAAGCTTCTTGGTCTGACTTGAAGGTGTTGTCCTCTAGATGTTGACAACTTTTCTACCTCATGGGATGACTTGTCCTCCTTGAAAATTGGCTACTCCAACTTGTCTGAACAACCCTCAACTTGGGTGATGATGTTTGCACATGATGAATAAGTAAATTTTGAATGTGGTGCATTGTGAAATTTGCACCAGCTTGACATTAGTACTTCCTCCAATCTTGTTTCATCCTTGCTACCCAAACATTCTTAGATCAGCCCCTTGAGTGCCTTAGCCGCCATGGTTTGAAATTCTTCCTCTAGGTCTACAAAGACTAAAGGTTGATAGATTTCCCAAAAGGGAATTTCTCCCTACAAGACTCTCTCAATCCTACTCAAAAAATTCAAACACCCCAATTCATTATGCCTATGAGTGCAATGGATCTAACATCTATCTGCCAGCGTGAATTATTGTAACGATTTCCTTAGTCTCTTGATTAAATCTGCATGCAGCTAAGTGATGTCAATTTGTACATACTGCTCCATTTCGACTCAACTTCTTTTGCCTTCAGAATTTTCTAATTTTAAGTTTTAGCATTAGAAGAGATCTCCTTATCTCAAATTTCTTCTTGAAGGTTCTCTTTTAAATTTCCAACTTTCATCTTTGTAGCCTCAACATGCCATGCCCTCCTTCTAGTGCCAGTTTTGTTGATGGGTGTTTTGCACACTGTGTCAACATAGGAAATGCGTAGATGCACTACCTCTCTTGAAAGGAAATCCCCAACAAGAAGTTGTTGAAAATCACCCCAAGGTCTCTCGGGTGTCATGACATGCTGCTGAAATTTTAATGGAAATTCATTGACTTGGTGGATTCTTGGGTTTCTTGGAATATTTCATGATTCATCTCCCTTAGTTAGTTGATTTGTTTAGATTCATTTCATTGTTTTAGTTAGTTTTAGATTGCTTTAGTAGATTTAGTAATGTTGTTCTATGGTTGTGAAGATTTTTACTGTGTAGATGCCTTTCGTGTCCATACTTTTTGTTGTTTATTGTTGGTAGATGGTTGTGTAAAGTTCATTTGGACTTAAATCGAAAGTTGCTCCAAACTTTTATCTTTATTCATGCATGTTTATGGTGAATGAATGGTAAATATTTGTAGTCCTTAGAAGATAGCACAAATTTCATGATACTGTGAGTTTTTTGGTTAAGTGATATTTTGTTTGAAGGAAGTTGTCCATAGTAGAACCCTCCATGATCACTATTCATGGCTAGTTTCAGATCTAGGAACCTCTTCTCTCCCGTGCCTTTTTTTCCCTTTTTTAGAAATAACCTATGCTAAGGTTCATTGCACATTGTAAAACCAAACCTTAAGAAAACATTGGAATTTCAGACTATTGTTCGAACCTGCATCAAAGTGCACATCAACTTCCCATCCTAAGAACTTCATTTTTCAAGATCCACTTCATTTCATCCAGCTTCGTAAGTTTGCCCTGTGATTACTAGCAAAATCGTATCAAACATCAACTGAGAAATTCCAAGCACTGTCAAGACCTGACATTAGAGACCTTGGGATAGTGTTATGCAATTTGATTGTGGAAGATTATCTTTCAAGAGAGGTGATGCATCTATGTATTACCTATGTTGAGAAGTGCATAAAAAACACATCAACAGATACTAGCATGCATTCCTATACTTGATTGTCCTTTTGGTTTGCTAACGCTAGTTTAGTCCTCTGTTGTTCTTGGTTGGCTACTGTTTTGCCAACTTATTTTGTTGAGTTGTTTAAATGCTCTATTGTTAGCTTTGTATGGGATTAGGGCCCTTCCCTGATTATCTAATCAAAAAAATTATAGAATAATATTTCAACTTAAACATTAATCAATCAACTATTACTATTCTCTTGTAACTTTTCAAGCATTTTTTTTAGGGGTAAACACTTTTGAACTGAAGCTATGAATCGATGAGGTCACAAATGGGGGACCTCATCCCCAATATAAATTCTCAACAATTGCACCTCAATGGGGTTTGAACCTTGATGACAAGAACAACAACACACCGACTTAACCATCACACCATGCCACTATTGGCCAACTTTTAAGCATTTTATCATAAATACTTTTAAATGATTTTATCAAAAATTATTTAATGAAATATTTTTTCTTCAATTTTTAATATCAATGATTAAAAATCAATTATAACCACATTTCATAAATTTATGAATAAATTAAAAATATTTAATCAAGATTTTAAAAAAATGTATTAAATCAATGAATATATGTAGGCCTATAATTTGATGGTTACCATTATCTTTTATATGAAAATTTTATGATGGTTTGGTCATTTAAATGCCTTTCATTTGATGTTTTAAGAAAAACATAATTTGTCAAAATAATATTTAATTTATGAAGAATTTTGTATAAAACCTTCTATATTAAAATATGTTTATCTATTTAGTCGAGAGGCTCTACAATGAAAGCACAAACCTAGTATAAACAAAAACCCTTCGGGTAAAAAATGACGTGTAGGTGGGAGTCATGAGCAATGGGTTGATAGTATGGAAGACTCACGATCATGACCTTTGATGGACATGGATGGTAGTGGAAGAGGAGGCATCAATAATTGAAACGTAGAAAAAAAGAGTGAAACATAAGCGATAGTGGAGGGTAGTGGGATAGTCATGTCCAGTCTATTAAAAGGAATGGCTAGCAGAAAATCATTTTTATTTTTTGAACATTTTTTAATCACTTACTGTGAATAGATTGAAGCAGCAAACGTAGTGAGATTGGTTTGGGTTCGTCTTTTTTTTTTTTTTAAGTTACTTCCTCTCACTCACTATTGTTGGGCTTCAAATATTCCCCAAACGATGAAAGTAAGCATGCTACAATTCAAGATTGTGAGATGTTGTCCAAATATGTACAGTGCATCAGCTAAACAAGTTATGGGCTACAAAGGAACGGGAAAGGAAAAGAATGGGAAAAACATGGAGGACTCTGGCAATTTGCAGAGGGTTATAGGCATCAATTAAGGTATGTTTTCTAAGTTAGATTTTAATATTTGATCTTCTTTTCAATAAGAATTCATTGTTCATCTAGGTAAATGCAAAAAGAATGTTAATGATCGATGGATCAAGAAAGTATATTAGTGACATGGATAATTCCAAGGATGTAGAGGAGAAAGGAAAGAGTTCATCAAGTTTGTTCACTCTTAGAATACACTCATGCAGGGAGAATGAATCATACAAAGAAGCATATGGTAGGAAAGAATCAATTTTCATAAATCTTATTCCAGAATACACCTTGAACACAATGATCTGCTAAATTTCTCTTTACACTTTGTTCCAAGTTTGATCATTTGTACTTCATGGCAATCTATTATCTCAAACTCTAGTTACTTTCTAATTCTAAGGAGGTAGTAATAATTTTATAAATGCGTAAACCCACAAAATTGGTTTACAATTCCAATGAGGAAGGAAAATTGCAAAAATGCTCCTATGAATTTTTTTTGCTTTTTAAGGATTCACACAAGCTGGGGTGTTTGAATGGACCCAAAAGGGGTTCAAATGGACCCTAGTTCAAGCAAATAATATTAAATGATGGGACTCATTTTTTTATGATGAAGACAATTTACAAGAGGGGGTTCACTCAAACCTGGGTTAATTTGAACCCTGGTTCTAGTGAACCTTCAAGGGGAGTTTGCTCGAACCTAGGTTGCTTCAAACCCCCCTTTTACCCCATTCTCCCCCTCTAGCACCAAATTTCTACAAAAAATTTCCCTTCTAAGCTTGAGTTGAGGATGAAAATGGAGGAGACAAGTTTCACAAACCCAACTAGATGATGGTAGTCATCAGAACGAGCTATCCATCAAATATAATTTTAATATGTTTTGGTTTTATTATGTATTTGTTTTTTTAGTTTGATTAAACATAGGGTTTTCACCAAAAATCAAGCTATTATCGAAATAAAATTCTAAAAAATATGTTCAGGCTAGGTATTGATGTCCTTGATCTAGTAAAAAAAATTGAATTTCAATACATACAAAAAAAATTATGTTGTATATGGTCCGCCTATGCTTGAATTGTAATTGGTTTGACTTTGAAACTTGATTAAGGAAAAAATATTCAATAAAACACTATGAAACCAAATGAACTAGTTAGATATCGTAGTTACAAATCTAAATTTGAAAAAAATAGAATTTTATCCTTCATAGAAAAAAAATTATGTTGTATACAATGATAATCATCTTCAAATTTCTCATGGTTTAGCTTCTATAGGTGCCCGAAAGTGAAGATTTAGTTAGAAAAAATTAGTTTAGTATCCAGTTTGGCCAAAAATTGTAAACCAGTATTGTGGGATCACCCAAATGCAATCTGACATACAAAATTTTTTTAGGCTTTTTCTAGAATAATATGTTGAAGGTGGAAGAATGAGACCAAAGATGGAACATGTAGGTTCTTTTGGAAGGAATACCTGAAGACCTTGAATTCGTTACAGACATCGATTGGCTACCCCAAAGGGACGATGGAACCTCCGCCATTTGACAAGGGACATACAATAATCCATGGACTCTACTGAAGTTTTCATCAGGAGAGAGGTGGATTTATCAGTAATGTATCCTAAACATTAAGTAATTTTCCTCCACTGGTATTAAATGTTACTCTATTATTTAACTATAGGAAATGATAGATTGTTCTTAAATCATTACCTTGTGATGTTAAGTTTTTAGAAAAATTATTTTGGAATCAGCTTCAATATTGACACACATTGGCCGAAAGTCTTAGTGAAGAACATTGGGGAAGTTCTGTCTTGATTGACATGTCAAGCACCTTGAATTAATATTCATCTTGTGATAAAGTTTTTGGGTAGTATTTTTTTGGGATTGTCTTTCCAAAATCAATTGCAAATCCTTAAATGGTTTAGTGTCTTTAATTTATAGTGCTTCTTCAAAAGTTGCATTTGATCATTTCTTTAGGTTTTGATTTAGAATTTTTGTGACTAGAGATTTTAAATAATATATGGAGTATTTCTACTAGGATTTAATACCAATCTCATCCGTGAATGAATGTTTTATAATTAATTCACCAATGGTGGTGCAAAGTTAAATTTTTAATTTTGGCAAGATTTCAAATTTGTGTAATCATCCTTCTGACACTTAAATACCTCTTGAAGCACTAGTAAATATGGTGCATATGTGGATACTATTTCTCACAATAATTACAGATAACACCAAGTTAAGTTTTGTGATTCTCCTCATTATTCAATCAAACAATATGGTGTCTATGACAATTAGAATTATTATTTCAATTCTATTTGAAATTTTTAAAGCAATTAATGGTATATAATTTTATTTTTTTAAACCCTTACAAAATGAAGTCTTTTTTTTTGGTATAATTATTAAATTTTATTTCTAAATTTTAAAATAAGTTTAGAAGTTATATATGTTGGTATAATTTTATTTTATTTTCCCTTCATTGATATACCTTTTAAATTCAATAGTATATCATTCTATTTTTTTAAATAATATTTAAAATAATTTGAATGAATAGCATACTCAAGCAATTATATCTTTGATAACTTAAAAATTAAATTATATATATATGAAAAAGGATATTAAATTATAATCTAACTTTATCTTACAACCCCAACCATAATCTTAATGGAGGACAAAAGATGAAAAACTATTGAGAAGAATATTATGTTATTAAACTAATATGAAAAATTCAAAAGAGTGATAGGTCTCTAATTTAACTAGGATTCAACCCTAACCCTAATTAACTTACTGGTCTCATCATAATTTGATGGAATACCAACTTCAAGAGTTCCTTAAAATGTAACCTATCTATCAACCTCAAGTTCACTCACAAATTATACATAAATGCAAAATTTAAATTTATGAGCAATAACTCTAATGGTTGATTTTGTGGATTTGAAAGTTGCAAAGGTGAAGAGAGATTGATAAATTGATTTGTAAAATATGCAAATAAAAGAACTTACCTAAATTTACTATTGCATATAAAAGTAAGTTTATAAATTAATATACTTAAATATTTAAAAATATTCAAAATCATCTTGAACAAGATATCTCTTGAGATTTTTTACAAATTACTATAATCAAGATCTTTTTGAAACAAGATATCTCTCTAGATTTTATTTCTAAATTAATATACTTAAATATTAAAAAAAAAATCAAAATCTTTTTTAAACAAGATATCTCTTGAGATTTTTTTAAAATTACTATATTAAAGATCATTTGGAAACAAGATATCTTACGAGATTTTATTTCTAAATTAATATACTTAAATATTAAAAATATTCAAAATCTTTTTTAAACAAGATATCTCTTGAGATTTTTTACAAATTACTATATTAAAGATCTTTTTGAAACAAGATATCTCTCAAGATTTTATTTCTATTTAATATGCTAAATATTCAAAATATTCAAAATATTCAAAATATTCAAAAACTTTTTGAAACAAGATATCTCTTGAGATTTTTTACAAATTATTATATTCAAGATCTTTTTGAAACAAGCTATCTCTTGAAATTTTATTTCTAAATTAATATCTTGTTTGAAAAAACAAGATATCTGTTGAAATTTTTTATATAATAATAATTATTTATAAAAATTAAGATATAAAGATAATATGTTAAATTACTTCACATAATTTTTTTTTCTAAAATTTAGAAAATTAAGTATGAAAGAACTTTCTTAAGTTCACTATAAGTTTCTAAATTAATATACTTAAAATTCAAAAAAGAAATAATACAATAGAAACAAAATTAGTATGGAATGAAAAATAATTATAATTTTTTTAATTCTAAATTAATTTATTTAAAATTAGAAAATTAGAAAATTAAATAAAAAAGGGATATCCTAAATTCACTATTACACATAAAAAAAATTGTTTCTTAATTAACTTATTTAAAACATAACGAATATTCAATATTTTTTGAAAATTTGATAACATTTGAAAAAGAAGAACTAATTAATATTCTAAATATTATCAGTTTAAGGTTTTACTTACAAAAATATTACAACTTAAATAAAAGAGTTTTTCATAATAAATGCAAATCTAAAATTATAAAATTAAATACAATGAAACTATAATAAATTTATTATTTCACATAAAAATAAGTTTTTAAATTAATATTAGGGTTAGGGCTGGAAAAAGGGTTAGGGTTAGGGTTATATCTCAATTAGTCTTAGGGTTAGGGTTTGCTTATGGTTAAGATTCAACAATGGTTAGGGTTAGGATTCAATTGATGTTCAATTAGGGTTGGGGTTCAGTTAGGATTATAGTTAATTAAGGGATATGAATCAATTAAGATTAGGGTTCAATTAGGGTTAGGGTTCAAAATGGTTTAATTAGGGTTAAAGTTAGAAAATTATAGGATAAAGCTTTGGATAAAGGTTAGGATTAGGGTTAGGGGATTAGGACTTAACTAGGGTTAGGGTTAGGGTTCAATTAGGGTTAGGGTTCAATTAGGGTTAGGGATACAATTAATTTTAGGCTAGGGTAAGGGTTCAATTAGCATTAGCTTTTAATAAGGTTTAGGACTCAATTAGTATTACAATTAGAATTAGGGTCACCATTAGAATTAGGGTTAGTATTAAATTTATAATTATGAATAGAGTTTGAATTATGGCTAGGGTTAGAATTAGAATTAAGGTTATAGTTAAGGTTAGGATTAGAATTAAGATAAGCTTTTGGGTTAGAATTCAATTAGGGTTAGGTTTAAGGTTATGATTAAAATTTAATTAGGGTTAGGGTTCAATTGGAGCTAGGATTCAATTAGGGTTCTAAGATAAATCTTGGAGTCAACATTAGGGTGAATGTTGGGGTTGGGGTCAGGGTTTTAACATGAATCTTGGGGTCAACATTAGGGTTATAATTAGGGTTAGGGTTTGAGTTATGGTTTGGGTTTAATTAGGGTTATAGTTCAATTATGGTTAGGGTTAGGATAAGGTTCAATCAAGGTTGTGGTTAACGTTAGGGTTATAAGATAAAACATGGGGTAAAGTTTAGGGTTGGGGTTGGGGTTAGGGTTAGAATTTAAGTAGGGTTAGGTTACAATTCAATTAGAGTTCAACACAATTAGGGTTAGGGTTAGGGTTAATGTTAGGTTAGGGTAATAGTTCAACTAGGGATTTAGGGTTAGGGTTAGGATTATGATTCAATTAGGATTTGGATTAGGAGCTACAAGTTAATATTAGGGTTAGGGTTGGAGATTAATTAATATTAGGGTTATGGTTTTATTATGGTTGAGATTCTACTATGGTTAGGTTAGAATTGAATTGATTTTTAAAATTAGGGTTAGGGTTCTAGGATAAAGATTGGGATCAAGGTAAGAGTTGGGGTTAGAAAATAGCTAGGATTAGGGTTAGGGTTACAATTATGGTAAGGGTTAATATTCAATTAAAATTTAATTAGCACTAAGATTAGGGTTTATATTCAATTAGGATTAGGGTTCAAATAGGGTTAAGGTTAGGTTAGGGTTATAGGATAAATCTTTGGGAAAAGGTTGGGGTTAGGGTTAGGACTAAACTAAGGTTAGGGTTCGGTTAATTTTAGGAAAAATAGGGATAGGGCTAGGATTAATTTTAGGCTAGGGTAAGGGTTCAAGTAGGTTTAGGTTTTAATAAGGGTTAGGGTTAGGGTTCAATTATTATTATAATTAAAATTAGGGTCACCGTTAAAATTAGGGTTAGTATTAAAATTATAATTATGAATAGAGTTAAAATTATTGTCAGGGTTATAGTTAGGGTTAGGGTAGAATTAAGATAAGTGTTTGGGTTGGAATTCAATTAGGGTTAGGTTTAAATTTAGGATTAAAAATAATTAGGGTTAAAGTTGAATTAGGGTTCTAAGATAAATCTTGGGGTTAGCATTAGGGAAAAGGTTGGGGTTAGGGTTAGGGTTAAATTAGAGTTAAGGTTTTAAAATAAATCTTAGGGTCAAAATTAGGGTTAGGATTCAATTAGGGTTTCAGTTATGGTTTGGGTTTCATTAGGATTATAGTTCAATTATGGTTAGCATTAGGATAGGGTTAAATTCTAGGGTTATGGTATAATTAGGGTTAGGGTTTAGTTAGGGTCCAATTATGGTTAGGGTATAACTATTGTTAAGGTTTAATTAGAGTTGGGGTTAGGATTTGAGTTCAATTAGGGTTAGATATAGAGTTAGGATTAGGGTTAGGGTTTAATTAGTGATAGGGTAATGGTTATGGTTTAATTTAGGTTAGAGTTAGGGCTCAATTAGGTTTATACAATAAATATTTAGGATAGGGTTCTAGGATAAAACTTGGGATTATTGTTAGATTAGGGTTAGGGCTCAATTAGTATTAGGGTTAAGATTCATGTTAGTATTAAATTAGGGTTAGGGTACAATTAGGCTTATGGTTGAATTAGGATTTAATTAGGTTTAGTGTTAGGGTTAGAATTCAATTAAAATTAGGGTTCAATTGGGGGTTTATTTATGTTTTTGGTTTAATTTGGGTTAGGGTAAAATTAGGGTTCAATTAGTTTTAGGGTTAGGATTATTATTGGGGTTAGTGTTAGTGTTAGTATTAAATTAGTGTTAAGGTTTAATTAGGGTTATAGTTCAATTATGGTTAGTATTAAAGTTCACTTAGAGTTTAATTAAGGTTTAGTTAGGGTTAAGTTTAGGTTTCAATTAGGGTTAGGGTTAGTATTAGGGTTAAAGTTAGTATTAGCAATAGGTTAGGAATAACATTGCGATTCAACTAGGGTTAGGGTTAGTAATATGATTATGCTATGGTTAGGGTTATTAGGATTACAATTAATGTTAAGCTAGAGGAAAGGTTCAACTAGAGCTGGGTTTTAATTAGGATTAGGGTTAGGGTTCACTTAGTAGTACAATTAGAATTAGGGTTTCCATTACAATTAGGGTTCATGTTAGAATTCTAATTATGAATAGAGCTAGAATTACAATTAGGGTTATAGGGATAGGGTCAAAATTAGGATAAGGGTTAGGGTTAGAATTCAATTAGGGTTAGGGTTAAATTAGGGGTAGGGTTCATTTATGGTTTTAGGATAAATCTTGGGGTTAGCATTAGTATGAATGTTGGGGTTAGGGTTATGGTTAGGGTTAGAATTATAGTTTAATTAGGGTTAGGGTTACAATTCAAATAAGGTTAAGGTTTAATTAGGGTTAGAAATCGATAAAGATTCAATAATTATAACTCTAACCCTAATTCTAATTTTATCTCCAACACTAACTCTAACCTTAATCTTAACCATAATCTTGACCTCAACCTTAACCCTAACCCTAACTCTAATCATGTCACTAACACTAATTCTAATTATAATCCTAGCCATAATTCAAACCTTAAACTTATCACTAAACCTAAACCTAACTCTAACACTAATTGTAACCCTAACCCTATCCCCAACTGTAATCCCAAACCCTAACACTAATCATAACCCTAAACCTATTCATAATGTTAACCACAAACATATTTCTAACCCTAACCCTTTTTATATATTAACCCTAATGTTAATCCTAAGCATAATCCTAAACCTCAACCTAACAATAACTCCATCCCTAATACCAATTGTATCTCTAAACCTAACCTTAACCCTATTCCTAATAATAAAATTAATCCCAACCTTAACCCTAATTTTCTCTCTATCCTTAACCCTAACCCTAACCCTCAACCGTAACCCTAGCCCTGATGCTATTCCTAAAAATAATGCTTACCCTAACCCTAATCCCAATAATAATGTTAACCCCAACATTAATCATATTTTATCTCTAACCCTAACCCTAACCTTAATCATACCCTTGATCCTAATTTTGTGTGTAATCTTAACCTAACCTTAATTGTGATGATAACCATAACCCAAATTTTAATTCTAACTCTAATCATAATCGTAACCCTAACCCTAACCCTAATATTAATCCTAATATCAATACTAATGTTAACCCAAACCTAACCCTAATTCCATCTCTAACCCTAACCCTAAACTTAACCCTACCCTAACCCTAACCCTAATATTTTTTTCTTCCATTAAGCATTGCGAATGCTACTAGTATATTTATATATATATATATATTATTTATTAATAATATCTGAGAGATATCCTTCTCGAGGGGGCTATTTGTCACATAAAAATGCATAGGCACCTCAAGATGGATATCTCTCGACTTTTTTATAAATATTATTAATAAATTATATATATGTATGTATGTATATATGCTAGTTTATTAATCATACATATTATATATGAAAAAAGGTTAAATTTCTATCATTAATAAAGTAATGTAAATAAATAAGTAGAAGATTGATAGAAACACGTTTTTCTTGTACTTAAAAATAAAATGTAGATGATATTTCTTCAAATAAGTTAAAAGTTCTTGTTGTCATTAGTCATATAAATATCTTCTACATATATATTGAAAAATGAATGAAATTAGAAAAAATGATAATTATTAGTAATAAATGCAACAATCTTAAATTCAAGAACAAATTATAGTAGGTTTCTAAATTCATATAAAAAATATTTAAGATAATTTTGTTAAAGATATTGTAAAAATAATAATAAAATATAGTCTATTTTGAAAAGATTCTAAATTAGTACATATTCAATAACAATTTAAAAAATATTATTGTAAGAGAGGGGGACCACCACGTGCAAGATCCCAGGTCATGAAGGATCGAGATGCGAGAGGTTGTGCTAACTTACCTCAACTAAGTGTAATGTTTAGGGTATTGTGAGACGAGAGTAACGAGGATTGTAGGGCCTCTCAGCTACTTTGCAGGCCCAAAATGCAGAAAGAGGCTAGGTGAGCTAGTTTCTAGGTTTAACACTATGCTTAGGAAACTCTTTGTCCAAGGATAGAAGCACAAACTTTGGATGACAACGGGATGTGCTGGTGTCTCGAAAGTGTGTTGTCATCCGTATGACTAGACAGTGACAAAGACGAGGTTAAAGATAGACACATGCATCTGCGGATCTCCCTTACCACAAAACTTCTCAAATTTAGGTTTCTCCATTCCTTGAGGGAAATGAGTTTTCAAGATGGAAACCGACAATGGGATATGTCAAAAGAAAGGCTGGAAAATAGGTTGGGAAGAGGCTTGGGAAAGGATCACTAACTGACTCTACATCTTACCCATATTTTGAAGTAGAGTGTTCAGAATAGGGTCATTAGAAGATGAAGGACCAAAGGAACCTCCTCAAGAGCCACTGCCAATTCCACCTCCAGAACCACCACCAGTGTGACTTCCACTAGAGCCACTACTAGAGCCACTGCCACGACTAGGGCCTCTACTAGAACCACCACCATGACTTCCACCAGAACCGTCTCCACCAACACCACCTCCGCTATCAAATCCACCACCACTACCAAAGCCTCCACCACCTATTTTGCCAAGACCTCCACCACCAGAGGTGAAAAAAGGGGTAAAGTTGAAGCCCAACGAGACTTTATTCACCTTGATAGTTTTCAGTTGTTCAAGGATGGAAGGGATGATAATGGAAGGGACTGCATTAGCCATGTAGACAAAAGTGGGAGGCATTGATACTTCTAGTTGTCTCTCGTGCTCTTCAATGGTGACTCCTTGTGCAAAGCTAGAGTTGCTCGAAGAGGCAGACGCTTCAATGATATCGAAGAGACTACTTAGAAGCTCCATTTTTGTTCAGTCCTTATCCATCATATGTTTTAGTTCACTAACAACCTAAGTGGCTCTATCCATCTTCAAATTTCTTTCCAAATGGTTCTCAAGGTCTCCCAACCCCTTTGTAAGGGCATACACATATTCAATAGGGATTTGAACGACCTCATGCTCATCCATCGATGATGATGTGGGGGAAACAAGAGGAGTAGGGATGTGTTTGGTTTCATCAGCGAATTCCATCTCATTCCTCGATACCTGCTCCTACACAGCTATACTAATGACGAGACCAAAGAAAAGGCCTGTAGAGAGACCAAGTGAGACCTTCGTTCTATCCATCGGGAGGTGTCATACACTTCTCCTCATGATATGCCCAGAAGTTGTGGACTGGGTTGTGATGCTCATAAACCTTCACAATGCTCGAGATCACAACAATCATGAAGTAATCTGAGGGAAGCCTCAACATCGGTAAATGAATAGATGTTGGTTCACGTTGGGTTCACCAAAAATGTAAGAGGGGGACCATCACGTGCAAGATCCTAGGTCATGGAGGATTGAGATGCAAGAGGTTGCCCTAACTTACCTTAGCTAAGTGTAATATTTAGGGTATTGTGAGGCGAGAGTAACGAGGACCATAGGGCCTCTTAGGTACTCTGTAAGCCCGAAATGCAGAAAGAGGCTAGGCAAGTTGGTTTCTAGGTTTAACACTACATCTCAGGAAAGTCTCTGTTTAAGGATAAAAACACGAACTTTGGATGACAATGCAACGCGCTGGCTTTTCAAAAGTGTGTTGTCATCCGTACAGCCCAACAATGACAAAGATGAGGTTAAGCCATTAAAAACTAGCTAATGGCCCAACAAACTAACTAAAGGGCCAAAATGACAAAACTAAGTAAATTAAATAATCTCTAATATTATAAAGTAAATAAGCAAGAGTGATAAAGATGAGGAGAATCTCACTAATGAACTCATTCACCAGTTGATTCTCTAAGAGCTTGCACACCTACACACAACAAAGAGGGAAAAATGTTGGGTGGATATTTAGGGGCCCGCCTCAGTCAGACCCTCGTTTAGGTGTTTCCATTGCCACATACAACCAAAAGAATGAGATAAAGAAGTAATAATGTAAAGAAAGAATAAACACTACAAAATAGTACTATGCTATTGAACCAAATGATAGAGGAGAGAAGAGGGAAGCTTACCACCTCCACTAAGAGTACTCAAGGATGCTTGGGGGAGAAATGAGAGGAACTCAAGCCTCTGCTGCAAATGGCGTGGTCCCAAATGTGCTCTACCGAGTTGATGGAGTGAGATGTTGCTGTAATGGAATGCTTGGAAGTGAGCGAAAATGAGCTTGTGAGAGTGCAAGAATGAAAGCTTGAAGTGATGAAGAATTTCTAAGAAGTTATGAAGAATTGAAATGCAAGTTCCAAGAGTGAATATGAAGAAATGAGGAAGAAAACAACCATATTTGAGTCGGTTGGCCGAAGGAGGCGTTACAACTTCACTGCTAATGGGAAGAGTAATGCCTTTGCTGGCTCAACATCAAGAATTTTCCAGGGACGTAAGCATGTTGTACGGGCATTTGTGGGCGTCCCTGATAGAAACGCCTCCACCGACACACAAAATAGGCACCACGTGGACCGCCAACAATGAGCTTAAGTAAAATTAAGCCTCCAACTTTCGTTTTCTAAAGTGTATAAAGTAAAAAAGGGGAATTGCACCCAAGGTGCAAATTCACTCTTATACAATTATAAAATCATATATATTAATATAAAACAATGATAATTATGCTAATAAATGTCAAAATTTTAAATTTACTATTACATTTCATAATAAGTTTCTAAATTCATATTCAAAATATTAAAAATATTTTAAAAGTTAAAATCAATTATATTTATCTTTGAAAATAAAATTTAAAATTGAAAAAAAGTCATCAAATCATATAGAAAACTCTCATAATATTAACTAGAGCCTTTGAATTTTCAGCTACCCTCTTCAACTTCTTGCCCCTTCTTCCTCCTCTCCTTTTTTTTGTATATTAAAGATAGAAAGAACAACATAATACAACTGAGAAGAGTAGTACTACTACATCTCAACATAGAACAACACTTAATACATGATTCTTTTATTACATACAGTCCCCACAAAGCTACTTTTGACCTACATCACATCAAACCAATAAGACATAGTCGCGCCATTGCTATACCATGCATTATTGCTGCAAAAATGAAGATTTTTTATTAGAAAATCAGATGCAATAGTTCCAATCTGTTGTGCCAAACCCATATCCAATAGTAGCATATCAATACCATTGTTGTGCCTATCCATTTGAAACAAATTCCTCTGTAAAAAGCCAAAATCATTGTTGATCCTAAACATTAACAACATTTCCATCCACAGCCTTTGTTTCCACCCTAGTGAAGTCCTCCGGTTTGAGCATGGGTGGGGGACATTCCAGCTGTGCCTCCTTTTCCATCTTATGATTGAAGTCCTTCTGAAAGATCTCCATTGCTCGGAGAAAGATCTCGGTGCTAGGCTGCCTAGCTTGCTAATTATGCCCAAGTCTGTCCTCATGTAGGTGCATTTGAAGGGTGCCATCCTCAACCAAATTAAGGAACTTAAAATTCAAGACCTTCACCTCCATGGTTACCTGCAATGCAATTTTGTAGAGGGTGAGTCTTCTTGAAGACTCAGTAAGTGCCCTTGGGTTCCCACTAAACTTTTCATCATTCCTTGATTTCCAAATAAACCATAAAATTTCTATAGAAACAAAAGACCAAAATAGTGTTTGCTCCTTGCCAAATTTATTACTTTTAAATAGAAGAACTCTTTCCAGTTTAATGGTGCCATTGTTATTCCAAATATCCAGCTTATTGCAAAGTAAATGCCAAATTTCTTTAGCAAATATACAATCAAAGAAAATATGGAAGACCGATTCAAGTACCCTGCAAATTCTACAAATTTCAATTTTAGCAGTATTAGCTTTGTAAGGCAGTCTATGAAGAATTAAGAGCCATATGAAGCAAGCCTTCTTAGGCTCAATGGTTTTCGACCAGTTATTGGTGAGGATTTTAGACCAATCACTGTTGTTGAGAGTAGCGTTCCATTTGCTGTTAAGATACTCATAGATTTCTTGTTGTTTGGAAAGGGAAGTGTAGATAGTTTTGGCGTTGAGTTTTAAAATGCTAGACCCATTTGACCATTGGAATTCTTTAAACTTCTCATGACTGTCCTTGCTGCTAATTGGCCAAGCCAAGGTATTACAGGCTTCCCCTAGAGTAGTGTATGTTCTCCATTGAGTAGGAGGGATATGGAATTCATCTTCCAGTACATCCCACTATTTGAGTTTCCCATCCTTTAGGATGTCTGCAAAACATTTTATACCTTTGTTGTTCCAGGCCTTGGCCGAGCACCCTTGCAATAGAGCCAGTAGCTTTCCATTATGTCTAAGATTCCACCATATAGATCTTTGAGTGTGGACTAAATTGCCCTGAATACATTGTGAGTTACAAATGAAGCCTTTGACCGTTTCCCATGTTTTCAAATACTCCTGAATACCACTGAACCATGAGAGATTACAGGGTAGAGAACACTAAGAAGGTCGCTGAGAGGGAGATCTTTCCAACCTTTCCCATGCTTTGGGGTAGCCCTCCAAATATTACTCCTTAACAGAATTTTCCAAGGCTAATTTCCCTCCAGGGCCTTAAAGATCCATTTGGCAGCCAAAGCAATGCCTTGGATCTTTAAGTCCTTTAACCCAAACCCTCCTTCTGACTTGCTTACACAACACCAACTCCACTTGACAACATGCCTTTTTTATTTCCTTTGCCATCTGACCACAAGAAAGCCCAGATTCTTTTTTGGATTTCTTCTACTTGGTAGCTGCTAAAGAGCCAAACTGAAGCAAAATAGAGGCTATAAGAGGAAAGGATCTTTTGATAGATCTGAACTCTTCCTGCCATGGTTAGATAGTTCCTAATCCACCTTTCCAATTTTCTTTCAATTTTATTTTTGATCCACTCCCACATGTCTTTTAGGTTCAGACAGACCGCAAGCAGAATGCCCAGGTACCTAACCTGCTTACTAGGCCCCCCCCCACTAGAAACCAAATTTGTTTAACCAATCGGGGGGCCTATCATGCCAACCCAAGGAGATAGATTTGGTGGTGGAGATTTTTGCACCTAAGGCATGGCAAAAGATGTTAAGCTTGCTCATAAGGTTATCAATATTTTCTTCTTCCAACTTGGGGAATAGAGCAGTGTCGTTTGGAAATTGGACATTCACTAGATCTTCTCTGTTAGGTAATGAGATACCTCTAACCTTTGGGCATTGCATATCAGACCTTAGGACATAGTATAACGCATCTGAAGCAATCAAAAATAAGGCAGGGGCTAGGGGATAACCCTGCCTAATTGATCTTTCCAAAGCAAATTCTTTTATTAGCTGCCCATTTACGTCTACTTGTGCCACTGCATCTCTGAACAAAGTAGTAACCATGTTGCAGAATATCTGTGGAAATCCAAAAGCTTCAAGGATGAGCTAGATGAATGACCATTCAACTCGATCATAAGCCTTTTCAAAATCCAGCAAAAGGATAACAGCCTCATGTTTGGTGTACTTTTCCCACTCTAGTGCTTACCAACTGGTAATGAGATTTTCAAGAATGTATCTGCCCTTAATAAAGCTTGTTTGAGTTGCACTAATGACCTTGGGTAGCACATCAGTTAGCCTCCTTGCCAAAATTCTGGCAAGAATCTTGTATGAAACATTCAGTAGAGTTATGGGCCTCTAATTTTTTAAATGGGTCTTGTCCCCTTCCTTTGGGAGCAATCTAATGATGCCCTTATTTATCTCTCTTCCCAGAGAACCTGCCTCTAAGGCCTCCTTGTAGACCAGAAACAAGTCATCCACAATCCAATCTTTGAATGTTTTGTAGAACTCAATGGGAATGCCATCAGCCCTAGGGGACTTATCGTTCTGCATGGCCTCAATTGCCATTTTGATTTCTTCTTTGGATACCTCCTGGCTCAGGCCCTCAACACCATACTTTTCTACCATTTTAGGGATTACCTTTCTAATTGAATCCCTTGCATTGTCCCAATCACTCCCACCTCTCTCAGAAGAAAACAGGCTTTTGTAGAAGGAGAAAAAATGATGTCTAATTACTTCTTGATCACCAAATAACCCTTCGTTTACTTGGATCTACTCTATGTGCTCTCTGAATTTTTTTTCCTTTAGCAATTTGAAAAAATATTTGGAACCTTTGTCTCCAAATGCAAGCCAATTAGCCCTGGACCTGACCTTCATTCCTTGAATTCTTAGATTTTGGAATTTCCTTAGGGAATTTTTAGCTAAGACCATTTTGTTGTTTAAATCCTCATTCCCTGGATCATTTTGGAGTCCAATTTCGGCCTACAATAGCTTTTCTTCTAGCAATCCTTCCATTCTTTTGTTGTCTTTTGCTTGCTTTTTTCCAACAATTTGGAACAAATCCTTCCACCCTTTAACATTCAGGTTCCATCATTCAATAGCACTTTTGTCCCTATACAGGCTATTGTTTATCCATTTGAGGGTTCGTATAACATCCTTGCAGTCTTGGTTTTGAAGTAAGTTGACATTTAGGAAAAAGCCCCCTCTTTTCCTCACCACAGACCCTGGTCCTTTTCTGATTAGGACCCTAGTTTTAATAGGATGATGGTTAGAAAGAGAATATGGGTGAACCTCTACTTTACATCCATCCCTGAGAGAGTCAGGGAGAAGTAATTCTTTGTTCATGTAAAATCTGTCCAACCTGCTGTATATTCTTCGGTTGCCCTTTTGACCATTGCACCAAGTGTACCATAAACTAGGGAAATCCTTTTTCTACCCTTCAAGTGGATCAAACAACTTGATTTTATTTTTCATCTTCATCCAAAAGTACTTTTCGTTGCCTTTCCATTCTAGATTGATTCCCCCAACTTTGTCATCTTGGTTTTCAATCATGTTGAAATCCCCCCCAAGGATCCATGGGAGGTCATCCAATTCACTGAGCCATCTCCAAACATTGATTCTCTCTCCATGCTCATTTGGAGCAGATACCAAATGAGATATCTCCCTTTTTCAAAATTACCCAAACAACCTTGTTGCATGGGGAGACCCCATGCCCACAAACATGTTGTCCCCATTCCTTTGAGAGACAGATTGTAGTCTCCCCTACCTCTTTCATGGTTTGAAGCAAAGTGGATTGAGTCCCTCCAGATGAACTTGAGATTGGTTTCCAATATGAAACCAGTTGCTTTGATTTCCTACAACATGACCACATCTTTTTCCTTGCAACCATTGAGGAATCTTCTGACAATTTGCTTTCTATCTGGGGACTCTAGCCCACTTACATTCCATGAAATGCAGTTGAGGGTCATTGCTTTACTGCTTAGGGGTAGGATCTTTATTTGGCTTGAAGATTTCAAAGCATTTGGGGACTTTTTTCTCACCTTCTATTCTTTTAGGGACTGGACTTGCAGAGCAGGCGCTAAGTTTTTTCCTTTTGTGCTTGGCCAACACCTTTAGGTTCCCTTTTCCTTCAGGAATTAGAGTTTATGCCCCCTTCTTGGGTCTTCCCCTTGATTTGCGTTGAACCTCAAAATTCCCTTCCCTCTCAGAGACTCCCTTGGGGGTCTACTCACCTTGATCCCTTGAAGATTCAGTGGTAACAAGAGGCACCATTAGACCCACACCATTAGTCAAGCACATGCCCCCACTATTGTCCTTGACAGACTAAGTTACATCACTTTTTAGGAGATCAACCTCACCCCCACTTTCATCAATCACATCACCATTGGTGCATTGCATAGAAACCCCTTGACAGTTGTTTATTAAGGTATCACTTTCCATTAATTGGTTTGTATCCAGTCCAACAATGATGACATGCTGGGTGCCAGTGGGCATCAGGTTGGTCTCCATGGTAGTAACAAGCTCTCTAACTTTGCCTTGCCTACCCTCTGGTAAATCTGTTGTTCTCTTTAGGACTGATTCTTCTTTGCTGAATTTAAAGTTTTTCATGTAAAAAGTTTGCTCACTAGGAGCTTGTTCAAAACCTTCTTCTCTATTGGCATTGTTCCTTAACTTTTCCAGTGCTAACTGCTGGGCATTTTTCCACTCCCTGTTTGTTGGTTTAGCTGGGTTTGAGTTGTTATCCTTGCACCCCTCACAACCAGAACTCACTGAGAGGCTAATGGTGCCTTCTCTGGGGGAGAATAACTGTTCATCAATAGGCTCGTCCATATGGAGGCCACTTGCTAGGGGACAAAGCTTAGGGGAGCGAAAAAATCTAGTCTTCGCTCTTGGATTTCCAACTCCAAAGCCCTAGACATGTTTTCCATTTCACATTCAGAGTAATGATTTGAGGATTTAGAACACTCCTCGACCTCCCAGGAGCTCTCATCCGAGTCACCAGACCAAGGCTCAGATAGGCCTCTAGAAATCTCAAATACATCGTTGCAAATTTGACTGCTACTTTTTAGGTTTCCCTAAATCCTCTCTCCCATCCCTACTTCGAGGGGGTCACCTGTATTGGTGACCTGAATGTTTTTAGTGATGTTTGGCTTAGGGTTGGAAGTGTTAGGGATTTTGGTCCCATTTTTCCCCATTGTTTTTCCTTTTTCTTTCAACTGAGGCTCCTCAACGATGCTCTTTTTCTTAATTAAAGGACAAAATCTCCTAATATGCCCTTCCTTCCTACAGAGATAGCAAGCGTTCAACCCGCCCAAGATTTCAAGCCCACACAAAATATCCCCACTTTCAAGCTTTATGAGCAATGCATCAGGTAAGTCCACCCCCGGTAAGATGGTGACAAGCGCCCTAACATCCGCATGGGGCAGGGCAGACCTGGTGTTATCCAATCTAAGAACCTTTCCATATGGTTCCAACAGGAGCGGAATGAAGGCCCAGAGTCTTAGAGGCACGTTTTTGATTGTCAGCCATCTAGGGCTTGACAAGGCAAGTACTTCTTCATTTTGGGCCTCTGGTGACCACGCCACCGCCCGAAATATATTGTTTCCAATAATCCAGAATTCTCTGTTTAGGGTTTTTTTTTGCATTTCATGGCTTCTAAGAAAGATGAGATAAAGACCTCTCTGAATCATTCAACAGTAAGAAAAAGAGATCCCAAGCTTTTTCCCCCAAATGTTTGCCAACCATTCATCCATATATTTGTGAGCTGGGACCTTGTTTGTGTCCACAACCACCAAAAAAATTGCTATGTTTTTTAATTTTGAATCATGATCACATAGAGCCTCTACTAGTTTTTCATTAGGAACTAGGACATCAAGTTTATGGAAACTAGGAGGGCACTTACCTCTTTCAGTTTCTCCATCATTGCTGCACCTGCTTTCTTGCACTGTGAAACCCACACCAGCCGGGAATGACTCCCATTTTCCAACAACAATGTCTCGAAAGGACATGGGTTGGGAGCGAATGGCCCCGCTAGGGTCTTTTCCTTCAGAACCATCGCCTGGGGGATCCTGCTCCCCATTCATCTTCCTTTAATCACGAGCCCACTTTGCATGAGCGGCAACAAGTAGGGTGCACACGCCACCACAAGCGAATCCACGGAGGAATGCAGCTAGCACAACCATGCAGCCAGGGTCAAACGCGGAGGAGGACCAAGCCTCCCCCACACACGCGCGCCAGATGCCTCAACCAAGCCCTAGTTGTAGAGTTTTTTCCCACTTCCTTTTATTATTATTAAAAGGATCTATCCTCTCCTTCTTTCATTCTTGACAAGCCTCGAATTTGACGGCCACCCCTACCTATCATATGAAAATTTTGTGACAGTTTGTTTATTTAAATGCCTGTCACTTTACATTTTATGAACAAATTTAACTATAAAAAAATAAATTAATTTATATTTTTTATATAAAATCTTTTATATTAAAACATTATATTACACAATATGATTGTTATGTTATTGTTCATATGGATATCCCATATATATTAAAAAAATGTAAAATTAGAAAATATTGATAATTAGAAATAAATCTAAAAATCTTAAATTTACTATTAATTGTAACAAGAAGTAAATCTTGTTAAAATATTCAAAAAGTTAAAAAACAATTATTTTCTATTTTGAAAAGATTTCAAATTAGTTTATATTTTTATAATAAGTATTATAGATCATTATAAAGCAATGATAACTATTAGTAAAAATGTCAAAATCTTTAAAAAATTAGAAAGAACTATTTTTAATCTTTGAAAAGACTCTATTTACAATAGATTTTGAATTAATAAATATATTTATAATAAATTATATATGTTAATATAAAGTGAAATTAGAAAGAATTATTCTAGTTCTAAACTAATTTATTTTTTAATCATAAACATTTTATATATATGCCTACAATAAATTTTTAGTGTTTAATAATAATTTTAAGTGTCATGGTTATATAAAAATATAACAGGTCAAATGATACCATTTAATAAATTTTTAGGTTGTAATATGCCATCTAAAATGCAAAAAAGGGTCAAATCCAACTCTTTGTATCTTTTGAAAATCTTGTTTTCCAATTAAAATTCAATAACAAATAATTGCAGAATTCAATCTTGTAATGACAAATGACAAGAAAAATATAGATTATATATATATATATATATCAAAAAAATTATATTAAAACAACTTTGTAGATTAATTTTAAAAAACAAAAATTATAAAATATAATTATATATTATAATTTATAAAAAAATTAGCAAAATATAGAAAAATGAAATATTTATAAAAACCGTATAAAATAGAAATTAAAGGAGAGTTTTAAAAAATAATTGAAAATGACACTTATTTCTATAGAAGGAATTTTCCTTCAAAAAAATTTTAAAATAAAGAAACGTTTTTTTTAATTAAAAAAGCAAAAAAATTTACAAAGAAAAAAAGCTACCAGAAAAACACGACTATTTAAAATAAAAAAACTTTTTAACGACTCCGTCGGGGGGAAACGGATACAAATAATCATGGAAATTTTTTGTTCATATTTCACAGAAAACACGGAATTTTTTTTTCATATTTCACAGGAAACAGGGAATTCCCTGGCAACGCCGAGAAACGGCTTGGACATTCTAGAAACGGCAATCGCTCTCTCTGCAATTTGCTGGCTCTTACAGAAGGCACTAGGTAACTAATTGTTTTGTTCATACGGATATTCTCACACATCTTATTGAAGCTTTTATGAGGATTTCTTTCTGTAAAGAGCATTTTGTTTTCTGTGAAACACACCTTTTTCTCCCAAAAAGAAGAGGGAAGTTTACAGAATTTTCCTTAGTAATACATGTTGGTTCTATGAAATATTGGTGATTTGGCATGCAAGGTGAGTGGCATTGGATGTGAGAGTGGTTTGTAAAATGGGCGTAATGTTAGAAATTTGGTTATGTTTTAGTCTTTTTAGCTGGAGTTACTCGAAGTTAAATGCTAGTGGATTCATGCTTTATTTTTCATTTCCTAAATTTATGTCTTCTTATCCCGATTATGAGAGGTTCATATAATTTATGTTTCTAGTAGCAGAGGTTGAGGGACTTCTTGTGATTCAATTGAAGATGTCTAAAAGGAGGAGGGAGGAGGAGGAAGAGGGAGGGGCTGCTGCAAAAACAAGGAGGCCCCAGACAGCTTCCGAGATAGAGCCTGAGAATGCTGAAGACCACAGAGCTATGGTAAATTTTGTTTCTTAGGTTACGTTCATTTTGAGGTGTTATTTATGTTCTTTCTCGGCATAATTTTTTTGTTTTTTGTTTTGGTTTTCCCGTTTTGTATAATCCTATCTTTTATTATTATTATTATTTTAATTCTTTCTGTTTGATTTGGTAATAAAACTATACCCATTCCTTCATAAATTTTTTATTTTTTTCGGGTATACCCATTTTTTGTTTCATGTTCTTCAAGGAAAGATATTTTTTTCACTATATATCTGATTTATTGTTTGATGTTTTGTTAGGCTGTAACCATTTTTTTAAAAGTTCTTTCAGGTTACGCTTATTTTTTATTTCATGTTTTTTAGACTATAATATTTTTTATTTCATGTTTTATTAAGGCTATAGATGTAATTGTTTTTATGGTTTCCACTGCTATATCCATTTTTGTCTTGGGACTTTAGGGCTTAGTCTGCAATTTCTTGGCTTTTAGAGTTCAGGACATTTGAAAGTGCTTGTTTTAATTCAGTTGAAGTTCTCTATAAGCCAAAACCATGGCAATTTCATGTTATTTCAGGCTATGCTCATTTCTTGTTTAGATCTCTAAGGTTTAAACTTTATCCCATTGATTGTCTTTTGGGTGTAGGATTTTAAAAATGCTCTGTTTAATTCAGTTAAAGTTATCTAGGGTAATTTATGTTGTTTCAGGCTACACCAAATTCTTGTCTTGGGTTTTCTAGGATTTACGCATTGCATGTCATACAGTATTTATGCTTTTTGAAAAATAGGGTTTAGGGATTTGGAAGGCTTTGTCTTAATTCAGTTGATTGCTTTTTTTTTTTGCAGGGGGATTTATGGCAAGCTGCATTTCCTGTTGGCACTGAGGTCAGTATGATTTGTATCATATATTTCATTTTATTGCTTGGAAAACTGTGATGGTGTTTCTTGTCACCTTTAACATGGTGTGGAGTATGCTTTGGTTCAAATTGATAATACATGTAAACATGCTGTTTTCACCAGATTTATAAACATCGATCACACTTAAACTTCTAAAGTAATAGAATAAGCTCGAGGTAGAGATAATATCTCTAAGAGTGACCCTGGTCTCTCAAAACTCCATAATGTGAAGAAAACTGATGTTATGCAGTCTGTTGCTGCGAACTGTCACTCTCTGAAATTGAATTTACTGTTCTTGATGAACTTCTTATTGGTTGGAACCATCTGAAAAAAAACTAAGTGGCCTAATTTAAGCATCTGCTAAAAATAATAATGCAAGCCCAAAAGTGAAAATAGAGCTGTTTAAGTACATCTTGTGCTGCAACCTGAGAAGCAAGTACTAAAGCTAACCATTGGCAGCTACCAGCATTCTATTACTTTAACGTGTTCATGGAGTTTCAGAACTTGAAATGCTTTGTTGTAGTTATTTATCTTCTTGTTTTCTTACTGTGGTATATAAACTTATGTGCTTTTCTTTCTACTAATTGAACTGAGTCCCACGTTTTTCTTTAGTAAAAGAGGATTTGTTCTCTTTTTCTGTAATTATGCAATTTGGCTGTCGATTTGTATTTCAAGAAAAGCCGGGCATTTTGACAATTGGTTAGTTTCTTTAATCAGTTAGAATAAATAAATGATCTGATTGGTTCATAAAATTTTAATAAAACTTGTACAGACATGAACAAATCAGGGGAACTTAACAGAAAAGCGATTTCAAATGCAAGGATAGATATAGAATAATATTACAAAGCAGAAAAGTACCTGTATGGGACTGCAATTGTGGAAATGTCTGGACTTTGCCATATTTGTGGCAATGGCAGCATCCCTCACTGTGTCAAATGAAAAGGCAACTCTCCAGCTTTGTAATGATCCTAAGCAGATAACTGTTTTATTCCACTTAGAAGTGTCTCAGCCCTAGGCAATGATTAAACTCAGATTTACATTCAGATGGTTAACCAATTCACACAATCACATTTTCAATTATCAACTGAACATAACTCATGGCAAATTCAAAGATGATGCAACTTCACACTGCCCACTGTATGGTAGACATATAGTATTTAGAAGAATATAGTTTTTCAGAACAAAGCTCTGAATCAGAATAACAAATACTTAGGAGTGTGAATGAGAGTGCCCAGATTTACAAGTTTGTGTCTCAAGTGCTTGACAGACAGATCAACTGAAACTCACTGCGCCCAGATCTAGCAGAAAATGTGGCACTCAGTCTGGTGATTTGGTGTCGGCCTATCACTTTCCCAGGTGTCCCCTCACAAGCAATTTGGTCCCAGCAGGAGGTTTTATATGCCCTTGCACCAATATTTCATAAGAAGGTTATGATGTTCACAATCTTAAAAGGAAAAAAACTACTACTCTTTTCATACTTTACACAACCTACAATCTGTAATAATGCATATATCTTCTGCCTAAAGGTGCTGATAATGAGACACAACATCAACGATTATCACATACATCTCAAGAAATTGCATTAATCATTTGATTACACACATTAAAACAGCTTCTGAGAAGGCTAAAATGTTTAAATATTTTATGCATATTGATTGAAAAGTGATTACAAACAGCTGTGCAAGCTTGAAAATGAGTTACATTTGCTGCTTCAGCTAGAAAGAACTTGAAAGCCAGTTACAATACCAAGCTAAGAGAAAAGAACTAATCTAGAATCTACGCTTAGGCTTGCTTTTATGCTTCTCAACAACTTGCAAGAGATTAGGAACGTGTGTTTACTTTAGTTGGCTGGGTCAAACTTCTTGGGCGTCCAAAACTGTCACCCCTACTTTCCAGCCCCTTTAAAAGCCCCAAAAAGGTGTTTGAATGAGGAAAACTTCATTCCTTGACCTTGTCCATCAACCAAGTCCCCAAATAGCTCCTAAATGCTTGTAAATGCTCCAAAACTGGGTCAAACTGCCTCCTACATTCCCTCCATCTGTTTTACAACTCCTCAAACTGCCCCTAGATGCTTGGAAGAAAGCATAACTGATCACCTTTGCAAATGCTCATAAACTGCCTCTTGCATGATGATAGGGAATGTGGGAAGAGGTTTGAAGGTGAATAAATGCCCTAGGGGCGCAGGAGATCTTCAAGGGTTAGGTTTTTGCCATTTGTCTCATGTCTTAAAGCTTGTGTCCTAACCACTGTCACTCTTTCTTTTGATGTCCTTAATCTTTTCATTGCTCTTGTGAATGAAGGTTGTCTACCAGTTTACCAACATAAAAACTTCCATTAATGATGATTTCCCCATTTGATTTAATTTGTTAGTCTGAGATGCTCTGGCTCCTTAGCAAGCACATTTCTCCACTTCCATGACTGTCACTCTTGTAAAACACATGCTGCTTCTACTTATAGCACTGCCTTTGTCATTTCTCCTTGTATACCGGTAGCCCTAACCATTGTCTGTGACTGAAACTCTGTTGATATTGTTTTCCATGCATTGGCTTGAAGAGACCCCATTGATAATTTGTCAACTGTTATCATACCTAGTCTGCCCTCCACTAATCTTCTCAATAGGGTTATGGATGTTGATTGTTCTTCTGAGCTGCTAAAGAAACATGCACATTGTCATTTTGGTTTGACATGCCATACAGAGGACTGTTCCCTTTACATGACTGTAACTTAGCCTCATATTCCTTAAAACTCCGCCAGCTCTATCCTCTCTTACCTTAGGCATCACTCCTTTAACAGGTCACTTATTATCTTCTTTTGTTGTCATAATGGCTTGTAATTTAGTAACCTTGACACCTTAAGGTTTACTTCTGTACTTCTTCATTATACCTGTCCTTCTGAACATAGGGCTGCCACTACAAGATTATACTTTAATGACTTCCACTGCCTTTTGACATTTGTTCTCTTTTATGGATAGGAGGTTGTTCTTTTGCATAAAGTTGGACCAACAATTGCCTATCATTATATGGTAATTACTGACTGTCCCTTAAAAAGACATAAGCCCCCTGTCCTTCTAGCTATCACTGTGATCTTTAAAGAATGTTTGAACATGTAACTGTGTTTTCCAATTTGGTATGGAAGGTGAAGTCAGGGTATGTATTCATGTCACCCATACCTTGACTTATTCTTTTGTCTGCTTCAAGCTCACCGTTGTTCAAACCATTTATATATCCCACAGCTGCATCATGAGTTGAAAAGAAATAAACTCAAAATCTCTATGCTTTGTAGTTGGCATTTTCCGTGGGGTCTGCAAACTCACAATGAATACCTCATATATACCTTTGTACCTCTGCATGACCTGCAACTGTTCTACTTTCCTTGGGTATGGGATAGCCAGATAGAAGGCTCTGTTTCCATATGCCCTATTCTCATTAATATGAGGTTTTACTCTTGTCAAAATTTCTGTAGCTGCAAACTTTGTTTGAAGACTTGAAGCCCATTTAGCAAACAAACTTGTGAACAAAATAAAACTCAATCTTTGATTGGTAATTTTATTGCAGATAGATCATCCATAGCAGGACTATCATTTTTCATTAGTGGTTGGCACTTTCAGACTAGCATGACTGAACTAAGACCAATATTTCAGGTAAAATAAATCAATAATTTAATTCTCCTGCATATGTATCCTCCAGGGGTGATAAAAGAGCAATAACTAGCACTTCTTACCCTGTGACATTATTTCCCAAAATTATATACAGAAGACAGCCCCATTCAACATAAAAATCATCCCTTCCATCAGAAAACACAAGCTTGAAACTGTGGCAAATGATAAAATGTTATTGCAATCCTAAAGTGTTTCATTTGTTGGGCAAGGTTGCTCACATCCATTACATATGGCATTTCCATCACCAGACAAGATAATTGTAGTATGTGGATTCCTTGTGATGTAACAGAGTAATAGTGCAGACACCTCCCATGAGCCTCATCGAATGTTATGTATCTTCCATACTGCTTTGAAGCAAAACTTCCATAATAGCCAGGCACAAATATGATATGCACATTTGGTGATGCTGCAACAACATGATATTAAAAATCCAACAATGCAAGGAAAAACCATGTCAAGACAGCCTGGCCAGAAGTCATTGCTAAATTACCTTCAAAGAGTGCCCTAAATATGGGAAGTTGGCTGGCAAACAATATCTTCAAGAACTTCATTGGTCTTATTAAACCACTGATACCGAACAAACTTCCTTGCCTTAACTGTTATTCTATTATCCATTTTGTGTTCATGGCACTATCACTTAAATGCTTGTCTGAAACTATCTTGATCTATTGTCATCATAAATATAAATCTCAACCTTTAGCTAAATGATAACTTTTTGGTCCCTTCTCTTGAAAAGTCAGTCCTCAATAGCTCTCCCAAACACATTTCGAGTCTCTAGTCTAAGACAATGCACAAATACTGATTAATTTCACATAGATACAGTCATACATATTACAGACATCTGTAGGCATGCTGAGTATCTATGGTGAAAATGTTTTCTTTTTTTGGAAAGCTATGAGCAACCTCTGTTATATATTCATTTTTCATAGTACCTCCTGCTTCTTGAACTATAGTCTAAACAAGAAGAAACTTGAAAATGAGTCTCATTACTTTGAGCAGCTCAACACTTGATGGGATGCATGAATTGGCATGCGTAGTTTTATTTTACCCCTTTATCACTGTGCCTTCTTGATTGTCACAGTTTGATGTTCATAACTAACTCTTCACTATCTACAAGAAATAAAAGATAAAAGCTCATCTTGGCTGTCTTTGACAAAGACTGTACCTTCAAACAAGTTGCTATCGTGACTGTCCAAAATGCAGATCCTTTCCATTAGTTGCTTGTCATACACTCTTTGAACTGCAACTTACTTCTTTCCATGAAAAAAATCATCATACTGCTGCAATTCTTTCTTGAATGTCTCTCAATGCATTGTTGCATTTGACTCTTCTTCCAGCAAGGGACTTCCAAACATCATATCTAGTATGGTCAACTTTCCATCTCAGCCATGGCAACCCCCTTTCATCTATCATTTGGCAATCTTGACATCTGAAATATTGACAGTATTCTCCCCAAAATGACAATACTCTTGCAAGGACTGTCAGTACCATGTGAATTATGATAATATTGACAAGGGGAATGGAGTGTTAACACACAGTCCCCTATTGACTTAGGTCTGTTGATCTTTTCATATCCTACAAAAGACTATCTCTGTAGATCATTGTCTCATCTGTCTGTTTCTTGAAGACTACTCACCATGATCATTAGAATGTCATTTAACCTATGATTATAGCTTCACTCTTGGACTGTCTATAAAATGCATGCAAAGGATTATACTTTTAGAATGGTGATAGACCCATTTTTATGACTGTCATATTTTATTTTTCTTTAACTGTGGTTTAGATAGGGATCATTCACCACATCTTCAACACACCCTACCATGCAACACTAATCATACAAAAAAAAATACAGATGACACAAGCTCTATATGGCAGTTCATATCTTGACAGTCCATTGCTTGACAAGGTTTAAATGTGGGCAGTAGCTAATACCTTTTGAACAAGGGTTTAAATAAATAAACATGGCTTGACAAAGATTTAACTCTAGGGTTCTTCAAATTTTGACCATATTTGTTCAAGATATAATCAGGTTTTAATAAAATGTAAACTCTTTTTCAAGGATCTCATGGTTCCTACAGGTAAATGTTGAGTTGTGAACATTGCTTGTGTATTTGAAACCCATGCTCAGTAAATGCTGCTACATCGGTATCTATACTATTCTCCATGTTAGTTCAAGTCTATGGATTTTCACAGCAAGCCTTTCAGGAATATGCAAGTCATCCACAATATTGCAAAACCATTCTACCTGCACTATCGACATCGATGAAAAGGGTTCCAAAGAGATAACAAACTTGTCTTTACCTTTTCATCGATGTCGATAGTGCAGGTAGAATGGTTTGCATATTTTCTAGAAAATACACAAAAAAAATGATGCCCAAAATGTGTATAGTATTAATGGCCATATACACTTCCTTTTTACAGCGATAGAGTTTGAAAGAATGGAAAGACCTGGCACACCTTTTAATCTTCTACGTGCATTCTTTTTTATGGGCCTGAATATTGAAGAATTTGGACACGTGGGAAGATATTTATGAGATCCCTCATCCTTTGTATCCTGCATGCAATGTGCCACGAGCTAGGTAATAACTTAAAAACTCTTTCTATGCGAGGAATGAAGGTGGCTCTATCAATGCCATAAAAGCCTTCCTGCAATGTGTTACATTCTCCACTTTATCTCTGAAATATGGATAAATTTTCTCCATGATCCCTCAATACCAGCAAAGAAGACTCTTTCAACAATGTTAAACACTAACAAACCCTACTCTTTCATGCAACAAGGGTGGAGGAAACAAAACTAGAACTTTTCACTTTGGCATCTAGACATAGCAAATAATTTTTTTACTCTTATTCTTTAACAAATGTTTAGGCTTTGTGAACTCAACTTTATTATTGACTTTTGAAATAAAAATGTCAACAGTATTCAAAGCTAACTCCACTCGGTTGTGCAAGAAAGGAGTAGATTCCACTCATGAAAGGGTGTGTAAGAACATGCAAGGTTGCTTGAGAGTAAGCAAGGGAAAGAAAATATATAAGAAAAAGTGCAGTTTTTTCTGTTTGGATGAGCAAGGGATAAAACATGAATATCAATTATGGGCAGCACTATGAGCATGTGCTTGAGGGTCATGAGCATAGTTGGAAAACTTGGACATGCAAATTATTTGGCTGACCCAAATTTTTTAAAAACACGAGCCTCAACAAAAACTTGGGAAAAACTCAACAATAATTTGACAAATTTATCGAAAATTTAAAAATGCATAATTTTTAAAAAATATTCTTAAAAAACACACATATTATTGAATTTGTGGAACATAATACCATTTTCCTTCATATATAAACCAAAATTAGACTTCAATATGTATCATAGACCAAAAAAAGAGTTCAACCTCTCAATACATACAAACTTGAAGTTTCAATATCAATAAGAATTACAAATCATAAATTTCTTTGTTGACTAAAGCCTAGAAACGTGTGGGTGTTATGGAATTAGATGGTCCAGCTACAACATCATCAACAAGAGCCTCAATCATAGGATCAAGTTGTGTATGCCATGAACCTATCACTAATGGCTTGCTAACCTTGCCTTCTACTTCCTCATATGTGTTTATATTGAAGTGGAGTCAAGCTTGAGGATCTAACATGAATGTGTTATGAGCCTAGCAAAGTCATATATTCATAGAAACATTTGCCATTTTCCACTATTTTTATTAGGCATTAGCAAACAAAGACAATTATCACCTATGTTTTTCCTAATTTTGCCCTCTAAATGCAACCTATAACTTGAAATTGTGCCAAAACATTTAATCCAGGCCCTTAGTTTGTTGTGCAACTACAACTTGCATCCTAGAAGTCGTGAAAAATTACACTCATGCCGTTTGAAGTCTTTCCCAAAATTGTCAAGCAATAAAAATTGTTGTTTTTTGTCATTGGGTTAGTTTTAACCCTGTTGGCGTATTTTTGATAGGTTTATTGTGATTTTAGGAATTTTTTGGAGGTTGAGTTGTCATGAGTTTTTAAAGAACTTGGCATTGAGTTTTGTTGCAAGTAACTTGCAATTGATCTTTGTAATGAAATAATTTGCACAATAGAAGAATATAATAGGAACCAGCATATATTTAATAATATATATTTAATCCCTTTTTAGATTGGTCTCCTTTGTCATTTAGAAAACTCTGCCCTTGTTCAATTTTGCACAGTCCACTTGCAATTGCATGATTGTTCTCTGGTGTACTGCACTTTGAAAAGCATTGGGATTCTTTGAAGTCATACTGCTTGGAATACATTCTCCTCAAATTCTTCTTGATGGACAGTGAGGACTGCCTAAGAGCACTATTGTTTGACACAGTCCTCTCAGAATTGCAGGATGATTGATCACTGCCCAACAAGGATCTTCTCTTACTATTCAATGATCTCTTGTTTTGGTATCTTCATCTAATGGCCACTGTCCTTGAGAGTTGATTAACTCTGTCCATGATCTGGTGAAACTTGTTTAGGCTATGATATTTGACTGTGATCATTCATCTGCCCTTGCCATGCACTATCATAATCTTGCCTTTTATCTCCAGGACTGTTGACTGTCCCTTCATGCTGGCTTGAAGACTGTCGCTCTTCCACATAATCCTTGTGCATGTTGTCACTGTCAATCAGTTATGGATTGCCTTACAGTCATGAGGACTGTCCTCATATGTATGACAGTCATAAATTGCATGTCCTTCATTTTACTGTCTACAGTTACCTTTATGCCTTCTTTGTTTTTGGTATCTCTAGGTCTGTCCCTGTTTGAATAGTCATGACTGTCACATTTAAAGTTTCTTAACACCTTGATGATGGCTATGACTATGTCACTGTCCCTTATGATCACTATGCATTGAGTATTTTGGGTTGCCATTTCCTGCCTGTAGCTTGCCCTTCATTAAACATTTTAACCTTGCTTATGGGACTAACCTGTTTGTGAATCTTTGTGCAGCTCCTTGATGTAAGACTATTAATCTTAAATTGGCATCATATTCCTTTCATTGACTGTATAATCCTCTTTAATGCTGCCCTCTTTTGAGACTTCTATGACTGCCCCTAACAAAACCCTGCTCTTCACTGTCGTTTACCTTCTTCATTTCTTGCATTGTTCTTCGAAATGTATACGTGCTAGAACTGCTTACTTGTTGCAATCCTTTCCCATATATAGTTTTCGGTAGCAGGATCAAAGATTTTGCTAACTAGTTAAAGTCATAAGCTAACCTGGAACACCTATGCCTGGATGAGTTTTTCTTGCATATCCAAGGATTGATTCAATGGTCACGACTCAATACATCAGAAATCTATCCATACAATTTAATGGGCTTCAGTTTACCAAGTTTAAATATTCGAGAATGCAACTTATTGCAAATTTTCTCCAACTCCTTGACCCTCCACTGCATCCCCTGTAGGTCTGCCTTGAGACCTTGATTTTCTTCACAAATAACAGAAGTGTAATCTACTTGTTCAGAGTACAAAATTGCACTGTCAGTGTCACTAACAACTTCTTCCTGGGGAATATACATCCTACCAACTTTACTCATCTCAGAATATACTATTGGATCTCTGATGTTGGTAAGGTGGCTGTTATAATGGTCTGCCATGTCTTCATCATATTAGGTGTGGCAATTCAAGCCTTCACATGGACCAATATTCTCTTCCAAGTGTTCCTCTTTGAACAGAGTAATATCCTTTTCTGAATCAAATTTTTTGGAGCTGGCCCTCTTTTCCTTCTAATCATCTATCATCCTTTAGAGTTTCATACTTCTGCATGTTACCAAACTCCTTGTAAGCTACATCTTTTCTCTGTAAATCTTCTGAAACTTTGCATTAAATCCCTTCAAGGGTACATGAACTTGTTCAATACACAAAGAACCACCATCTTCCTTCAAACCAACCCTATAAATGCTTTATACACAGTTCCATAGACAGATAGGTCTGCTTCCACTTTGTTGTCAATATTTTTCCCCCAAGATTGACTCCTCAAGATGTCAACATAGCTGAGTCATTACCTAAACTCTCTTGCATCCTCATCTTTCTTTTGATTCAGAGTTTTTATCTGCACTTGATGCTGTGTGACCTCCCAGATATATAGAGTAAAGTATTGATGTAAACTGAGGATTCAATACCGAATGATTTTCTCCATGTTTTGAAAAGCTCATAGAAATTTCATAAGCATCTTTCTTACTAAAACTGAAACCCTCTACAAGCTATGACAAGCTCAAAGGCGTACCTGGCAGTTGACACAAAAACTCATGCAAAGTCTTCAACCTCTTTATTTTCTTGTCTATATGATGAACAATCTGCAAACACTCCTCAAAACTCCATGCAAGCTCCTCCAATCTTCAGTTCCAGCAACAGAGAAAACCCTAGCTCCTCTCCCACATGTTGCTTCTTTCAGATTTACGTTTTTCTCTTATCTTTAGTGCCCAAACATGAAGCTTTGCTCATTAATCTTTCATGCAGCGTGAGTTTTCTTTGCTTTTTTTTGCTTTGCATGCCATCTTCCATATCTTTTGGCATGAAAACCTCCTTTCTTTACCTTGGTGTGGAAAACTTAGATTTGAGGAAAAAGTCTCGTTTGAAAGTGAAATCATTAATAAGACTTTTAAATTAAAAGTTCAAAATTCCTCCCTTATTGCTTTTTTGAGTTAAGACGGAAATAAGATTAATTAAATGGAACATTTAAATAATGTCAAGTTTTATAAAGAGTGGACTACAGATAGCAAAAGGGCATTTCTTTATAATCCAAAGGTTAATACTAGCTGTGATCAACAGCCTTGAAGGTAATTTGAGTGGGAAGATCTTTCAAGATGTCTAGATCAACAAGAACACAAGCAAATATTGTATGAGTGAGGTGTTTGCAACTATTGCTAGAAAGCTACTTAGTGAATTGCCAATGGCTTGAAAGCAAGATTCAAACCAGAATTGAAGCAGAAGATTTGGGAGGTGAATCAGATAGGCATAACCTTGAATCATTCAGTAAAACGATTGAAAGCAAGATGCCACAGTTTGAGTATGAGCAAGTACCAACCCTAGATCCAAAGCTTACCACAAAAGATAACATCTCAATCCTTCACACAATCAAAAAAATCAAAAACTACAATAAAAAATGCACAGGCACTAGGATACATTTCAAGATAACCTTCCATCAAAGGCTGCCATGTTTCAGAAATCCACTTTTACAAATCTGGGAGCCTAGGCCAGAATTGATTAAGTTGGCTGATTAATTCATTAGTAGTGAAAATCCTGTCTCCTTCAATTACTTTGTTTTAAGCATCCTCTACAAACTCTAGGACAGAGGTCTTTTTGGCCCATTTGAGAGGCTTGATCTTCTTGTACTCTTTTGTGCTACTCCGTGAAACTGGATCAACAATCTATGCTGAGGCTGGATCTGCCTTAGCATCATTAATTAATTCATAATTTGAAATAATGTTTTGAGATTTGGATTTGGGATGCAAATCCCAAATTGGAAAAATCACACATCTTTATTCCTCTTAGGGGCAGTGTTAACTATGGCCTCCTTATAAGGAGGCCCTAGATTCAGTAATGGGCATGAAGTTTCCTTGCTTTTGGTAAAATCTTGCTGCAACCCTGTGACACCAGTATTGGCCACATGAGATTTGTCCACATCCTTCACAAAACAATGGGGAATTTTAATCTGATCCGAAGCATTCAGGTCATCAACAAGTGGATTTCCATTGCCCAAGCATGAAAATCTGTTCACGGATGCCCTAGTTTTGGGAGGTTTCAAAGATATTGGAAGTACCATTAATCACAATTTTATTTTGTGATTTCAACAAGCATAGGTTTGGGAAATTACAGATCACTAAATTCATCAATTGCCATTTTTTTTGAATCAGTTACTGATTTTGTATATTAATTTTCTAAACTGACTTTATTCAACACAATTTGCAATTTATTTTTGATAAGTAATTGTATTTCTCATCCACTTTGAATGCATTATCGAGTTTAAAACATTTTTAGGATTAGAAGTCATGCCTTAGGGGTTTGACTAAGATTTCCACCTATCCTTGGTCCATTGTTGCCTGCATCAATATAACCAGTTTTACATGGGAAGCGTGTTCAGCCTGCCTTTGCATATCACACTTTCATTTTTTCTCCTCTATTTATAGCCCATAATAATAAAAATGGAACGATTAGTAACTATACCATACTAGTGCTCTACAAAATCCTTCATTTATTTAGCTTTAAAGATGGACCAACATCTTTTAGTCTAATGGAATAAAACAAATCATCTATCCTCAATCTAAAATTTTTCTACTAGGTTTTTCTACGGAATTTGATGCACTAGGCATGCATGTTCTATAGTAGAAATGAATTCCTTGTGATTTTTACGGGAATATAAAGGAGAATTAATTTACTTTTAGATAAGTTCTTTGAGGTTCTGCATGGTTTGGTGTTGCATTTTCATTGCTATTGTTACTAACCTGGTGTAAAATTATGCATATGAATTTATTGATCAGGGTGATTTGCCTTGACATCTTTAACATCTGTTTGTTGAAGTGTAAAACAAAATTATGATGGTTTTGGATCTGCACTTTGATTGATGTAAATCTTTTACATTTCTGTATACAATATATCCTCCTTTAAAATAGTTATCTTAATCTACACAGGTCCACTTTTTTAGCCAATCTTTTAAAAATTGGAACTTTAGTTGCATGGAAATTCTGATAGCATTGTGGATGTTGGAGGCTTTCTTCTGAATCATGAGATGCCAATTCTAAGCTTGTTCTTAACTTGTGCATATCAATCTGCTTGTCAAGTTATGATCTCTTGCACTAGACTGAGCCAACTCTTCATTGTTTTGTTTCACTACAGTGGGAAAAGATGGATACTGTTTATGAAATTAAATGGGA
Organism: Sequoia sempervirens; assembly: GCA_007258455.2. Lineage (NCBI taxonomy): Eukaryota > Viridiplantae > Streptophyta > Pinopsida > Cupressales > Cupressaceae > Sequoia > Sequoia sempervirens. The sequence continues at coordinate 765,458,248 of VDFB02271358.1, forward strand.
CTTCTCAAACTTGGAGGTGAGTGTATAAGTCTTGGATTAGCTTTAGTTTTCATCTTAGATATCCTTTCTCAAACATATGGCTAGTATGTAATTAATTTATTTTCATGTATGTAGTTTAGCTGCATTTTCCCAAATATCAAAAGAATAAGTTTCTATGGTCACATCAAATTATCCTTTGCATCAGATATTTTATGCCCATTATGATTTTCATTTTCAATTCCTTTTAATTGAATCCCAGGATTCTTTTGAAGAAGGCGGTGCTCTTTATGGGAAGAATGTTATCTTTTTGGCCTTACAGAGCGTAAGGCATTTACTCAATCATTATTATTTTTTCTCTCCAATTTTTAATAGGTGCAACTTTGAGGTTATGCATAGTTTGACCAGTTTTTGTATTTATTTCTCCATCTTTGTGCAGCTACACTTGTGCCTTTTCAAGAACAATCAAGCAAAATGATCTGGATTCCTGCAATTGTCGCGGTAGATATCTTTGGATCTTTACTCCTTTTTCTTTTAATGTTCTCTCTGTGCCAGTTTTCTGTTTGAAGCACTTAAGATGAAGGATCTTTGCTTTGCTTTGAAAATTTTAAACTGATCTGAAGGATTTTCAGTTTTGCCATGAAGAAGTTTGTTTTCTTACATTATTCTTTAATTTAGCAATCTGCCATATCTCATAGATGTCTACCTTTTTTTAAAGTTTTGATTCTTGAAGTACCTCTTGGTTCTTTAATTTGTGACCTTCTGTGTGATATCACTTACACCTTGGAGCCCTGAACATTCATGCTGTTGTACAGGTTGTTTCACCATTTCCTCCATCTGATAAGATCGCGATTACATCCGTTCAAATGGAGGGTGAAAAAAAAAAGTAGTACCAATGAAGGAAATGAAGATGGGTTGGGTTCCTTACATACCATCTAATAAGAGGTATGCCTAGCTATCCATTCCCAGCACATTTTGTATGATTGTTACTGCTTAAGTAAAGCTTGAGTTTTGAGTCTGTTAAGTTCATACAATTGGGCTGTATGTTTTGCATCTCCAGACATCTTCGATTGGAGCAGTTACAAATTCAAATTCAGACATTGAAGTGTACACAGAGGAGGTGAGTGTATTTTACAGGCATACCTTCATTTGTTGTTGATCTTTGATATAAACTGCATAATAAGCGTTTTGTAATAGAGAATCAGCATCAGCTAGAGTTTTGTTTGAGTTGTATGATTTCTATGTCATTATCATGCTGGATTAATATTCTATTGTTTCAACACATCCAAAATCTTTCTAGATTGGGCCTCTAGCTATCTGGTCCTTTTTCTAATATGTTTCTTTCTTAGATGCTTGGTTTATGAAGATTGTACTTTATTCTGATTATTGATATGTTTGTATTATCCTTTCTGTAATTCATTAATTGATATCAAACAATTTCTTACTGTTCTTCCTGGTGTCTTTTTTGTGTTACATGTAGAGCTGCATTGAAACAGTTGCATGAAGAGCGAGCCATGCAGTATAAATATTGTATACCTTGTGAGCACTTTATCTCTCTATGACTTAAGTATGCTCTTTTTATGCTCATTTGCAGTATAGCTTCTACATGATTTTGAATCGCATTAACACACTTTTGTTGATTTTCATTTCTTATTAAAAAAATTCATAGTTATTTATGGGACCTGTTCCTGAGAAGTTGTGATTGAGCACATTTACACAAATTGCAACGTTTCTTATTTAATACTACATATGCAGTTGTATGCATGCATAACTGAATTTACTTGAAAATAGCTTTAAATGTTGTATTTCTTGGTTAACTACATTGTAGGATTTGTGCTCGGATCAGATAGAGCAGTTTTTGAGGGGAAAGGAAGAGGACAGGCTAGCTGGAATTCATTTGTTATCTTTTCTTTAATATGAAAGACATTTTCGGAGACATACAAGGGTGTAAATATCAGAGCAAGAACTATTGTGCTAGTAGGTCTGCTTTTCACTTATAAAGTGATTTCAATCAATATGGTACAAGTTGCAACCTTTAAAGTGTGGCGTGACATAAGGACCTTGAAAGGTGCATAAAAAATATTCAAGTGGTTTTGGTTTATTGAACTTGTGAAAAAAAATTTCAGTAGCTCCGTATAGGAAAGTCTTTCCTAGATTCAAAGGAAATTGCAGTGTTTCCAGGAGTCGCGTCTCTGACCCCTTGGGATGCGTCTTGAGGACCGGGCAGCTATACTATCACATCTTTGAACATTTGTTTGAAATAAGGAGAATGTGTCATATGAAATGGTATGGCATGAGTATAAAAAATACTTAGAAATGGAAGACTTGTGTGTATTAAAGAACCTTACAACACCAGTAGTTCTTTTCTTTCTCTTGGTAGAAGTAGAACCCTCTTCCCTTTGAATTCCAACATCAATACATTCCATAGGCAATGACACACTAGGCTGCATGCTCTTCAATGGAAGACCCTTTTTTCTTGTCTCCCCCTCCATATGCGACTTAGTTACCATAGCCTTCTTAGCTAGAGTTATTTTCTCACAACCTTTCACCCCTAGTCCACCTATGCACAAAAGTTGAGAATAAACTCTAGTATAGTTGCCACTATAGTCTTTCTTGCACAATGACATACCTTTGAATTTTTTTCTTGTCTTTGTCTATGTGTGTTGCAAATTGTAAGAGGGATTTTTTGGGTTTAAATGGGCCTTTTGCATAGGTTTTGAGGAGTTCTTAAGGGCATTCAAATGTTTCAGCTGAACTTGTAGACCTTGCTACACTCCATCTCTCAAAAGAACCTCTAGTGGCAGCTATACTTCTATGGCCTCTAGTTCTTTGCTGCATTCTTCATTCTCACTACTTTCATTGTTGGTCATTGTTTTTTTTAAAGAATGTAAAACACATTTGCAACTGCAGACATAAAAAAATAAAAATAAGAACACCCACCCTTTGTGTTTGGAAATTTCAAAAAAAAAAAAAATGCAAAGAAATTTGAACAAATGAATAGTAGATTGTAGACTGACTTCAAATGACATGTATTTGATGCCCTATTACCTTCTTTCCATTGCTGTTCTCTTCTCACTATTGCTCTTTCTCTTCACAAGTTAGAAAATGTCAAATGAGTTTGTTTTCTTGTTTTCAGTTGTTTTAGGCATTGTTTTAGCTTTAGGTGTAACTTAAAGGGGTGTGAGGGTCCTTCTTGGCCCACCCATCGTTTTTTAAAATCAAATTTTGTGTTTTTCTTAAAAAGCATCCAAAAAGTGCTTGGGCTATAGCCATCTCCTACAGCTCCTACTCGTACCTATTAGAATTTTAAACATCCTGGTGATGTTTCCTATATTTTCAGAAAATTGGGATGTGGCAGGGGTGTTTCCTACTCGTCCCTACATCCCTGAAATGTCCCCTATAGGGGTCCTGGCCATTTAGGGCAGGGGACGCATCTCTAGGGAGCACAGGGTTTACTTTGTGGAGAAAATGATTGTTGTTTTCTTACAAAATTTGTGGAGCACATAAATATGATTTATAGTAAGTATGCTCTTGAAGCAAACAAGATGGCTCGAATAGTTTTTATGACTCACATGAATGTAAACTTACAATAAAAACACTACTTTAGGATGCCATATATTGTGGCCTATTCCTTTCTGCTAACTCCCATTGGTAGGGAATATACGTCTCATTAATTAACCTTTTTTTCTTGATTAATTGAGGATGTCAATGGACTCACAACCTTAGTTTAGGTGTTAATTAAGCTCAATAATGGTTGGACAATATATGAGGGGATCACACCTTAACCATTGTACTATGCCCTTAATGCGAATCATAATTAATTTATTAGTGTATTAGATCATGTGACTTTTTTAGAGATATGCCTATAAGCCATGGATGAAGCCTAATTGCTAAATGGAAGGTATAGCTAAAATAGCTTTGTGAGACATCACACGGATGTTTAAAATGGTAACATTGGTTCCTTGAACACAATTCATACCTTTAGCTAATACATTTGTGTAAATTATTATTGTTATTTAATTTTTCTTATTCAGGGTCAAGAAATTGTATAATGTTATAAGTTTCAGGTCATATTATGTCCAGTGTCTACATGTGTAGATGCTTCTCTAATAAAACATAAAGCCTTTTGTGATTCTTGCCTTGGGACTTGCACCTATATTCCTAAATGCCATCTGTTCAGTTTACACCAGCTTGGTCTGTGATTTGCATCATATGTGAAACATGTTTATGTAATATTATCATTGATTGTTACTAGAGTCTTGGAATCTTGTGCATTTTATTTATTGGTTTATGTTGTATGGTCTATTAGCCCAGCAATGAATCTTGCTTGTGTGAATCAGATTTCTATGATCCATTAAAAGAGGATGAGACGGAGACAGATACGGCTGTACAAATTATATATCCCTCAGAGCCTCCAGTATGATACGTTTTTTTAATTGTTATTATTTTAATAATTGTCTGAGATATGTCAAACCCTTGAAGATGGTAAAGACATATTGACTTTGAGCTTGGTTTTCACCTTTGTGCAGGTTGTATGTGAATTTGATTGGAGTTTTGACAAATTTGAGGTGATTATATCTCATTTGAATCTTGCATTGCAAAAGGTTTATTTGGAAGTTGTATTTAATTTTTACATTCTGGAGTTAAACAATGTGCATACATAAGTGGTTGAACCTTAGGGCATAGTCTGAAGACTGTTGTGTTACCTATTTTAAAAATTAAGGACAAGTTTCATGAATTCTATGTGAAGATTCATACAGTCGTTACTTTTGTCTCTATCTGTGTGTATTCTGTTCAATCTAGTTTTGCCTGAAATTCTATTTTCATATTCTGTCTTTAATGTCACTAGGTATTTACAGCCGATCTAGTCCAAGAAGGAGTGTTAGCAAACGATCAAGTAGAAGATTTCAAGGTTAGTGTTGATACTAAATGAAGTATCCCATTTGTATTTTATTAATTATCTTTTATACTGGTATGTTTAGTGCTATGGTTTTACTTTTTATCATTTCCTTATCGTTTACAGTGGCATGTTTAGGGTTGTGGCTTTGCATTTTTCTATTCCTTTTTCTTATGGAATGTCAACGGACTTGATGTAGAATTTCCTCAAGCAGAGGGTGACGGAAGAGAGAAAGAAGCAACGTGAAGTATGTGGCCACGATGTGCTGATCTTTGTTTTAGTATTATTTTTTGCATTAAGTGTGCTTATAACAGAAAAAATAACCTGATTCTTGGCCAAGTTCTCTCATGTATTATTTGCAAGCTAACAGCTTAAGTTTTGTGTTTCGGATTTGGTGTTCAGTTGAAGCATTTCATCTTTTATCATAAATGTTTAGTTGTTTATGATGATTGAATCTTTGCTTCTCTTAACAGCGTTCGAATGATTTGATTGCTAAATTTTGTGATTGTTACATCCATTATTTTTTATATCTTTTGAGCTCTCCAAGTAGTAAATTGCAGTAAGCAGTTGAATCAGCCTTTGCCTGTTTCTAATACATGCTTCAAAGTCTGTAAGTTCATATTAACTTGTGCTTTTCTATTTGCAGGTTAGGGAGGCTAGGAAAAAGCAAATCGAGGAAATGAGCCCAGAGACCAAGGCTGCTTTTGAAAACATGCGGTTTTACAAATTTTATCCTGCTCAAGCTACAAAGATGCTCAACCAAGACATTTCCAAGGAGAAAATTGAGAAGGTAATCCATTGCATGATGATCACTGCAATGGTTGTTTAGGATGACTATGTTTACATTGTGGTATTTTTTTTTCTTGTGTAACAGTTTTGTATTGTTCCTGCAGGGTTTAAAATTTATTAATAGATACTACCGACATGCCCGTGAGCTTTTTATAACACAAAACTCAAACAAGCCCTAAGGGTTTTGTAACTGTGGAACCCTAAAACAAACATGATGAGAAAACATAGCTAAACATCGACTTTTCCATAAATGCAGCAAAATACAATGCCTCATAGAGTCCCAAAAACATAATATTCCACTTCATTTTAGTTCTAACACAGTCCCAAAAATATGTTTATGTTTTCCTTGTGTTGGCAAAATGGACAGCTAGCTGCTTGGATCTTAAAATGCATTAATCTAACCCCTACAGGGAACTTGTGATGCAAAATTTTCCATGGCACAATTGATCATTAGCATCTGCCTTAGATTTCCAAATCTGAGCACGAAGACTTCTCCATTTTTTCTGGGAAACAACAACACCATTTTATTAAGTTTGGGATTCAACTTCATCTAAAAAGAGAACCATAGGAACGGATGTTGATCAAACCACACCGAGTCTTTGAAGAAGTTGCAATGTATAGACGTGCAGATTTTCATTAGCAGCTCTGCAGGAACTAATGATTTCACAAAGACCAAAAAACCTGTCATTTAGATTAAAGGCATTTTTGATATGTAGCCAACTATCCCAATCAAGGGAATCAAAATCCCATATGTAAGTGCAATGACAAGGATATCTGTAAGCGCCTGGAGGTGATTAAGCATCAGTTTTTACAGCTGCATAAAGAGGAACTCCACAGTGTCAAACTGATTCAAGATTTCTTCAAGTTTAAAGTGTAATCTCTAATGTTTTTGTTCTTTTTGTGCTTCGGTATGCTTAGCTGGTTGTCTTTTCCCAGCTCGTTTACTATTATATGGATTATGACTATTGGGTTTCATTGTAAGTTGCCTTATGAGTTGCTGTTAGATAGGATTCAGCTGGTTATTGATATTGTAAAAATTGTTAATTGTTGTTCTGTCTTGTAAGATGTTGAGTCTCCTTTATTTCTTGTACAGTCCTTTTGGACTATCCCCCATTCATTTTGTAATTTTCTTTCAGCGTATTTCAATAATAATAATAAAAAAACTATGGAACCCTAAATGTTGTATTCTACACCTAAAGTTTTTTGTTAACTCCAAAGGAGCATATGAGATGCACGAAACAAACCGTGGTGATAATTTTAAGCTCTACAGCGTGCGGGTACTTAGGAACAATAAAATATTTGCTCCCTTTCTTTTGACGTAGGATATATTGTTACATAGAATAATCACATAGAGAGGGCTTAGGGGAAATACAGATACAAGAAATTGTCTCCCTTCCTTTTTGGGAAATGGACAGGTACATATTTTGGTTTTCTCACTTGTGGACAATTTTTTTTGAAGTAACGATTATATGCCATGATAGAATAATCCTACATAACAGCCATATAATCTACTTAGATGTTTCCTCACATAACATCAAATGATTGAGGCTTTTTACCAAATTTGTATTACACCATCTTTGAATTCTTATTCTTACACGAGAAAAGGATTCTTAAGTTATTGCATGAGATATATGAACACCTCTTGAATGATGACCATCATTTTATATAATGAATCAAAATATCCAGGGTGTAACCTTGGAATTCTAATTATGAGGTATTGATTGAAGTGCTATGGATGGTTAGAAGACAACATTTCACTAAAGTGTCATTTCAAATATTAATAAATAAATATAAGAGGCTTACTTATGGCAAAAATCTCATATTTGTTAATATTAATATTTTTAAATTGGATATTTATTTTTAAAATTAAATAATTAATTTTTTTTGTGTCCAAAAATATTTTATAATTCTTTTTACTAGAATAGTAAATAGATTAACAGCCATTTTAATTAAGCATTTAAGACATCTTTGTCCTTAAATTTTCCTTACTAAAAATAATATAATATTTAAAAATAAAATTTAAAATATTTTTTAATAATCAAATTTATAATAAAAATATTAAAATAAATTAATAGTTATTTTATCTTAAAAGAAAATATATTTTTGTACAAAATTATTAAATACTATATTAAAATAATAGATATAATTATTAACTTTATTTCATTTCTTTAATTTTAAAAATAGTATTATAATTATTAAAAGAAAAACGCTTAAAACAACTTAATCATTAGATCAACAATTAATAAATATATTCTCCAATTTTTAACATTTTATTTAAATGACACTTTTTAATCATTAATTAATAGTAATATAGTAATAATACATTTTATTTTTAAAAAATGATAAATAATTATTTTATTTGTATTGATGAAAATTTAGATTTGATCGTTAAATTGAATGATGTTACGATTAACTTATTTTAGTGGATATTATTATTCATAATAAAATAAGTGTAATAACATTTGATAAATTAATATAAGATGGACATGTTATAAAGACTTGTATTATTTAATTATATATATTTTTAGATTGCATGAATTAGATAGCCATCCTATAAGCTCTAATGCATTTGGTAAACTATTTTCATGTGACTGGTGACATTGGTGGGACATGTCGTCCAATACCATGGGGATGAAGGGGAGACTAGACCTTGTGACCTCTTGCCTGTAGCTTTAGCCTATTTAATTATAATATTCTTATGATTAATTTAGATAAATTTTTCTTTAGTTTTTGATCAATTTTTTGGAATGTTTTTAAAAAAATTGCAATTCTTGTTTTTTAAAGTTGAAATGGTGGAAATGGTGTGGATGATACAAATATTAATGAGTAGAATGGACTTGATAAATTGGAAGAGTTTCATTCTCATCTCAATAGAATAATGGATAACACTTAGTTCACTAGGCAGAACATGCTAATAACATTTTATTTCTTGATATTATTTTTTAAACAAAATTTAACGGTTCCTTGTTATGTCAAGTTTATGGAAAATATAATCATATTGATGTTTTCTTGCATGCTTTTTCTTATCACTACCACCCTAGAAAGTCGGTGTTAAAACCTCTTGCCATAAGAGCCTTTAAGTGTTATGTGGAACATATGACCAAGAACTCTCTTTTTTGACAAAGTTTAAAAAATAAATGGATTCATTTTTTAACACATTGTCGAAGCATTTAGGCAAGTGAAAGACTGCCATGAGATACATAAGAGAGCTGAGGACCCTATAGGCATTTTGTTAGCCTTTGTTCCATATGTTGAAACCATCTTTAATAATATTTCTAAAACTAAACAAAATAGAGATATCAATACTTTTTAAAAACCACATAGGAAACATACTTCCCTTCAAGGATAAAAGATGATTTCTTGTAAACTTAGGGGTCTATAGGATTGATTGTTCATGTAGGATTCCATATAGTGATAAAATGGAATATCCAATTGGCTTGATGATCAAGAAGCATGGTGCATGCATCAAGCACAAACACATTACTAAATTGGAATTTGTGGAGCATTCATATAGCTCCATACACCACATTCACTTGAAGTCACCCATGTCTTTAACATAAAATTAGAGGAGTAGTGAAAATCTATAGACACTCTTACAATCTTGATAGAGATGAGGGGTGGGATATTAGTTTCTCATGTAAACTCCCGTAAATGTGTTAGTATAAATTGTCAAGCTTTTTTTGCTCACTACACTAATATTTCATTGAAGTTACCAACTTCTCACTTTCCAAGCTATGCAATTGTGAGTATGCTTTTTCATAGCACAACCTTTCTCTTAATTAGAATAGAAAATTCTACAACTTGATACATCAATTTCTAGTTTGGTCTTTGGTGTAGAAGGACATACAAGAGAACTTATCCTAGATTATGGCTACAAAAGGCTATTCAATTGTGTATAATCTCATACAATGTGCAAAGAGGGTGCTTACATAATGAAGACAAGATGGTTTGGAGCTAAGATGTTGAAACATTCAAATAGTTACATAACACACCATGATTTTCTAATTCGAAGGGATCAAAATCATTTCAAAACACAAACACAGGAGATCTAAAATATGAACATGTAAATATTTTATAATTCTTTTTACTAGAAAAATAAATAGGCTAACATCCATTTTAATTAAACATTGACAATTATATTGTGATACCTTTGTCCTTCAATTTTTCTTAGTAAAATAATAATTTAAAATAAAAATAAATATATTATTTAATAAACAAATATATAATAAAATACTAAAATAAATTAAAACTTATTTTCTCTTAAAAAATAACATAATAAACTATTTAATACTATATTAAATAATAAACAAAATTATTAATTTTATTTCATTTTTTAAATTTTAAAAATAATATTATAATTATTAAAAACACTTGAAAAACTTAAAATTTTCTTAAATATTTTAAAAAATATAATATATATAATTGAAATTGATGAATTATATAACTATTATAGAGGTTAATCATTAGGTCAACAATTCAATAAATATATTCTTCAATTTGTTATGTAATATCTTATATAAAATTGTAATTAATACATATGGGCTATATATATATATATATACAATTATTAACCTTATTTTGTAAATAATAGTTATGGATTCTACTCTTTAAAACACTAAAATTTAAGGATATAATATGTGATTGTGAAGAATAAGTTTATCATTGAAGTTAAGCGAAAAAGACAAGTGAATTTATATTTGATTTTTTCAATTCAAGTTGAACTATATTTTATATGATTATGTAGAATTTATAATAATAGAAAAACTCAATTTTCTTTTGTGGCTATGTAGAATGTTATCTATTTCAACCAACCAAAATGAGGAATTGCAAGCATTCATAAAATCAAATATATTATGTCAACAATTAACACTTTTATGTTTTGTGGATGATAAATCATATTGGTATGGTTGGGGGGTTCAATTTGAGAAAGATGACTATAGTAATGGGAAGATTAAAATTGAAATGAAAGCATGGACATGGTATTGGAATATGCTTGAGAGTGACAATAAAATGGAGTTAGTTAATTTAATTCCACTTTATTGCTCTCTTTGTTACCCACACCTTGTGCTTTGTTGTACATACAACTCAAAGGTTTATGGTCAACCATTTATTGACATTGTGGATGGCCATGTCATTGAACATGTCACACAAACATTACCTACAAATAAGTTGATTATGGATTATAGCAAAGTATTTACTCGATTACGGAATAGAGAAATAAAAAAGGTTTCAAAGGACAAGGACAAAGACATTGAAGAAGACTTCTAAAACTTTTGAAATTTGAGAGTAGGTAAGAAAGGAGGCTGCAGAGGAAGGCATGAGGAGGGAGGAGGAAGGCTCAAGGAGGAAGTAGAGAGGCGGGATGGACATACGGAAGAAGGAGATGAGACGGTGGCTTGGGGTTCGATTTAGGAACATTGCACATAGTTGGCTCACACATCGACGACTATTGTTGACAATTGCTACGAAACCCTGACACATAGTGTCTTGGTGAGCACAATGGAGAGACAATGGGGATGGCCTCACTGGTTCATAGCTCCAGTCAAAAGCGCTTACGGATAAAAAAAAGAAGAAGTTTAAATAAATAAATAAAGATAAAAGATAAATAAAAAAGATCAAATAAATACATCAAAGAAAAAAGATAAACCAAATATATGAACAAACTAAAAGATCAAATAAATAAATGAAAGATAAAAGATAAATCTAATCTTAAGCCTAATTAAAAATATCAAAAAGATTTGAAAATCTTTACCATAGATAAATAAAAATATTGGATAAATAAATCAAAGATAAATGAGAGATTTGATCACAAAAGAAACTAATGAAAAAGAAAAATCAAATATTTAAAATATAAATGAATAAGAAATATTAAATAAATATATCTCACAAACATTTGAATATGTAGGTTTAAATTAGGGTTATGATTAGGGCCTAATTAGGTTTACAATTGAATTATGATAAGGGTTTGGGCTATGGTTAGGGTTAGGGTTCAATTACAACTACAATTCAATTAAGATTTACAATTAGGGTTATGGTCCAACTAGGGTTACAATTCAATTAGGGTTACGATACAATTTGGGGTAGGGTTCAATTAGGATTATAGTTAGGGTTTAATTAGGGCTAGGTATATAGTTCAATTAGGATTACTATTAGGGTACAACTTGGGTTAGGGGTAGGTTTAGGGTTGAATTAGGTTTAGGATTAAATTAGGGTTAAAGTTACAGTTCAATTAGGGTTATTGTTCACTTAAGGTTACAATTAGGGTTAGGTTTTGGGTTTCTATTCTATGATTAAGATCGAGGTTAGGGTTACAATTAGGGTTCAAATAAGGTTATGATCAAGATTATTAGGATTGGGGTACAATTAGGGGTTAATTAACATTTAATTAGGGTTACTATTAGGGTTATGTTGCAATTACTATTTAATTAAGATTCAATTACGATTATGACTAGGATTAAATTATGGTTAGGATTAAGGTTAGAAAAGGGTTAATGTTCAATTAGAGTTAGGGTTTTATGATAAACCTCAGGGTTGTACGGTTATAGTTGAGGTTCAAATAGGGGTATAATAAGAGTTCAGTTTAGTATTCAATTATAGTTAAGATTGGGGATCAATTAGGATACAATGCAATTGCAATTTTATTATAGTTAGGGTTCAATTAATGTAAGGGTTAGTTTTAGGGTTATGATCTAATTAGCATTAAGATTAAATTAATGTTCTAAACTTTAGGGTTAGAGTTCAATTATAATTAGGGTTATGGTTAAATTAGGATTATAGTTTAATTATTACTATGGTTAGAGTCTAATTATGGCTAGTTTTCAGCTAGGGTTAAGGTTAGGGTTCAATTTGGGGTAGGTTTTAATAAGATTTTGGGTTTAATTAATGTTAGGATTTAATTAGGTTAACAATTAATATTAGGATTATGATTCAATTAGGGTTATAGTTTAATTATGGTAAGGGTTAAGGTTAGGTTAAGTTTCAATTACAATTAGGTTTAGTCTTTGAGTTAAGGTTATACAATAAAGCTTGGGGTTATGATTATGTTTTTGTTACAAAAATAATTATCGTTTGGGTTTAATTAGGGTTATGGTTATGATTCAATTAAGTTAGGGTTAATCCAATATACATTGCAGTCATTCTAACACTATCACTATTTCTAACCCAACCCCAACTCTAAATCTATCTCTAATCCCAACCCTAATTCTAAGTCTAATAATTATTTTAATTGTGACTTTAAACCTTTTTTTCTTTTCTTTTTCCCTAACTATAAATTAATGCTAACTCTAACACTAAATGTAACTCTAACCCTAACCCTAACCGCAACTCTAAAACTAACACTAATTCTAACCCTAACTCTATCCCTAAGCATAACTCTAATCCTAACCCTAATATTAACCCTAATTCTAAAACTAATACTAATTTTAATTCTAACCCTAACCTCATCCCCAACCCTAACTCTAACCTTATCCACAACCATATCTCTTATTCAAACCATAGACCTAACCCTCACCCATATTCTATCTCTAATTCTAACCCTAACCCTAAACTCAAAGTCTAATTCCAACCCTAACACTAACTCTAACCCTAACCCTAAACCTAATGCTAACCCTAATCCTAACTCTAATTATTACCCTAATGCCAATGTTAACCCTAATTTTATCTCTAACCTAAACCCTAATTTTATCTCTAACCTAAACCCTACCGTTGGTCCTAATACTTTCTTTAATCTTAATCCTAACCATATTTGGCATGATAACCCCAACCCAAATTCTAATTCTATGTCTAATCGTAATCCTAATTCTATGTCTAACACTAACCATAACCCTAACCCTAATAATTTTGTCTTCCTTGTTGCACTGCAAATGCTACTAGCATATATATTAATTTATATATATATATTAATTTATATATATATATTAATTTATATATATAAACACCAAGAGATATCCTTCTCGAGGCGTCTATTTTTAATCAATTAATCACATAAAAGTGCAATAGACGTCTCAAGAAGGATATCTCTCAACATATACATACATACATACATACATACATACATACATACATACATACATACATACATACATACATACATATATGTATATACATATACATACACACACACACATATATATATATGCTAGTTTTGTAAATATTAGTTATGGATTCCACTATTTAAAACACTAAAATTTAAGAATATAATACGTGATTGTGAAGAATAAGTTTAACTTAGCATAATAGATTGTGTAACTTACGAAGCATTTGATTTTGGATTCAATACTTTAGTATATACTATATTTTATTTAAAATTATTTAATAAGATGTATTTATTTTGTTTAGAAGGCTTTTTTAACATTTTATTTAAATGTGGTGGCCCTCCCATTGGGAACTTAGACCAATCACTGTGCGAAGGCGGAGGATGCATTCATAAGTGTTAGTTTTGCAATTAGTAAGGGCTACTCCAAATTGTGGGTTGAAGGAAACTCTTTGAACATAATAAATTATCTGTGTGGCACTCATCCTCCGAGTTGGAATTTCGATCAGCTCATTAAGGATATGATAATCATGTTACAATCTTGTGAGGAGACCTGCATCTCTCACGTTTATCGAGAAGGAAACTCGTTGGAAGATTTTTTTGCCAACAAAGCTATCAAATTAAATGATTTTCATTTGTGGGATGAGGAATCAATCCTTCTTGAGAAAGCTAGGAGTTTATTGAGGAATGATGGCGTGGGTTGAGTTGATGTGACATTCATGGTCTAGCACCTTCCTCTGTTTCACATGTTTTGTGGGTGTTTTTTTGCTCTCTAGTTTTCAACTGAGTGTTATTCACGAGGGTTTGGTGTTTTTGATGTTTCTAGCAGTGGGTGGTGACAAGAGCATAATCAAGTTGCATTCTTGTGGGGACATTTGGAGAAAGATGAAGTTATGGAATATTCTACATCATGGCAATTTTACTCCATTCTTGGAGAAGCTGCATGGGCATGACCCCAATGCCTTGGCACAATTTGTATATTTTTGGCATAATCGCAAGCTCAAGGTTAATGGTTTGGAAGTGGAGGTAAATGAGGATTTAATTGCTATTGTTATTGGGATGCCAAAGGTTGGCTATAAGTTCTTCAAGGATAAGAAGAGTAATGAGGAGGCGATGGCCCAATTTTTTAAAGATGATGAGTGAAATAAATTAGTTAAATTGGAGACTTGGTGCTATGAGAGAAAATCCCTCAAGAAAATTAGGGTGAGCATTGTTGAGGTGCTTATGCGTTATGTGACTCTGGAGGGGAGGTTTTCGATTATTCTTGGTCACCATTTTACTCTCCTCAACCATTTTAGACATGGTTTGTTCATTTCATTTCCTTTCTTTTTGTTATCATCTTTGGAGGTCTCTATATACACTCATTTGAAGAATAGGAGGGCCCCCATCCTCCATGAAGCCTGGCTTATTTTATTGATTATGGAGCATGTTAAGTCTCTTATCCCTGCTCCTGTCATCAAGGGCAAGGAGAATATTTTAAGTGATGTATTGTCAGGCTCAGAGTCCACTTCGGATGAGGAGGAGGAATGGAATGAAGAGGAGGATTTGTCTCCGATGATTACAACTACTTCAAAGAAGAAGAGGAAGGGGGTTGGTTCCAAGAGTAACAAGGAAGCTAAGTGGCTTTCCCTTTTTGAGAGTGAGGACACGAAAGTGGGCTCGAATAATTCCACTCCCAAAACTGTGGAGGTGGTTGTTGGTAAGGATGTTGTTGTTGGTGGCCTTGAGGTGGGGACACAGAATATTGCTATGGGTTTGGTGGACAAGCCGCAAAGGCTGTCAAAGTGTATTGCTGAAGAATAAGGCCTCAGATGTTTGAGCTAATTAAGGACCCCATTATGTCTAGTGATGGTAAGAATTCTGGTGATAAGATGGTGGCCATTGAGGATTCCCCAATGAAGGATATGCCCAAGATGGAGCAGGACAAGGAGTTAAGGGGTTTGGATGAGGAGGATGGGGAGAAGAAAAATTCTAAACATGAGCCTTTGAAGGTAAATACTCTTTTTGAGGATTTTTCTTACCTTGATGATGACACTACCTCCATTTATAATTTGCTAGATATGGATTGGGCTGGGCCCACTGGTACTTTTAAATTAGCTAGGTGGACTATGCATGAGTTCAATAAGATTAATATTAAAATTAGAGGTCTGAAAGAGAATTTGAAGAATGTTCTGAAGGGTTTGGTTCTAGACATTCTTATTGATAGAATGGTGGACCTTGAAGGTTCCTATCATGACTTCAAATCTCTGTGTGAGGAAAGGTTGGCTGCTCTAGAAGCATTGGTATTGGGCACAAATGTTGATATCAAAAAACTAATGCAAGCATGTCATATCTCTATGAAGAACATCACAAACTCCTTGGAAGTTCTTTTCAGAAAGATTAGTGAGTTCAGGGAGGATCAGGTTTACTTCTTTGAGCTTATGGAGAAATAACACGTGGCTAAGGGAAAAGGCAAAAAAGCTACCAAGGATGATGACAAAGGACCTACTATTAGAGGGTCGACTAATTGGAAGAAATCCTTTGATACTGAAAAGGAGCTGCTGGATATGGTTGAAAGACATATGAACCAATAGATTGGGGTGGACAATACCCTGAGTAGCTTGGACTAGTGCCTAGTCTTCTTCTTTGTTGCTTTCTATTTCATGTTGGACGTAGGTTTCTTTTTGGTTGTTTTTCTTTTTTGTGGCTGATGGGTGCTACTGGTAGTTAATTGCTATATTTTTGTTTAGCACTGGTTCTATACTATTTTTTGGCTATTGGGTTGCTGCTGGTGGCCTTTTGAAAATCCTTTCTAGTAGCATTTTGTGTCTCTTGTTGTAAAGGGTTTCGGGTCCCTTCAAAACCTATTTTTCTCATATAATCAAAACATTTTATTTAAATGTCACATATTTTAATCATTAGTTAATAGTAATAGTATATTTTATTTTAAAAAAATGATAAATAATTATTTTATTTTTATCAATGAAAATTTACATTTGAACATTAAATTGAATGATGTTAAGATTAACTTATTTTAATGGATATTGTTATTCATAATAAAATAGGTGCAATACCATTTGATATTAATATAAGATGAACATGTTATAAGAAAGCATTATTTAATTACAAATTTGTTATAATTACTTTAGATCAATCTTTTTATGGAATATTTTTTTTAAAATAATTCAATTCTTGTTTTTTAAAATTGAGATGGTGGAAATGGTGTGGTGTGTGGATGATACAAATATTAACGAGTAGCATGGACTTGATAAATTGGAAGAGTTCCATTCTCATCTCAATAGAATAATAGATAACACTTAGTTCACTAAGTAAGAACATGATAATAACATTTCATTCCTTGATAGTATTTTTTAAAGAAAAGTTGATGGTTCCTTGTTATGTAAAGTTTATGGAAAGGAAATTCATATTGACATTTTGTTGCATGATTTTTCCTATCACTACCACCCTAGAAATTTGGAGTATTAAAACCTCTTGCCATGAGATCCTTTTAAGTGTGTGATGTGATGATAGAGGAAAATAGTGAATTCAATCAAATAATTGAAAATTATTTAATTAAAAATGAGGAATTAGGCAATAATGAGGAAAATAATGTTAATTAAGTGAATTCTAATGTGTAATTTGATTAGACAATTTTAGATGTCTACATTTCCCCCTCTTTGAGACAATGTACCTATTACATTGTTTCAAGACATGTTGATTGGAAAAAAAATTCTAATGCCCCACTATTTCCCAACGAAGAAAGGAAGGATGGTAGGCTACCCCCTTAAGAGGTCGATTGGAAAAATAATTTTTAGGTCAAGCTTGTGATAGGATGATGAGAATAGTTTAGTGAAGAAGAGGAGGAAAAATCTGTCCTAGGATGGCTAGAAATTGATCAAGAGAAAAGGTGAAGGATGAAGAATAGGTTGGGTAGGGATGAAGGGATGAAACCTAGGGTTTTTGGGACCATATATATGCATTTGGAGACATCTACAACTCATTTGCACCCATTGGGTTTAGAATTATTAGAGCGCTAAGCCTTCTACCCTTGCAGAGTCCTTAGCACTATGACCCACATAGTTCGTGCCCCGCACCACACATAAGTCGTGTGTCAATTTTAGTGGCTCGCTAGAGAAAACCCCCCACTACATGTCTAACCATTTTTATTTTTGTACGCAGTTTTAGGAGTCAAAATTGATAGGGAAACAAATGTATTGTGCCATGTATGACGCTTATGAAACTTGACACATGTCTGAACAGTAATGTGTTTCTTTTCTCAAAAGATATGCTTTTGCAAAAGCATTGGGATGGAAAAATTGGATTGCTTATGATTGTGATCAAGTGACACATTTGAGAAAGTGCTTGCTTCTAAAATGGTAAAGTGACACGTTTGAAAAAAAGGTCATCACTTATGACCGTGATATAGATACTTGTGAGAAAAGATGCACTTTTTCTAGGGATTATCATACATCTTTTTGCAAATTTTGACAAAATCGATGTTGTGGGTGTTATGCTTGCAAGTTTTTTTAGAAAATATCCTATCATGAGAGTGACATCTTACTATATTGGATCAAACAAGACATTTCACAGAGATTAAGGTGGAGTTCCTTGAATTTGTGGGAATGGTAAAGCGATGCATTTAAACAAAGTGATCACTTATGATTGTGATAAAGCGACACTTTTGGGAAAAGACACACTTTTGCTAGGGCTTATTAGATAAATTTTTTTTACAAATTTTGACAAAATTGACATTGTGGGCGCTATGCTTGCAAGCTATATTAGATCCTATCCTATTGTGAGAGTGAGATCTTACCGTATTGGATTGGACAAGACAATTCACATAGATTGAGATGGAGTTCATGTACATGCCTGAGATTGGAGCACATAGAGCATTTATGACTGCTATAGTTGAGAGGTGACACTCAAAGATTTTTTCATTCATGTTCTCAAATGGAGAGGTGGCTATCATGCTTGAGGATGCATGACACATATTGTGGGTACCTATTCATGGAGATAGGGTGGTCTATGATCCTAATCACAATGTAGAGGCTTTAGAGAGAGTGATGGGCATATTGAATTATGATGGCACATTAGCATGGTTAGCAACTTTTGACCATATTGGCCAGATTGATATGCAAAAAGATCATGCTTTAAAATTGATCAAGGGGATCCAGTGTTTGATGGGGATGAGTCTTGGAGTTGATTATGGAGGAGGCTTAAGTCTTTGCATGGGGCCCATGTAATTTGGCACACTTATACCACAACATACACTAGGTGGTATATAGGTCTGCTACCAATTTATTTGTAGGTGTGACTCTTCTATATATCTAGGCTTGGGAGCACATTGTTGTGATTAGGCAAGTTGGCGACATGGATCAGGAGGCAAGATACTCAATGGTGTACAGGTATGACACTATGTTGAATTAGTGCAGGCTGGGGGATCTTGATTACTGGATATGTCTCATCGATGAGAAGGAAAATTTGAAGTGGAGACCATGGATACAAATCGAGCCATGGGATGATGATGAAGACCATCTTTCATACTACCACCAAAACAAGTTGCTCATTGATCAAACACGGTATATTCTAGAGAGATATCTTTCTTTTGGATAGGGTTCGCCAATAGTTTGAGGAACCTCAAGATGTTCTTGGAGATGACTATCATGTAGTGTTTATATGCACCACCTCGGAGATCATGAAGTGGGGGCCCATGCCCTCCCCATAGGTAGCCATCATAAAGTTCAAACAACTTTCCCAGCTATAGTGGACTTGGGTAGATGGATAGGAGAACCCAAGTGTGTTAGATGATTATCACACCTAGTGGATATCTGGGAGGCCTTTGAGGTTTACACACCTTGATGGTGGAGCAATTGGAGGACAATGATAAAGGAAGGTAGAGATGGGAAGATCCCAATGATAGAGGTAACACAGAGGTGGAGGTATCGGTGGTAGAGGATTAGGTTCAGGGACATGCACCAGTTGTAGTTGCTATTGCTATAACACCCACAAGAGTACAAGGAGGTGAAGGGAAATGAGTTGATGACTAAAAACTTCAGGTCACTCTTTAGGAGAGGGATCAAGCAAGGTGGGAGCACAATGGGTACCACACAAAGAGGGATGGTCTCATAGTTTAGCTTTCACAACACCTGATCTAGAGAGATCAAAGAGATAAAGAGAGATACCATAGGGAAATAGAGTGATATATTGATAATGCACACTGATAGTAGGTGGAGATTTCGTTGGCATAGGATTTAGTTGACAGAGACATATAGAGGGATCAACATCAACACATTGAGGCTGCGAGGAAGGGCGAGCTATTTTGATGAGATAATATGTGTAAGAGATCTGTGTTCTAGAGCATGAGGAGATATAATATCGAACATTATACAAGGTAGTAGTGTCCTCACACTAGATACAAACCAAGTTCTCTACACGTAGCACAATAGAGGGATCTTGGAGATTAGATGGGGGATCAATGATGGGACCTTCATATGTACCACCATTAGCAAGTTAGGGATCATAGGGGCTCAATAGAAACATCAACAACCTCTTGTACAACAAGAATCTCCTCTTCCTACTCCTGATTAGGAGAGAGGGAGCTCCATGTAGCTCAAGTTCATATGCTTTTATATTTATATTTATATTTTGATTTATATATATTGATGCAGACATATTTTTTATGTATATATAATCATCAACTATTGATAGCCTTGTGTACATGTATATTTTTATTTAGTTATTGTATCACACATTTGATGCACATATAATTTGTATAATGACATTCATTTTTTAATGATATACATGAGATGAGCTTTTTGTGTGGCTATGAGATGTTTTATGGTGTTATGGGATGCATTGATTATGAATGCACATGTTATTGTGATGTATGCCTTTGATGAAATCATGATGTGATGATGTATGCTTATGATACTTCTAATGATTTATGGATGCAAGATGTTTGATATGATATCATGATGTATGGATATGGTTATTTTTGTATTTTAATATGATATATGATGATCATGCATGATAAATGATATGAGATGCTATTAATAGTTTATGGATGCATGATGTAATGGATATTTTTGTGTATGCCATGATACTTGGATAGAAATGTTAGTATGATGAGTAGAATAGAATAATGGATGATTAGATAGATAGAATATGATGAGATGAATGATCAAGTACCAATAGATCTACCATTATTAGATGGATTCAAAATTTTATTGGATATATGATGAGATAGGATAGATGATTTTGTTTTTACTTTAAGTTATGCTAAATAATGTAGAGCAATCCTTATTTTGATATAGCAAGTAGGTAGTATGCACCAAGTTATAAAGAAATAGGGTGGTGTTGTATCTATTGCATGGAATTTGAATCTACAAATAAATATGAGTATCCTTGTTCATACCTAATATATGAAACCTTGTTTTATCATGCGAGAGAATGAAGCCATCAAAGCAAGTAGACCCATACATAAAAATTATAAAGAACCCAATATGCAAAATCTGTTGTATTTCCTAAGACTATCCCTACACACACAAGGAAAGTATTCACCAAGGCCGTAGTACAAGAACATCCCATAAACACAATAGACAAAAAGAAATGGCTATGCTTGATTACGTACCCCTCTACACACAACAAGGTATTGAAGATCAACGTGGCTTTGAGTGAGCAATGAAATGGGACAAAATGTAAAAATAAAAGAAATACCGATTGGAAAAACACATCAATGCCACCATCTCTTGCCAAAGAGAGTATTTGTAGCTGATATATGAAATGATGCCCATTGTAGGAAAGATATATTTGTTAAGATATTCATTGGATGTTGATGTTCATTTAGAAAATGATTTTGACAATTGATATTAAGAACTTTGATTTTTTTTGTAAATAATCAATACTTATGATTTTTTCGTGAATGTTTGTGTTTCAATGATTGAAATTTTTTCCTTTTCTCACTTTTTCAAAAGTGATTGTGATGATAGGCTTATTATGGATGACAATTTATTACAAATGGGTGAGTTGGAATGAACTGTTAACGAACTTTTTGTTATAATATTTGAGGTTGCTTTTGGGATTTTTGTTAGAATATTTGAGGCATTTTTTAAAGGCTTTTTGTTAGAATATTTGAATGTTTTTGAATTTTAAAATATTTGGATTTTTCTTGTTCTTTTTTTTGATGATGCCTAAATCACGATGTGAGCTAGAATACATAGATCAAGGTCTATTTTGAAGCAAGATGTAAGTACTTTCCCCCAATTTATATCAATATATAGAATGGTATGAATGGATGAGTTGATCAACATGATAGATTCATATGTAAAGGATGCCAAGAAATAAATCATGATATGATAACATGTCTGGATTGAGCACGACTATTTGGATAGTTTTAGATGTAGGTGAAGGTATGACATGAGATAGGATATGATCATTGAAAATGACCATGTCAAGCTTTTTTGAAAATAAAATTTAAAGTATATACCCCTGGTTTTTGTCAAAATCAAGATGGATTCAAAATATGGATGAAAATGGATTGGATCAATCATAGACTTATTATGGATGAGATGGATGAAATGTAAGATTTATTGTGGATGAGATGGATGAATGAAAGATTTATTATGGATGAGATAAGATGATCCCAACTAGAATGGTGCACATAGATGCTTGATTCTACACGACACATTTTTTCTAGGTTTTCATCAAGGTACTTGCCCAAAGCGCCATCAAAGTGGTTTTCACTAAAGGATGATTTTTCTCGACTATTTTTTTTATTGTTTTTTATATTTTTTGCATTTTTTGAATCCTTCAAAATGATTTTTGATTATGTCGAACCACCTGGTGGTGCTAATGTAGATGATTTTGTCATGATGTGCCAACAATGTCCTACTAAAGGAGTTGTTTTGCCAAGATATGTGTACTCGTATATAACACATGAATGATATTGTGATCTTTGTTGATACTAGAGTTGACCTTATCTAAATACATACATCATGATAGAATTGTGTCATTAAAGTCCTTATGATAAAGAGTTGCTATCGGAACATGGGTGTGTCCAAGATCATGGGGGTCCAAAACATGGTGATGTGAAAAAAGGCACCGCCCCACTCAATTGGCTAGATCATGTGGTGGAATGAAGCCATCACTTGTACTGCAAGGTTTCTTCGCATTTATAGGTGCCAACTGGCCATTTTTTGTAGACGGTCTTATGAAGTGATAACGTTTGATCTTTGTACTACCACTAAGGCTTTGGCAGCTAACCCTTTCTCCCCTTCTCTGCAGGTCAAGGTTACAGAGTTAAGAAATCAAAAGCAATTTGCTGATAATTATGTAGCCAAAGGGGTGCAAATCAAGGCCAAAATTTATTGGCTTAAAATTGGGGATTATGTCTCGAAAGAATTTTTTTGAGCTCTTCAAGCTAGACATTCGTCACCTAACATCAAACATATCAAAGAGGGAAATAATATGCTTTCAAAACTACCTGATATTCTCCATGCATTTGTTAAGCACTCTAGTAATGGAAAAAGTATCCCTTTTCACTTAGTTTGGGAATAGTTAATAATAAAATGAGCCTAATGTTGCCTTAATTTAGTGTTGTAATATGTCTTTCATATTCATGTTAAGTTTAGGGCCATTTTTAATAAAATGGACTTAATTGTGCCTTATATATGTTGTTGTAAAGTGTATCTTTACACTTTCACACTAATCTAGGGCTTTATTAATTGATTAAGGTTAATTTTCCTTAATTGGCTCATTTAATTCAAATCCAAGCCTAATTAAATGCAAATTCTGAGGGATAAAACCCGACATTCATAAATGCCATTACACAACATAATTTTAGAAGGTATGTGTCCTAGGTAGGTGACCTAGGACCCATTCGCCACATGGCGAATGAGTCCTCACTTGGTCCTAGGACCCTATTTTTACATAACATTTCACCTTGTCCGATGTGTATCCTAGGTAAGTGGCCTGGGACCCATTCGCCACATGGAAAATGAGTCCTCACTTAGGCCTAGAACCCCTCTTTGAAATATGTTTTTGGTGGTATTTTAATGATTTGAAAGCCATGATTCAATGTCGGCTTGTGATATTTGAATTTCAATAATTAATGATAAGACATGTAAAATACAAGGTTATTTCACTTAGTTTCACCTAACAATTTTGATTCAAGCAATGTAAGAAATTTTTATGATCAAGTCCTAATGGAAATTTTATGAGATGAAGAGCATTCAAGAGCATTTTCTAAGGAATTCAAGGGTAGATTTGTTGAAGATTATTGCAGCAATCAAGATTCCATTTGTCATGTCAAAAATGTATTGCATCATGCATGTTGTTTGAGTTAATGTGCTGATGTAGTGTTCAAGATCATTTCAAGAATATCAAAGGCATTATTCTAATCAAGTCTCATGATCAAGATCTACATTCATCGAGGCCACTTCATGCTAGATTGAAGATTTATCTAGGATTCAAATAAGGTGTGGTGAGTTGTGACATTGAATTTGTTCATTCATCATTCCTTTCATGCTTTTATTCATTTCAAGGTTTAATTACCAAAATGGGTTTGACCAAGACAAACCCCTATTCCCTAACAAAACATTTTTCTTTTCTTTTTGATGTCTGATTGCAGGTTTTAGGTTGAAGATCATTTGGAGAAAAAAATGGAGAACGTTGCAAAGTTGTCACCTTTCTTGAAAAATTGCAAAAACTAAGCTACAACTTTTATTTCTGAATTTCCAACAATGTCCGACTAGAATCTGGGAGTGCAAACATTGAATAATAGAACCTAGAAACTAATTTTCTAGAGCCCTAGCCAGGACCCATTTGCATTAGGGTGAATGATTCCTCAATGAGGTTTGAAAAAGAACTTTTGGTGAAAGGTACACAACATCAATGACCCTTTCCAAATCTGCCTTTTGACTGGTAGTTGGGTTAGATTTAAATTATGTTACTCATTTTCATATTATAGCACACATATTGAATGGAATTAAGAGTGAAATTGGTTCATTATTTTGTTTCATTATGGTGAACCCATTTTCCTTCTTTTCAAGCACTATGAGAAAGTTTTCATAGCCCAAGATTATACCCCTAAGTGAAATAGTGCACTCCAAGATTGTCTCACTCTTGTGCCAAATAGGCTTTCCTTAGCCTAGAAAGCTTTATGTGAGCAATTGATCACAATTAAAGAACTCAAAGAAGCTATCTATACTATGGCCAATGATAAAGCCCCAAGAATTGATGGGTTCCCATGTGAGTTCTATAAGGCCCTTTGGGATTGTGTGGGGAAGGATCTACATAAGGTTTACCTTGAAGCTTTTCATTCTAAATCTCTAGGT
Source organism: Sequoia sempervirens (assembly GCA_007258455.2). Classification (NCBI taxonomy): domain Eukaryota; kingdom Viridiplantae; phylum Streptophyta; class Pinopsida; order Cupressales; family Cupressaceae; genus Sequoia; species Sequoia sempervirens. The sequence goes on from VDFB02271358.1 coordinate 765,483,254, forward strand.
AATCTTATCAACAAAGGAAATATAAAATTCATACATAAAGTTGGTGATTTTGAGGATATCTATAACTAGAAGCCCATCATGCTCCCCAGTGCTGCTTACAAAATCATTTCCAAAGCCCTTGCTTTAAAAATATACCATCATTTTCCTTAGATTGTGTTCCCTGAACAGATTGGATTTATTAAATCCAGGTTCATCTTGGATAACATTATTGCTATCTGGGAATGCATGTAATGGTCGAGATACTCTAATAAAAAGGCAATTTTTCTCAAAATTGATTTTTCCAAAGCTTATGATTGCATAGAATGGCCTTTCATTTTAGCTATGCTTTCTACATTGGGATTTGGGCCAAATTTTATTCAATTGGTGAATATGTTGTTCTTTGAAGCTTCAACTTGTATCACCATTAATGACTGCCAATCCTAATCCTTTTTTCTATTCCACTCCATTTGTCAAGGCTGCTCGCTTTCCCTCTCACTTTATCTACTTGTTGTTGAGGGGTTTGGCTATCTTCTTGCTCGTTTCATTTCTTAGGGGTTTGTTTGTGGGATCTCCTTGCTTAATTTTCCAACCCAGTTGGTCAATGGCCACTTTACTGATGATTCCTTCCTCACCTTGCTGGAAGAAGTAAATAATGTCAAAACTTCTCTTGATTGTATAGAGACCTTTTTCTTAGCCTTTGGTTCTGCCATTTAGCGACACAAAACCTTGTGTTACATAAAATATATTCTTCCTATCCCTCTCTAGATTCAACAATACAAGTGGAAGTGGATTGCTCAAGGTGAAATATTTCAATTTCTTGGCACCCCTTTTGCCTCTTTTGTTGATCTCTAGCAAGCAATTCTATCTTGGATTGAGTGGAAATTATCTTTCTGGGTTACCAAGTGACTCTCTGTGGCTAGTAAATTTTAGGTGTGCTCCAAGATATTAGTAGTGACACATATGTATTACTCCTCATGCTGGGCCCCTTCCAAAGCCTCTTATACTAAGTTGGAAAAATTGCTCAGAGATTTTCTGTGGGCCTCTTTTGAGACTCACTGAGGCTTTCACCATGTTGTATGGGAGTTTTGTTGCATTCCTAGAGACTCTAGTGGGCTTGGCCTTCTTTCCACTCAACAAGGGATTTCTCTTTGTGTTAAATGGATTATCAAGGATCTTACTAGAAATGAGGTTTGGAAATCCTCCTCAAGCATCGTATTGAAATGGGTTATCTCACCCACATACCGTCTTGAAAGGGAATTGGATTTCAAACCCTCCTTGTTATGAGGGAGCCAATATAGATTTTGGTTACCTTTCTTGTGAAAAGCATTTGGCATGCCTGGGAGGCAGTCAAGCCCTGACTCCTTTGGATTGGGACTAGATTTCATGATGGGATCTCACTAAATCAACCAAATATTTGTTGGTATCCTTTTTTTTTCTAGTGGAGGTCGATCATTGGCCAAGCTCCCTTAGCTTAAGGCCCTCAGATTCCATAAGAAGGGTATCTAGAACCTTCAAGATTTATTTCATAGACCCACCATGAGTATTTTTCCATGGGAAGATTTTCATGCTCAATTTGGTTTTAAAAACCATGATCATGAAACTTACGATGGATTGGTGAGTGCCATCCTAACTGATATGCTTCATAATGTGGGTATCTATTCTAGCAAGCCTTGGTGGAAAGACTGAAAATGGTATCCATACACCCCTTTCAGAAATTACAAGCCTCAACTTGGTTATTGCTTTCACCTCATTTTCTAATGATCGACAACCTAAACCAAAGATGGCACCTCCAATCCTCAGTATCTGTTTGGCATAAAATATTTTTTGCTACATGGTATGCAAGTGTTGAGCCAAAGCTTTCCCACTTTGCTTGGTGTATTATTTTACAAGGCTTACCTATGGGGTCATGGCTTGTTCACTTGGGGGTCCAGGACCCTTGTTTCCCTTTTTGTGGGAAAGACGAGTCATTTAAGTACCTTTTCTAGTTTTGTACCAGAGATCAACAATTGTGGCAATTGATTCATGACTTCTTTTGGCCATTTCAACCAAAGTCCTTCTTCTGGCATATGGTTTTGTTGGGAAACTCTCCTAGACTTCTGACAATGTATATTCAAAGTTGGCATACTTTCAGCATGGAAATCCTCTTCAGTATTTGGAAAGATAGAGCTGCTTGAATATTTTCTCACAACCATATTTTTTTCTTTATATTATAAATCTATTATTTTCTCTAATGTTCTTTTGCAAATTCAAGTGCAAACAAACAAAGTTGTGCTTGAAGTTTCCCACCTTCAGGGGCTTTTGGACCATTGGGGAAATTCCCCTTGTATTGTGGTGCACGTGCCTCCCTCTCTCACTTCTTCTCGGGGTTGGTCACCTTCATGAAGTTGACAGTGAAGTGGCTCTACCATGATTTTTTCCCCCATTTTTAGGCTCCTCATTGTAGCCCTCACCCTCATAGGTAGTCAGCCTCTCCTCCTTCATGAGATGACTTGGGTTGGCCTTCTAGAGGAGTGATGGGGGATGGTAGTGACACCTCTAGATGGCCTTTTGATGATGCTCTTGGAGGTGGTTCTGGTTGGCTCACCGATACTTCTAAGTGGCTCTCGTGTTTGGATTTGGCAATTTCACCTCATCGTGAAGATAAAGACAAAGAAAATGAGAAAGATGACAATGGTTGGGATCCCCTTGATGTCACTCCAAACCCCGCTATTGTATGGGGAAAATTGGATGATAGGGACCCGCCACCCTTTATTGGCACAACTATGGCCACTTGATGAATTTTATTATTTATTGTTATTGTAATGTTTCCTACTTTCTGGGCTCGACCCATGTGACTTTGGATTTTTGGGCTTGGGCCATGTGACTTTCGTGTTGGTATGTGGCGACTGATCATGCTATACTATATAGCCCATGGTATACTGTACACCCCGACATGTATCCTTCCTCCTAATTTTTCAAGTCATCACCGAAAAAGGGAAAAATCAACGAAAAAGGACATCCAATTTTGTAGAACCCAAAATCTGGAAGCTTCTAAGCTTGTTAAAAAGGGGTTCAAATGGGTATTACAGTATGATAAAAAAACACGATTATTCGCAAGATTGTAATAAGTTTTGCACTAGATAATAAAAGTATTGGATGGCTGCTGTTTGGTGGATGTAGCCTGGATTGGGTGAACCACGTTAAATTCTCTGTGTTATGATTTATTCTGTGTGTGTTTTAGTTTCTCTGTTTATTAATTAAATCTGCATTTAATTGTTAGATATCTGCCATCTCTAACCCTAACATTTTGAGGTGTGCCATCTTACTACTCACCTCTTTTTTGTGAATATGTATGATTATCTTTCATTAATATAGATACTTATGCCTATTCATCAAAAAATAAAAAATAAGCCATTTTTAACTTGCCCAAAAATGCAAAAAAATGCTTTGACTTTTTCTAGGCTCGGGTAGGAAGTACATGGTGCCATAGCAAATGCCAAAGCTAAATGAACATCCACCCAAAATGGATATCCATTTATAACAGATATCCATCCATTTATGAACATATATCCGTAATATTCAAATCATAAAAAAGTATTGAAAGTTATTATTATATATTAATCTATATATTATCTATAATATATTATATTATAATGTAACAATATATATTATATTATATTATATAATATAATAATAAAACATAATATATACTATATTATAATATGATATTATATAATATTATATATATATAATATATATAATATAATATAATATAATATAATATATATATATAATATAATATATATATATATATTATATATATAATATATATATATATATATATATATATATATATATATATATTATATATATAATATATAATATAATATATAATATATAATATATGTTGATACAAGGATACCAATTATGGGCCGAATTACGCTTGATCCATGAAGAATCAAAGCATAATGAAGCACCCAATACTCGAATCTCAACAAAATCAATCAATCCAAATTGAAAGTAAACATTTTATCAAAAAACCTAACATGCTAATCTTATGAAAGCTTTAAAGGAAGCATCTACTCTAATCCATTGAAATTTATCTTGTTGTAGAATTGGTGTCGCATTGATGTGGACCAATGACCCTTTCCTAATCCCATGATAGTGAGCTTGTTTCAATTGATTCTATTTAAGAGAATCAATGAAACCATGATGTTTGATGTATGAAAACCTAAATTATGCACAAAATGAACATGATGCAAGCTAAGTTACCATGATTCTATGCTATAAATGATCTAATTGTGCAATTGTTAAGCTAAGTTACCATGATTCTATTTAAGAGAATCAATGAAACCATGATGTTTGATGTATGAAAACCTAAATTATGCACAAAATGAACATGATGCAAGCTAAGTTACCATGATTCTATGCTATAAATGATCTAATTGTGCAATTGTTAAGATAATTTAAGCTAAAAATGAGCTAAAAGATGAAAACCCTATTTTATTTACAAACTAAGATGGATGCATAGAAGCCATTAATGGAAGCTTAAAGCTATTTATGCAACTAAAACAAATTGAAAATAAGCTAAATATGTGCAAATTGAGAGTATGGATGTGAGTAAATTCAACAACATTACTTTGCAATAAAAGGTGGATCCATTTGTCTCCAAATAGTGATCTATTTATAGGAGATCAAATGAGGAATGAATGGTTGAGATCAAAAAACTTAATCAATGGTTCAGGATGGAGGGGATGAGAGGCATGGATCATGGATTCTCATCAATGGATAAGAATGCATGATGAAAGATTAATCAAAGGCTCACAATTACCTCAAACAAACACTCTTTTGACTTGTTCACATAGGTCAAAGGTAACTTGCTAGAAAGGTAAGAGGGTTAACTTGCTTTTAAAGCTAAGTGAGTTGATTGGAGGAGAGGGAATATTCCTTTAGGGTGAGGAAAAAGACAATTTGCAAATTAAAACAAAGTTTTAATTATGCAAAAAGGATAAAAAATATTCCATGGGATATTCTCTTTGATTAGAGGAATAATTAGTTTTATTGCTAATTAAAAAAGGTTTAATTTATGCAATTAGGGGATTAGAGGAATTAAATGATATTTATTAAATTATATGATTTAATAAATAGGGGAGGGGTGAAATGATATTTGATTAAATATGATAGGGTTATTTAATTAAATAACATGACTTGGGATATTAAATTAAATATTTTGATTTATTTAATTTAATAAGATGAAGTGTTAGTGCGAAAAGAGATGAATTAACCTAATTTAATTAATTATGTCAAATAAATGAAAATGATGCAATTAATTAATTAGCTAGGCTAATTGAATTAATTAAGCAAAAAAAAGGACATATAAAGAGGAAATGTTGTTAATAAATGCGATTTGAGTGTATGCCATCAATTAGGATATTTTTTATTGTCTAAATTTTGCTCCTCTTTGAAGTGAGGTACCTATTGCTTCGGTTCAAAGAACAACACTTTTTAGATAAAAAATGTTGTTAGAATAAAAAAAAAAATTTTTTTTAAATTTTTTAGATGCTTGAACAGAAGGATAAAAATGACTCCCTGCCCCCTTGAGAAATTGGGCTAAAATTTTGAATTTTGGTTTGATTTATCGATAAAGGTTGAAAAGCTACAAGGGTCTAGAAAGGTTCTGGGATGTAAGAAAAATGCCAAAAATGTAAAAAAATGCAAAATTAGGTCTAGATTAGAAAAAGTGGTGAAAATGATAATAAACCTCATTAAAAAGGTTAAACTAGGGCAAAAAACCCTAATTTTCTAACTTAAATAGATAAAAAGGGTCATGTTCAATTCATTTGTGCATTCACACTTTAGAAATTCTTTCAAATTGAGCTCCGACCCTTCAATGAAATGGCACGCCGTGAACTTCTCCAACACATCTTTGATTGAGTTTGTGAGTTCAGGCGGCTTCCAGGTGTAGGACCATTGGAATGTGTTTCAAAACCTAATTTGAAATTTAAAATTTTGATGCATTTATTAGGCGTTAAAATTTAGAATTTGGGGACGTTGCTATATAGTGACACCCAAACTTTAATCGACAACAGGTCCAAATAATATATAGCAACACATATGTCTTGGGAAATGCTTTCTCAGATTTGATTTTAGGGTTCCAAATTTTAAATGGGGATGCATTTGTGTTTGGTGATGCACTTGCCGATTTGAAAGTTAGAGTTAGGTTAGGCCAAATTTTAAGTCTTGATGCCATCTTGTATGGCGACACATTTGTAAATAGTGATGCATTTAAATTTTGATAATTTCTTGACACACTGTGGGCTTCATGGATGTAGGAGAGTTTCCCACCATTGATGTCCATAGAGCATAGGCCCACCATATTGGAGAGATTGGGTGATCTTTCATAGTTGCGCTAGGAGCACCTGGGAGAGATTGGGTTATGGTACATGGTGTACGCACTAGTGATCATGACACATTTGGCCATGATGATGGTGTTGTGCGAGAGATGACAAAATGAGACTTCTTATTTCCACCCTCTGGCAGGAGATGTGATAGTGATCTTGGAGGATGTGTGGTAGATATTGTGGTTGCCTATCCACGGTGATTGTGTGATCTACGATCCTGATGTCAGATTCAATTCCTACTTAGAGGTGATGAATATGGACCAGATTGTATTGGTCACCTCTTAGATAGATCTAGAGACATACAAAGGTCAGGCACCAACCTTCAGATTGATTATTGCAGCCAACATTTTAGGTTTGGTGGCTCCAAACAAATGTGGTCAATTCTTCAGTCCAGGTTGGGGCTTGACTTGATAGAGGATGCTTTATTGGAGGAATCTTTTTGCATTGGGGCCCATGATGCTAGCCTCATTTTACCATGATTTGCATGATTTTTTCTATCAAGATGGGCGAGCCATCAATATAGTTGTGACACTCCTCCATATCTAGGCATGGGAGCACATTGCAGTGCTTCGGTCAATTGTATAGATGGCGAACATGGAGCTAGATGATCCTATCGTATGGAGATATTGAGGTGCCATTACGCTCAGACACACATGACAGATTGGGCCCCATACTGGCGATAGGTGATAAACGATATGACCATGTTTCGGTGGTGACCATGGCTTTAGATGCCACCATGGTTCGATGATATACAACAATTATACTTCACTCGATAGACCTGATATATGCAGGGTTGTGAGCACATGATGATTGAGTAGTACCTTCCTGACAGAGTGGCTAGACAGTTTGGTGATGTCTAGGACAAGCCTAATGATGGCTACAAAGCCATTTTTGCACGATTAGCTAGAGAGGTTCTCACTTCGGGACCAAAGATTCTAGCACCATAGGCTGTTAAGATTTTTTTCCAGTTGGTTGCCCAGCCTTGGGCATATGATCAGGGTTAGCCCATTGCACATAATACTCCTATGTATGATGCATGGTTCATCCCTCTGAGATGACTTATAGATCCTGCAGGAGCTCCTCCTAGAGGGAGGCCACAAGGCAGATTAGTTAGGGATTGATGACAGGGAGGCCAAGATGGCTAGGATGGATAGGTTCCAGGGGCTCCTCCAATGGGACAACAAACTCCACAATAGCCTCTAGTGGTATAGCAGTAGCTAGTGCCACCACCACCATCGTCGGATGCTAGAGATGCATAGATATAGTAGTTGTAGTAGAAGGTGCAAGCATTGACAAGTGAGTAGGACCAGGCCCGCTAGTAGATTTTGGTTGTGACTTCTGAGCGAGACTAGGTTTGGTGGCAAGTGGTTGTTGTGACAAATGAGAGGGATGTGGCTCTGTAGAGAGTTCAGGTAGTCGCAGGTGAGAGAGACCAGGAGGTGGTTCAATGTTAGCAGATTGAGAGCCTTATGACATCTACCCATGGTCAGATAGTTTCGACCAGATTGTATAGAGAGGTTGTTATAGAGGCTACATATTACATGAAACACTACCATCAAGATGTTCCAGGGACTCTTCATTAGCTATATTTTTCACAGTGTAGTGATGCATGCTCTTGAGTAGAGGATTGGCTTGAGTGACAGGCTGGAGTGGGTAGCAGTCACTAGGGCTAGCTCTTTTTTGATGTATAGAAACTTTTTGATTTTGCTCTATTCTTTATACCGATATACATTCATGGGATCATTTTTGATAGCCTTGTGGATATTGTACTTATGGTCGATGTACATACACTGATCCAGAGTTTGTACCATGATACATTTTTTTTGATATATATGTGATACAGATACAAATGATTTATGCTATGATGTGTTGACTTTATTTCATGATGTATGGATGCTTATATATGATCATATATGGATGCATTTACCTTTATGCCTATGTGACATGTGATGCTATGGATGGATGAAATTTTATGTTCTTTTTCATTATCTTTTTGCGATATGATATGGATGAATGATTATGATATACAAATGTTATGGATGCAAATGATGTGGATGCATTTCTTTCTATATTTTCTATGCATGTTATGATGAAGATGTTGTATGCATATGGATGTATGGATGCAAATGCTTATGAAATGTAAGGATTTAAGATGCTTAGAATAAAAAATCTATATTATTCATCACAACTCAAATGATAATGCAAAATGTATGATGTGATATGCAAATGTTTATGAGATGCTTGTATGTTGATGGTTTGTGGATGCATTGATGATATTTTTGTGTGTCATGATACCATGCTAGCATTGAGAGAAGATAGAAGAATAAAAAATCAATAACCATTGTTGATGATGATTGCTTCAAAAGATCCAACAAGTCCTTGATCCATCGAGACTTTATTAGAGATGGTGATAAGACAATGCAAAAAAATGTAGGATGAGAATATATGATGGGTGCTCACACTTCAGGATTTGGATTTTCCGTCATTCCTTATTGTTTGATATAACACATAGATATGATGCATCAAGGTATTGATAACCAAGATGGCGTTGTATCTAGTGTAATGGACTTTGAATCAATAAGCATATAGGATATTTCTCGTTCACACCTTGAAATACGGAAGCGTCATTGGAATGCAAGTTAGAAGCTTAAAACATATTGGACAAAAGCATACGTGATAGTCAACAACATACTCCAAGGGACCTTTCCACACCAACTAAGCAAGTATGTGCCAAGATTATTTTACAATAGTATCCACAAGCACAAAAGATGAAAGATAATGATCAATGCCCCATTCCTTTCTCTCTAAATTGTTTTAGATTGACATCATTGAGAGGTCCTTAGAATGGGTCATTAAGATAAATCTCAATAAAAGATCAAAGACAAACAATCAGTGTTATCTATAGCTCCTGCCTAGTTTAAGTTTAGCTAAAGTGATATCTAATGTTGATGCCCATCGGAGGAAGGATACATCTTAGGACAGGTTGATTAGAGGGTTGCTTGATGTTGGGATGATGATGCTAAAATGACCTATTTTTATAAACTTCATTGATGTATTTATCTATGATTTAGACTCTATATTTTGACTTTTTGGGTTCGCACTTTACAACTTGCTATGTTTGTTTTCTACTTGTTTCGCCAAAGGGCGAAGGTGACAATCATTTATTATGGGTGAAAGTTTATTGCAGGTGAAAGTGAGATGGGATGGATGGGTTTTGGATTTTCTAGAATATTTAATTGTTTTTGGTATTTTTGAAATGTTTTGAGGTTGTTTTTGGTTTTTTGAAAGTTTATGTGAATGTTTAAGATATTTGGGTTTTCTGAGGCTGTTTAGGGTTTTCTAAATATTTGAGGCTTTTTAGGTCTTTTAAACATTTTCTATTGTTTTTGGAGTTTCCATTTTTAATTGTTTTTGTGTTTTCTAAATATGTTGATATTTTGGGTATTTTTGGTGTTTTACAAATGTTAGGGGGTTTTTTGAGTTTCAACCAAGAACCTAACCTAAGGACCTATCCTAGGGGCCTTGTGGGCTGATCAAAGATTATCCTTTCCTATGTTATACATGCAGAGACCATGTAGTTCAACTGACTCAACCGAATTACACGACAAAGATATGGATAGACGAAAGATGACAACTAAATACAATGGACCGCTAAAGGACTGACCTAGGGTGTCTCGAGGGAACATCAGTGATGGCCTTGCCTACATTAAAGCTTAGAGACCACATAGTTCAACAAGAGAGTTGACCTATTTACAAGATGGAGAGATGAATAGGTGAAAGACGACAACTAATTACAATAGATTGCTAAAGGACTGACCTAGGGTGTCTCGGGGGAACATTAGTGATGGCCTTGCCTATGTTAAACCTCAAAGACGATGTAGTTTGAAAAGAGAGTCAACCTATTTACAAGATGGAGAGATGAACAGGTGGAAGATGAAAACTAATTACAACAAAATGCTAAAGGAATGACCTAGGGTGTCTCATGGGCACATAAGTGATGGTCTTGCCTATGTTAAAGCTTAGAGATGACGTAGTTCAATAAAGAGACATTTTTTTTTGAATTTTTTGATGTTTGACCTTTTTAGGGATTTTGATGTTTTTTGAATGTTATGAATTTTTCCTTTACAATTTTTAAAAATGTTTTTGGAATTTCGTTATATAGGATTTTGTAAATGTTTTTGGATTTTTTGGATAAGATTTTATGAATGTTTTTCTTGTTTTCTAATAGGATGTCCCTTGACCTCAAGATATACAAGAACTTGATTGTGACGCATAACGAAATTCCCCCAATGTGATATGTTAGCCTACTTTGATAAAGGCAGGACAAACTGACCTTGATAATATGCCAAGTAGTGCTAAAGACTTCATGATACCTTACAATGACAAGCCATGATAAGGACACAGATAGGGGATGAATGGTGATGTAAAGAATGATTGGTCAAAAGAGCCAAAGAATAGATGGACATACCTTATTTACGTGAGGTGTTTATTTGCTAGGTTTTCACCAAAGTACTTTCCTAAAGTGCCACCGAAGTGGTTTTCACTATTAGAGGATGATTTTTTTCAATCCTTTTTCTCTTTTTTTTTTTTGATTTTGATCATTTTTTGATTTATACCCTTCATGTTTAAGCATAATTTTTTTTGAGATGCACATTGTTGATTGGCTCTTGCAAGGCTTCACCTTTAGGAGTTGACAGTTGGTATGTTCTTGATCTGTAGCTTGTTATGATGACAAAGGGCCCAACCAGTTGGACTCAAAATTTCCTTTGTTGTCTTGATCTAGAAGGTTCTTCTAATTTTTCTTTAAGATGAGATCACCTACTTGAAACGACAGACATTTGATTATCTTGTTATAGCTTTTTTTTAGTCAGTTTTGATACACTTGCAAATGATTAAGGGCATCAAGACAACATTCATCTAGGAATTCTAGCTCATTCAGTTGAGACACTTTGTACTCTTCTTCAGTTATTAGATTCTTTAGTGACACTCAAAATGATGGGAGCTCAATCTCAATAGAAAAGATGGATTTTAATCCATAGACCAAGGAGAAAGGGGTTACTCTTATGGGTGTACAGATTTTTGTTCGACAAGCCCAAAGAGCAAGATTTAGTTGTAGATGCCAGTCATGACTAGCTTCATTAACTATTTTTTTTTGGATTTTTAGGATAGTTTTGTTTATTGCTTCTGCTTGGCCATTGCCTTGGGGATAGTATGGTGTAGAGAATCGATGTTAGATATTGAATCTTTGACATAACTCTTTCACATCCTAATTTTTGAAAGGGGTTCCATTGTTTGAGATGAGGGTTTGTGGAAACCATAATGAAAAATTAGGTAATTTAGGATAAACTTAGCTATTTTCTTCCCTATTATGTAGGTCATAGGAATGGCTTCAACCCACTTAGTAAAGTACTCAGTGGTGGTTATGATAAACTTATGGTTGTTGGATGAAGTTGGAGTGATTTTTCCTATGAGGTCGATTCCCCACTACAAAAAGGGCATGGTGTAATCATTGGTTACAATTTTTGAGCTGGAGCATCAATCCGATCCCCGTGCTATTGACATTGGATGCATTTTTGTACATACTGATGAGCTTTTTTTCCATGGTTGGCCAATATTACTGCATCATCAATAGTTTCTTAGCTAATGTTATACCGCTAGAATGGGACCCACATATGCCATCGTGTACTTCTGTTAAGGTAGTTAAGGCTTCCTCTTGGTTAAGACATCATAGTAATGTCCCTTCGATGCTTCGATGGTAAAGGGTATCACCTAGGATCATGAATTGAGATTCCTTTTTGACAACTTAGGTCTTTTTAAGGTTCGAGGTGATGTCTGATGGAAGGGTTCCTCTATTAAGGTAAGTAAAGATCTGTCATGGTACCAAGGGGATCTAGGACCAACAATGACACACACAAATTTAGATTTAGGGATTTAAAAAGTTGGTACGAGAAGCTATTTTACCAAGAATTCACATTGAAAAATGTTGTTCGACATGTCTAGTAGTGATCCAATTGTTGTTATGGTGTCTGCTGCTCTATTGTTCATGCAAGGAATCTGCTCAAAAGTTATGTATATAAAAAGATCTTTGAGATTCTCCACCATCTTTTTGTAAGGAGTGAGCTTGTCATCTTTGGTTTGATAGTCGTCATTAACTTGATTGATAACCAATTGTGAGTCTCCATAGACTTTTATCTCTTGTATCTTCCACTGAACTGCTATCCTGAGACCTATGATCAAGGCTTTGTACTCAACAATGTTATTGGTACATGGGAATGATAGCTTGTAAGATTTTGGGATGCAATCACCTTGGGGGGTGATGAAAAGAATTCCTACTCCTGATCCATGTTGGGTGAATGATCCATTAAAGTACATCTTCCATTGAGATACTAGATTATTAAGGAACACTAATTCATTAGGGAACTCAGATATTAAAGGGTTCTCATCATAGATGTGTGCTTTTTCTAGTTGGTCCACGATCACTTGTCCTTTGATTGCCTTGTGCTCCATGTACTCTATGTCAAACTTTGTCAAGATCATTACCTATTTAGCCATTCGTCTTGTGAGGGTTGCTTTGGAGAATAGATATTTTAATGGATCAATCATTGCGATGAGCTTGATTTGATGTGACAACATGTAATGCCTAAAATTTTGTGAAGTGAAAACTACTACTAGGCATGCTTTCTCAATGTAGTTCTTCTCATAGCCTACCGATGTTTTGTTGATGCAGTATATGGTTTTCCTTTCCATTTTCATCATGTTGTGCTAAAAGAGCTCCTAGTGCTACTGGTGTTGCTGAGATGTATAGGATCAATGGCTTGTTTGGTATCGATGGTATGAGCATAGGTGGTGTTAGTAGATAATCCTTAATCTTTTGGAAAGATTTATCACATTTTTCATCCCATTTGTAAGTTATCCCTTTATGAAGAAGGTGCAAAAAAGGTGTTGGTGTAATTAATTATTTAATTACACTTTAGCATAAGTTTAATTAGGAATATTTTATTTCCTAAGTTAATTATAATCCTTATCTAGTTGAGTTGTCTTTTTGCTCAAGATAAGATTAGGGTTGTGCATGTCTTGCTTTTTTGCATGATTTCCTTTTTGAAGGTTTTTGTATTATTTGTTTTGTAAAACAATTACTTTCAATAATAATTATTCTAGTTTTTGCTTGCACATATTGGTTTTGAGGGTTTACAAAACATCTCTTCTTTTTTGTTTTGAATATCTGTTACATGTGATAGGTGATTGCATGCAAGTGATTCTTGGGGATTGTGAAGTTGGTTTTTCAAGTTCTACATGGTATCAGAGCTCTAGACCTGTGGCTTCTTGTTCGTGATTTTAAGATATTCTCTTACAACGTTTTCTTCTGTGCAAGGGTTTCAAGCCAGGCTAATTTTATGTGGATCTGGGGGTACACAAATTTTCTATGCATTTTTGGGCAAAACCAACATCTCCATCGCATTCAAAGCACCCAAAAACCCTAGAAATGCCTTTCATTTTGTCAATTTTGGAGAAAGTTGAAAAAAAGGAAAAAAAAATTAGCTAAAGAGGTCGTATGGCCTCCCCAACGTGCTTCCCAAGGCAAAATTTCTTGAAAAACGTGAAAAAACAAAAATATATAAAAAATCACAGATTTTTTTTCAAAAATTTGTGCGGCCAATGTAAAACTAGGCCGCCGCCCCTACACTGCCCAACACGCACTCGCAGGCCACCAACTCTAGCTGTGCCGCTCCCATACCGCCAATCTGCCGCTCCCTAGCCGAAGCCCCTAGCGCTAAGGACTCAGTCCCATCATCAACCAGGTGCCAAGCTTAAGCCTTGCTGGCGGTTTCCAGCCCCTCTACCGGTCACATTTGTGACCGAAGGCTTTGGCCCCAGCCCTGTCCGCTAGCCCCCTGGTCTGCCCACGTGACCAGGGGCTTTATTTTTAACCAATAGGCTTTTATTGTGGATTGGCAAACTAGGGGCTTTATTTTTAGCCGATAGGCTTTTATTGAGGACTTGCCAGTCCACAAGCCATTGACATAGCTGTCTCACGCACCCCTGCAAACCTTAATCAATCTTGTACACCTGTAAGGTTTCCAGATTTCATATATCTTGGCTTTTAATGCCTTCATAATTATGCCTTGCTATGCCTTGCTGAGCCACTGTCCTCGCATCTTGCAAATCCAGAAGAAGAGCCATCAATTTACTTACCAGTTGGTTTGTCAAAAGCCGAGAGTAAACCAAAGAGTAAACCAGAGAGGACATGCCAAAAAATAGTGCGCCAAACTAAAAAATAAGGGAGAAGACAAATTTATAATTGGGGTGGATTGGGAAGCGATTTTTTTGTCTTTTAAATAAAAGCGGTTTTATTTGTTTGTTAGAAAATTTTATGAGGTAGTTTGTAGTTTTCAAGAATCTGGGAGCATAGTTTCCTTGTATGTGGCATCTAAATGTCCTTTCCGGCCTTCACGTCGTGTAAAGTGAACGATAAGCCAAAGAACATGTTTGTCTTGTCACTAATTGCAATTTTCATTTTCCTCTTTACTTACTGCACTGCATATAAATTCTGCTAGTGTACATTTTCTTGTATCTGTTTTATTGTTTTTGTAATGTGATTTTTATGGACATAATTTTTGGGGTTGTTAGGTATGAGTATTGTTTTTAGGGTTTGAGCATCAAGGTTTAAGAAATATAGGGCTTAAAATCGAGGATTTGCAAATGTTTGTGGCTGGTTTACAATTGGGGCAGGGCAACATGGGCGACCATTCCAATTATCTACATAGTAGCAAGGCTTATTAGTGCCTTAGCGTCCACAGTAATATGTTGGTCATAATGGTGGGGATTCTGCTACCAAGGTTAATAAGTCAGTTGTAGAGGATTGGGAGCCTAAAAATCGAACTTGTTCTAAAGAGAAATGCCAAAGTGTAAACTCATCTGCTTCTCCCAGAAGATCTAATTATGGGAACTTGGATCGCTTCCTAGAGTCCACAACTCCAACTGTCCCTGCACAATAAGTATTTATTCTTGCAAAGTTTCTTCTCTTTTAGATGTTTGCAATGAAAGGGTCAAAAATTATGTTGAATTTTGATCATTTTCTTAATGTTATCTATTCATCATGTTCACAATTTTAAACTCACTTTCTAATATAGTTCTATTTAACATCTCTGAGTTTGCTTCTACTAGGTTTTGGTTCTTTTAAACCCTCTTTTCCTTACATATGATAGACCATAGATTTATAGGTTGAGATTCTCAACTCTGGTGAATCAACGTTTTGGAAAGGTTGAGATTCTCAACTCTAGTGAATCAACGTTTTGGAAATTTGCTCTTTTTGCTTACTTCAATCTTGTTTTAAGGAGCTTTAAAATTTGCTAATCGTATTTTTCCGAATTAGTATTGAGCTGAAGAACCCCTTGTTTTTCTATTTGTGCCCTGTTATTGTTCTTTTATTTCTTTGTCACATTTCTGATTATTTTACAAGGCCTAAAGTTTATTTCATGGGACTGTTATCACACATGGTTTATAAAGCATAAAGAGCATTTAAATTTGCTAATTGAATTTTTGTCAAATGATTTTTCCACCGAAGCAACTCCATATTTCTTCTTTTTATCTTGTGATTTTTGTAACATTGTAACATATTTTTGAATTCTTTCGAGGTCTATAGTTGTTTTATACTTAAGGCTTACAATTGTGCTTCTCAAACTATTATCTTGTTTATTATTGCTGCTCTGTTTTCTTTGTTCTTCATTTATTTGTGTTTATATAGAAGATTAGATAAAAACTAAGCTTATAAGCAAGGTTGGGTAGGTCATTTGTAGCAGGCCAAAAGCAAGGGCTGCTTAGGTCATTTTTTAAAACTTATGCCTTAAAACTTGTAGATAAAAAAATGGTTATGCCAGTTAAACCTTTGGTGCCTGTGGATCATATATGAATATAGGCTGAGTATTCCAGCAACACTGCTTTTTTAGTTGGATCCTAAAAATGTTGCAGCTAATGTTCTTCTCTAAAACATCTATGGAGAAGCGGGCAGGTGTGGTGAGGTTCAAATGGTAAGGAGATTGATGAAAGATAGAGGAATTAAAAAGATACCTGGATTTAGTTGGATTGAAGGCCATAAAATGGTACATGCTTTTTGTGTAAGAGACAGATCACACCACAAACATGGGAGAGCTATGCAAAATTGGAGAAATTGGCTTGGCAAATGAAGGCAGCAGGGTATTTCCAGATTTAGGACTTTTACTTAATGCTGTGGAATAGAAGAAAAAAGAATCATTTATCTGCCACCATAGTGAAAAGTTAGAAATTGCATTTGGTTTGTTAAACATGGCCCGTGGTACAAATATTAGAGTTGTTAAGAACCTTCGAGTATGTTCCGATTTTCACACTGCATCCAAATTCATCTCCAAGATTGTTGCAAGAGAAATTGTTCTGAGAGATGCAAACCATTTCCATCATTTTAAACAGTGACAATATTCTTGTGGAGAATATTAGTGTTGCTAAATGAAACAATCTGAAAAATAGGCTTGCACTATAATAATGTGCACCGTATCAGATATCCCAGTAATAACGAAGGGACATCCATCAAAGCATAACAACAGGGAATTTTTTGTCATAAGTTCTAGTTAGAAGTGCCCTGGTAGACATACATGAAAATGTGGAAGCATAGACAAGGAAAGCGAACTGTGCAACCAGTGGGTGTAAAGCCCAACTCCTAAACCTTTGAAAGTGCCCCTCCTGCCTAAGCTATCAAAGTTTCCAGAACTTATACCTTTGCATCATTTTCATGCCACTCTCCAGAATCTAGATCTTTACATTACTGGTTCCATAAATAATGAGATTATATTCCTAGATAATATAGTAGTATATTTTTTTACTTTTTTCAATAAGTAAGATATCATCAAACAACTCATTTTGTGTATTTTAATAAAATGATGGAGCCACAAAATAAATGTAAAGAGCACCAAGCTTTTGGATAGGTTTTAAAATTAGAAACATTTAAGCATGACTCTCCAAATCTAGGAAACAGGTTCAACATGCCAAGCCTTCTAAAACAATTAAAAATTATATACACTTCCAAGCACAACTCCTCGCACTCATGTAAACACAACTCTTGGAAATTTAACTCAAGAACATAACCAAAAACCTACATACAATACCATTGGACAAGAAAAATTAGTCATAAATTGTAACAGGCAATAAAAAGTTGGAACTAGGCCTCTCACAGAAAACATAAGATGAAGCCGCACCAACACCACTAACTAGCAAGAGATGTTTTGTGAATTGTAGTCTTTGCCTTTGGACTGTTTCGCTTGTTGCCCATAACAGGGAGACTTGCAGATGACTTTATTTCTGAAGATGCAACATTGCCACCCAATGCATCAAATGACTGCACCTTTGGTTCTATCTTCTCTAATCTGGCATTTATCTCCTTCAGCTGCACTAAAATAATATTAATATGACAGCAAGACAAATATTCACTTTAATTTTCTCTTGCACAAATATGAATTTTAAGAACATCCATAATAATGGTATCTCGATCTGTCTCCAGCCAAATTAAGTACCAGACAAGGGAAGCCCAACATATGTGCCTAGCAAGAAAGGAAAAAATTACAAATATCTTATGTAAAAAACCTGGCTAGGGCGAAGACTATGCTAATATATTTCTTGAAGAAAGATAATATCAGTATATCAATAGAATAATAAGCAATAAATCATAGATACAACCTATTCTGATCAAACTTCCAAAAAATGAACTTCAGTATAAAATAATAAATACGGTTTGATGTACATGATGCTTAAAATCCAAAAATGTGCAACCCTTCCTCAAAACATAATATAGCTACTTCCCTAGCATTGCTGTTTGAGTCATCAAGTAATTGTAAAACCTGTAATATTGATAAGTATTAAGACATGGAATGTTGATACCATAGTAACGAGACGCGGACGCGGCTCAGACTCTGCGAGGGCGACTCGGCGACTCCAGACGCGGACGTGGCGCAGACGCGGCAAAATTAAAAAAAGTTGAAAAACCCTAGAAATTTAGAGATTTTTAAGGATTTAAAACTTGTTTTAAGCACCCTTTATTGAATACAACACAAATAAAAGCAAATTTGATCACATGCATAAGTATACAACGATTACATAAGTATAAGGTACACATTGTAGTTGCGTTGCTGAAGGAAATAACATACTTAGATATATAAAATTAGTCAAATGTATACAAAACTCATGGAATATGAAATCCATGACATCAAATGTTCCATACAAATATGAAATATGAAATATGACATCAAATCAAAATGTTCTATGACTCTATGCCCTATGGCATAGTGGAGCCAGCATCCTTCCTACGAAGGCATCTAAAGGGCCTGGATGATGTTGCAGCTACAGCCATAGTCTCTGCCTGTGTCTGACTCTCCATACCATGCTCACCAACAACATCTATGCCTCCTCGTGCTCTAGCCTCCTCCTCAGCCATGGCTACAACCTCAACCTCTCTCTCTGCCTGGTCCACCCAATCAAGGTCCTCGTCACTAAAGACTGCATCTGTAGCCTCAGTGGTCCACTCAGACTGTGGATCAACCTCGTCTAAATTGATTGGGGTTTTTTCATGGTCAAAAAGCTTCCTGTATTTGAGCCAAAGATTGTAATGAACATATACCAAGTCGTTCATCCTCTCCACTGTCAATCTATTGCGCTTCTTGGAGTGTATGTGCTCAAACATACTCCAATTGTGCTCACAACCAGATGAACTGCATGGCTGGCTCAATATACGAATGGCAATATTTTGCAGGTTCGGTGTATCAGAACCAAACATATTCCACCAGCTATCTGAGATGAGAAAAAGAAACAAAATCAATCTCATTTCAAGTTTCAAGTTCAAGTTCAACATTTAATAATAAATTATAATATAAAGAGATGAAAATTATGCCCTTAAATATATTTTTACCTAGTAGTAATGTTGTCCTATTATCTTTGCACATTTGACGTGCAAAGAAGTCTCCATGTGCCTTAGTGAAGGCATCTATCTCCTGCACCACCTGTGTAGTAACAGCAGGCAACATCCGCTCCAATGTCGTGTAGAGCCCACTAAGAATTTCTCTATCTGCACGGAGATCACAGTGGAATTGGAAGGCCGGATTCAGGAAACATGCGGCTGCATGGATGGGCCTATGAAGTTGGTTTTGCCATCTCCTATCAATGATATCCCAAATGGGACGATACTTCTCCTCAACTCCACCATAGACTGATCTAATGGCCTCTTTGGCCCTATCCATGCCCTCATATATGTAGCCCATTGCGGGCTTCTCCCCATCTGCAACTCGTAGGAGAACTAGCAAGGGCTCAATAAACTGCAAAGTGCAAACATGTTGCACAAATAAGTGTGAATGAAAATAAACAAATAAAAGTAAGATATGATTAAAAATTAGAACATAATAAAGAATTAAATTTTACCTTCACAATCTCGTCCATTGGTGTCCAAAAACCTTGCTCATCAAAAATGCAATCAACCACAGCAATCCCTGCAGTGCTTGTAGAAAAGGATTAGGAAGACCACTCCTCACTAGTAAACATGCGCCTCAAAGCTGCCCTTGACCGAATCAAGGATTGCATCGTGATAAAATTTGTTGCAAACCTGGTGATGCCAGGACGAGACAACTCCCTCAACCCCGTGTATTGCCTCATAAGGTTAAGCACCCATGTGTGGTTGTATACAAATTTGCAAATGTTTTTTGCTGCTTCCACACATGTTTTGATCCATGGGAGCTTCCCAAGATCCTCCAACATGAGGTCAATGCAATGGGCGGCACATGGAGTCCAAAATATAGTAGGGTGCCTCTCCATCAATAATCTACCAGCAGCAACATAATTTGCTGCATTGTCTGTCACCACTTGCACTACATTTTCTTCCCCCACATCAACTATCACGTCCTCTATAGCCTCACACAGGTATGAGGCATTTTTGAATTGGCCAGAAGCATCAATGGACTTAATGAAGACGGTGTCACCTGAAAAAAAAGCAAAACCAATTATTCAATAAATTAAAAAACATAAATCAGCCATATTAAATTATGTGATTCACTAAATAAAATTCAAATTCCAATGCATTGAAGGAAGAACAATTACCTCCGGAGGAAACTAGGAAATTAAGCAATGTCCTATTTCTCCTATCAGTCCAACCATCAGTCATGATGGTGCAACCAATCATGCTCCATTGCTTGCGTTGCTCCTGTAGTTGTGCTTTCACATCTGCCACCTTTTGAGTCAAAAGTAGGCCCTTTAATTCATCTTCACTAGGGGCTTTGAACCCCGCCCCACATATAGTTATCGCATCAACCATGTTTTGCCAGAAAGGTGACCTATAACATGTCATAAATAAATTGATAAGTTACATAAGTATTGTAAAATTTGAATTCGATAATGAGATAATGAGATACATCTAGATTCTAAAATTTAAATATAAATTTTAAAACAATTAAACGAAAAAGAATTACCTGGCTACATGGAAGGGAATGGTGCAGTAGTACCAAAAGTCTGCAATTGCCTTTTTGGCTGCATCATGTGCGTCCTTGTTCCAACCCATGCTCTCAAGCGACGGTTGGGAACCAGGGGTAGTGCGTGGTACAAAATATGAGTCCACCCTAGATTTACGAACTCTAGGGCCAATGCTAACACTGCCACTACCACTAGCAGTAGCAGCGCCACCAGCACTAGGAGTACGCATAGGCATTGCTGATGTAGAAACAGAAGCACTACCAGAAGCACTAGCACTAAGACGGTATGGAGGCATGGAAGAAGCATCTCCAACAGCACCAAGTCCCTGTCCAACTCCAACACTCAACAACTCCTGCTTCTGTTTCTTTTTCAATTCTTTTTGCATTTCAAAAGTTTCTAATTGCACCTGTACTTCACGAACAACCTCAGGAGGTGCTACAGGGCAACCCACTGCATCATGGGCGGGTATGCGTGCAAGATGATATTTTAATCGATTTATGCCTCCATGATATATTGTTTTGCAATAGAAACATTTGGCGTCTCCTTTTTTCATTCCGGGAAAGATTTCAGCATGTTTCCAAGCAGGGTCTTTTCTGACTGGGGTATGAGACATTGTGAAAATAATAATATGGTATGATTTGCAAATGAATGTGGCTGCACAAAATAGGGTTTCTAAAATTATTTAAGTTGCAAGTAGGGTTTGTAAAAAAAATATGCAAACTCAAAACTATAGTGAATTTTACAAATTACAATGAAATATTTGTTAAAAAAACACAAAAAAAATCAATTAAAATCGAACTTACCTCTTAGATTTAGCTTGGAATGCAATAGAAACTCCTCCAAATCACTGGTAATGAGCTTTCAATGCACCTCCTTGCTGGTATGAAGCTCCCCAAATGATATATGCTCTTGGATTTGTCTTCAACAAGTTGTTGGTTGCCCTCTCTTCTCCTCCTATTTTTCTTCACAACTCTCTCTTCTCCTCCTATTTTTCCAAATGAATGAAATGAGTGCCCTTTTAGGGCGAAATAGAAGATATAAATAAAAAAACAGATTAAAAAAATTTAGTGTTTTAATTGTTTTTTGGCCTTTTTGGCCGCTGCTGCCGCGGCCCGACAGTCGGGACTCGCCGCATCCGGCGTGCGGGCGCGCCGCGTCCGGCGAGTCGGCCACGATCTTGGCGGCGCCAGCGTCCCGCCAGGCGCGGCCCCCCTGGCGGCCGGCGGAAGTCTCGGGACTATGGTTGATACACCAAGGTTTGCTGACAATAAACAATAATCATATGATATCATATTGATGAGGCCACTGAAGACTTTCCTATTGAAGCACAAGAAGCATGATTCTAAAAGAGAAAATTGCAGACTATGATTTCAAAGGCAATGATGGAGAATTTTATGCTTGATGGAGTAATTGATATTGGGGATTATATTCCCTGGTTGAAATGGTTTGATTTGCAAGGGTGTAAGAAGGCTATGAAGAAGATACATGAGAAATGAGATTCACATATGTAGAGAATTGTGGAGAAGCACAAGGAGAAAAGATTAAAATATGCGGGAGAAGCACATGAATTCTACATCAGAAGTTCACCATCCTTTCATACAATACACCATTAAAACATTAAAACATTTCTTATCATTTATATAGAAATTAAAAAGTCATATCTAACATTTATCATTGGCGTAAGCAACAAGATTAAAGCATTAGCATTCATGTGTAGTTGGTTAATTTTATCACTTTGATTCTTGGCACTTATTCAAAGGAGCTTCAAGACTTGTGGAAATAAGACACCACATTTATGAAGGGGTATGTCACAAATTTCTAACCAACTTGGTGCAGTTTGCATGATTATTTTCTCAAAATCTAGATTAAGATCCCATGACAAAATCCTCTAATTACCACTATTTTATAGTTAAGAATGCTAAATTTAAATATAATTTGTAATGTATTTTTAATTGTTTTTTTTTTTTTAAATAAAAGATATAAACCCATACTATATTAAATTTCACAAGTATTTTGCATAATTTAACTTAACAAAGGCACAACTTGCTTGTCAACACCATGCTTTGGCCACACAATAGAATATTTTCAGTTGTATAGAAGTCTACCTTTTTTAAATCTACCAGATTTAGAATTTGTAAAACTTTACCTCAAATTGATAAAAGAGAGATTGCCCACATAAATATGATGTTTTAAAACTAATTGAATTGATTTGTTCAAGAATTGGCAAAATTTATACTTGCAAAGGATAAAACACGAGCTTGGGATTTAGTAAGATTTCATCACTAAACTTTTGAGAACAACCATAATAGTTTCATTCGGAATTAAAATCCTTATTCGTTTTTATATAATTCCTTGCAAAAACAATTTGAATGTTTTTGATAAGGAAAACTAGGTTTGTAAGGAACCCCGAAACCCCGAAACCCTTTACAAAGGAAAAATGTTGTAAGAAAGATAAAACCTAAAGAGCCCACAACCCAAAAAAACCAAAATGCTGACAACAGAAATTAACAATGAGACCCGTCAGCAACCCTAAAACAAAGCATTAGTAACAAGGCAGAACAAGCAAAAGAAACAACACAGCTACAACATCTCATCCAGAACATTAACTGAGGCCAAATTTTCCTCAATGACCCCCTCGTGCATCTCCGAAAAACAATTTGAATGTTTATTGTCAACCATTCCAATATATAAAATTCAATGTTTATATAACCAACTATAGTTGTATTGACATCTTGTGTTTCACTACAAACAAATTCTAGGGCTTAAAAAGAGGACCTTCAAAAAAGACATAGTGAAGCTCTTATGCTACTTTGAGTGATGCAAACTTGATACTAATTGTTCAAAGCAATCTAATCAACATTTTTCTTCACTATATAGAAATTCCATGGTTTGAAAAGACGAGCTTCAAAAAATACAAAGAGATGCTCTTATGTAACTTTGACTAATGCAAACTGGACATAAACTGTTCAAAGGGATCTCACTATTTCAAAAAAAAAAGCAAATCCAACAAAATTATGTACCTACTTATTTTATATCATGCATAATGTATACAAATCTAATTTTATACAACCGATTATATATTGTTACAATTCATTTATATTTTACCTTTGATTTCCTATTGGTGTCTCCCTTGAACATCCTATAGGTGCAAGTGCTAGTTTTGAGTAATATCAGTGCATTTTACAGTACTAAAGAGCATATCTTGATTTTATCATCCAGAGGTTGTGCAGTCAGAAGGATTCAAATATTTGAGGGAGAATTGTCCATTTCTTCAGTCAGAACTACTGGAAACAATTGCACAGTTTGAGGATGACTCTGGCATGATAGAAAATAGTGAGAGCACATCAAGCCATGAATCTGATGGCTTTGACAGCAACAACATAGAAGCCCAAGTTTAATAATATAAAGTTCAATGCACAACATTTCAGAAAAAGCAATAGCCTGAATGCCATAATTTTGACATTGTGCTAGGTTCGCTGAATTGTCATTGGGATGGATGTGAGGTAGAAATGAACTTGAATTTTTTTTAATATTTTAGAAACCCTTGATGTGACAATAGTGGCTTCCATGTGTATCGATCTCTTTTTATAGGTTGATATGAAATGCAATCCAATAAACAAATTACATCAGAGCTGTCCTGTTACAGAAGCATCTCTTAGCTCAAGCAGGCCATTATCTCCCATAGAAACTGCAAGTTTTGCTCAGCTTGATAGAAGCTCTCAATCCAGTGCTAGAAAACTTGAATTCTTCTGAACTTAGGAAATCAATGTCTTCATGAAAGAAAATCCAAAATAATGAAAATGATGTACAGAAAATTGTATACAAGTAGTGCGAATGGTTGTTTTGAAATTGTTAATGTAGGGGCCAGAGATAAATCCTCCTTGCTTTGACAGGAGGAAAGGAGAGAAGTTCCTTAAAATCAATCGTATATGCCTCTGTTTGCCCATTGTATGAAAAGGTTGTCTGTTTACTGTCAATTGCTGGATCTGGACGGTGCAAGACCAATATGGCAATGTTACTTCTACACTTGTCAGGAGAAATCCAAGTGGTTTTGTTTTCTTGGGTTAAATGATTTATTTTGGGGTTGGCACGTTAATTTTCATGTGGCAGTAATGTTACTGATGTGAAATGATCGTTGGTGTTAATTCATTGATTATTATCTATTGTTCTGTATCCCTCTTGCTTGCTTGACACCTGTCATTCCCATGTCTAATCTATCCTTCCTCAGCCATGTTGGATATGTGCAACCTTGTGATGTGGATCACAGTTGTTCCCAACTTTATTTTTCTCTAACTTTGTTTTGATTGTTACGTAGGATTTGGGTACAATAGGATAAAACTGTTTCTCTTATTTTCTCTGATCGTATGTTTATGGTACTCCATATTTTGGTGCATCCATTTTTTTGTGCCTCTATACTGATGGATTTTCAGCTTTCATTTCCTCCTATGTTGGTGTTTGACCGGATTTATTTAAACTCCCTTGAAACTACTATTAATATGTTGAGGGTGTGTTTTATGGTGGTGGTGATCTTGGAAAGTATGGATTCTTTGTGGCACAATTCTCCACCCGTTTACTTGTGGGAGAAGAGTGATTCCTTTGGCTAGAACATTGAAAAATTGTGGCAAGCCTTTGTTATACCTTGTCTGAATGTGGAAATGGTGATTAGAACTATTATTGGGTAGGATTGGTTGAAATAGCATCCATATGCTCTTTTTTACAGGTGACTACTAATGTTCCTCTCGAACTCCATGGACATTATGATGGATTGTGATATGGTAATAAATCTAGCAAACCCATATGTGTAGCCATTTATCTTCTTCATGTCTTCTCTTTATCTGGCTCCTTTACAATAGGGGGCTTCTTGGATAAAAATGATATGGTTTCTAATGCTTGAGTGGCTTCCCTACTTTTCCTTCTGCAAGATAATGTTGCTTGTGACTCTCTTTCTGAATATCTTCTATGCATCAATTGTCTAAGGCCTAGTTTGAATGATGAGCTCATCGTAGATGCTACTAATGTCTTCAATGCTTTGCATTTCCTATTTAAACATATTGAAGAAGGTTTGCACCTCCCATTCTTTGTTGTGCCTCCACCTGTGGCTGTGAGCTTGAGTGGCAATTTCCTTGGATAACTTTTGTTGGGTTTTGCCTCTATGAATTTCGACATGGTGGATCCTTGCACATTACCTAGGATGGACAGACATTCTCTACTTGTCTGGTGAGGACCCTCCTCTCTTTGAATCTAAGTCCATTACTGTATATTATAATGTGAATTTGATAAATTAGATTTTTAATTGGTGCAGAGAACACAAGATAGTAGATGCAAGTGTCCTGATTTCAAGGCAGGAAAAAACCACATAACCAAACCCACCATGACAACTAGCTAACAAACAAGCGCCAACACTGCTTAAATCTCCATAACAGGAGGAGGGAAATAAGTTCATAACATTTCACATACAAACAACAATAAGGCCTAATAAACAAGGAATTCCCAATGTCATATCAGACACCCAACACAAATCAACAAAACAGAAGGACGCCAAACACAACCATCACAACGGAGCTTGCAAAGCAAAAAAAAAGCAGGGTAGAGAAAGATGCGTAAGATGGACGCCAAACGCTACTTGAGAAAGGAAAGGATGACGAGAGGGTATTTAGCTCCCGACTGACTCTTAGGTGTGCCAATGATAGTGAAGGCAGATGTATACAGCTTCAGCATGACCCTACTCGAAATAATCTGAGGCCGACGAGATGATAGGCTATCTTGAGGAGTAGAATATTATAATTTGTAAAGGGAAGAGGTGAGAGTTTAGAACTTGTGATGAAGAATCTAATACAACTCTTACTAATAAAGAGAACCACTATCTCTTTATAAATAGGAGTGTGTTTTAGGAGTATGTAATGTGGTAATTAGATATAATGTTTGCTAACATATACATACTTGAGAAAATAAAATTGGAGTTCATCAAATGATGCATGAGGGCCTTGGAAAATTTTCATGGGATTGCTCAGGATTAATCTAAACTATAGGATGAAGTGAATATTAGTGGACTAATTCACTCTAGGGCTATTAATATGCTTTTGATAATGAATACAAATATGCAAGCCATTGGATCAAAATAAAATCAATGACCACCAATCTCTTTGTCAAATTTATACTTATAATCACAAAAAATATCAAAAGAGAACTTATAAAATATAAAATATCATCATAAGGGAATACCATCTTCCAACTTGAGGCTAAACAAGTAAACAAAATAATATTAATTGAAACTTGAGTAGTATTAGGGGCTCAACCAACATTTTTCTAAGGGAATAAATATAGAAAGGGTCTAATGTATTCTAAAAATAAGCTCATGAAGAAACTCTTCAAACCTAAACATGACGTAGGGTTTGTTCCTTAATAATGAGGCTTTGATGGGTTCCCTAAACTTTTAATTTATGTATTAATGATTGATATCTTATCTTAGTCCTAAATTAAGAAACAATATGAAGGATCTAAGTCAATTCTTTGACAATGTGACATTACACACTACACACACATGAACATAATGGCATTACATTGGAATCTTAGGACACTAGTGATAAGGATTCTCTTCACAAATACACAACTAGCATTACAAAATCATAATTAAATTTATAAAAATCTAAACATTAACTTAAAAAATAATCTAAGTTCATTGGTATGAATTTTGGTTCTTACTATTCATGTTTTTAGTACTATTATCATGAGTGTGTCTTACCTTACATATGGGTTAGTCTAAAAATAATGATTGGGAAAAATCAAGGCATTACATTTGTCCCCCTCTTAGGGAGTTCCCTCCTAAAGTTGGAATTTAAAAGTAACAATGGGTATAGAAATTACATTTCTTGGGTTTATTCACATTTTTCCAAATTAGTCCTATTAGTCCCATAGCACCCTAACTTGAGTACAATGCTATAGTTTCAAAGGAAAACTATGTGCCAATCCAATATTGTGTTGGTTCTACCTAAAACTTGATATCTACATCCATTTGCAAGAAACATTAGTTAGTCACATGATTTAGGTTAGGAAGATACTTTGGAACCTACACACATAGAAAGAATCATGTAGTCTACATAAGTGTTATGGTACAACAAGTGTGTAGGTCACAAGTCTTATTAGAATTTCAAGGGGGCTATGTAATTATTATTTTAATATTCTCTTTTAAGTTATTCTCTCATAAATACTTTATCTCCGATGTTAAAAGTGATATGTATGTTGTTTTAGTTTGTGCACATATGAGAAACAAGATTCAAATGCAAAAAATTGGAACCTTTATAGCTTGCCTCTATATATATCTTTGTTTGATCTTGACAAAGAGGATGAAGCACCCAAAAACTTGAGAAATCTTCAATGATTTCCCAAGGATTATGTTGATGCACTCTTAGATACTTGTTGATGGTATATGGGTTCTCTTGAATTTTACAACATGACTTTGGAATGGAGTGGTTTTATTCAAATCGATTGAGGATGGTTTTATAATAAGAGGTTCTCTTTATAATATTCCAGATTAGTTTAACTAGCACACAAAAATAAAGCCACAAGAGGATTAGTTACAGAAAACTCTATATGCTACTCTTGTTATAACACTTTGAGGATCTAATGACAACCTATAAAACTTATCGTTTAGATTTATTGTAAAATTATGAGATAAGTTAGATGTTTTCTTAGTTGAACTCCATTAACTCTTATTTTTTTATTACATGAATTGACTAATAAGTTAGATTTTTTTAGAGTTTAATATAATCAATTAATGCTACACCAAAATGTATGACAACTAAGCTTGTTAGGGTATTTTCCCTTCTGTTGCAGGTAATGTCTCCACCTCTCTTCACCTGCAAGATTATTTGTTCAACATTGGGTTTTTGTTGGCGTTGATGGTGTTTGAGTGCATTTTGGTGTGTTTAAAAATCATTTCTTTGTATGGCATTAAGGGTTTGACTGTAATCATTTCTATTTACATGTGACTGGAACAAATTTGATCCCTCGTGAATTATTCTATCTATGGCATCGAGGGTTTGACTGCTATGATTTTTTTTTTACATTATTCTATGAACTAATCACATGTAATGTGATTTAAATAGAACATTCACGAAATTTTGACCGAGTATAATCATGAAATTTAATGGGTATATTGTCAAATGCCGGTATAATCATGAAATTTTATGGGTTTTCAATTTTTTCCCCAAATTATTGAGGGGTTTTAGGATATGGGTTAATGGCTAGACACTTTCTATTTTCAGTAATTATAATATGCACATGAAATTAAATGGGTATACAAATTTTGTTGGATTCTCTTCGAATCCCTACATTATAATCATGAAAATTAATGGGTATACAGTTTTTGTCCCAATTTATAAACCAGTTTTAAGATTACAATTTGTAGACAATTATATATATATACAGTCATGTTGTGTAGGGTTTCATCACATGAAGCTTCTCAAACAATAATATGTTCTAATCACATTGTATATATATTTTAGTAGAGAATGATATATTCTTTTCAGACAATGATATGTTCTATCAGATTGTATATATATGTTTTCAAACAATGATATATTATTTTCAGACAATGATATGTTATTATCAGAATGTATATATATTTTTGTAGGCAATGATATATTCTTCTCAGACAATGATATGTTCTTATTAGATTGTATATATATATTTGAAGACAATTATATATATATATATATAGGTTCATGTGATGAAACTCTACATGGCTTGATATGATGAAATCCTACACAACAAGAGGCTTGATCATTGTCTGCAAATACAATGATAGATTCTTATTAGATTGTGTGTGTGTGTGTGTGTATATATACACACAGTCATGCCTTGTAGTGTTTCATCATATCAATCTATGTATGGTTTCATCACATGGACCTTAACATGATCCTCTATCAATGTCTGTCATTTAATAATGCCCAAGTTTCTTGCCATATATCCCTATAACTTGGTTATCTTTAATAAACACATTGGCATTATCAATTTAATATCCCTATTATTCAGTTACTTTGTATTTGTTCATATCCTCATGGAAAACCACATATGCTAAAAATATCATCCAACTACAAAAAGGTAAAACCAGTGTTGGTTCAAGCAGAGTTTTCTTTTTTAGCTTAGAGGTAAAACCAACTTCTTGAAGAATAAAACAAACCTTAATCTTCACAAGCATGAATTTAAACCGATCAAAGTCATTTAATGCATCTCTTTGCTTTTGCACAATTAGTTTCCTTCCCCATAAACTATTCTCCCATCCCTTTTGAACCTCAGTTAAATAATAACAATGGATAGTCACTATGTAGTTGCTAACATCCATGGCAACGTCCATATAAATTGCATAAAATTTTATACCTGCTTTCTCCATAGCCTCAATCAACACATTCTTTTTTGGTATCTTAGGGATGACAATTTTCATATAAGTTAAAGAGAGCCTTTTGAAGTCAATTTTGATATCACCTAAAGAGAGCCTTTTGGTATCATACATATATATAATCTATATATATATATATATATATGTATCAGATTAAAAATGTATGATCTTATATAGATATATGATATAGATATATATCCATATAAGAGTATACATATGTAATCTGATATAGATATATATCTATATAAGAGTATACATATGTAATTTGATATATATATATATATATATATATATTTATAGATTATATATATGTATGATATTATATGTATAATCTAATTATATACATTATATATATTATATTATATATGTATAATCTTATATGGATAATAGAGGTGAAAATGAGGAAGAAAACTACATGAGATGATGAGTTTAGGGCTTAAAGATGCTCGACAACCTGTGGTTAGGTAAACTCATACGCGTGATTTGATGAAGGCATATGGGGCATGTGGTTAATAATGTACACCTCCTAGTGAACCCACATGATATATTGACCGGGCCCACATACAAACATAACTTGAAATAGGTTAATAGATAATTATAAATAGGCTTTTTTTCACTCAACGCACCATTGAAATTAGACATAAATGGCCACTGCAGTATGAAATGACCAATTGTTTGGTAGGAAAATTCAAATTTGAAAGTCAATCACCACAATTCAATGCATTCAATATACACATTCGAATGATTTTATAAGAGGGAATTTCCAGTGTCATTTTCATTACGAATTCTCCTATGCTTTCACTACATATCCTCTGCAAAATTTAGCTCGGTACATATAAAAAAACAAAAAACATATTATAATTTATATATATGACTGAATTTATGCAAGCCACCTATTTTTTCAATTAGACCAAATATAAATTTGATTTTCTAAAGGCCATGGCAGAACTGAGGCATAAATGACCACTGCAAAATGAAATGACATATTGTTTCCCACGAAGATTCAACTTGCACATTCAAATGTTTTTATAAGAGGGAATTTCTAATGTCATTCCCTAAATATCCTCTACAAAATTTAGAGCTTACTAAGGCAACCTATGCACATTCCTCTTAAAAGGGAGATTATTCATGTTGGTACACCCAAAATAACTAAATTCATGTTTTTATTTATTAGTATACTAGATTTACATTTATGTTGTTTGTTTCATTATTCAATATACTCTTTTATGATATTATATGTGCAATAACTGGTTGAACTTCTGGTTGGAAATCTACAAAAACTAGTTGGATTTTTGGTTGAATGTGTGTTGTAGTTTCATCACCCTCATTGTATTTTGCTACAACATCACTTGCCACATCCCTTGCATCGTATTCCCTCACAAAACCATCTATTATATCCTCACTGTAACCAAGTAGACACAAGCATGTCTCTGCTACCATAACATTGTCTTTATTTTCCATTGTGACTACTTCATCTTCTATTGTAGGACTTGTAGCATCATCTTCAACAACATAGCCCTCACTTGGCCCCATGTCCCTGTCAAGGTAAAACTGATTAAGAGGTCAAATTCCTATTCTACGGAACCCACTAAGAATGTTGCTTGGTTTCAAGGCTTTTTTGAAAGCTTGGATTGCAAGAGTTGCCAACTCTTCACGTTCGATATCAATATGCGGGTTTGTAGCTTGCCAAATGGTTCTTTTCTCTTTGAAATATGTCTTGAATGGAGAAAAAATATTGACATCCAATGGTTGCAGCTTGTGACTAGTATGAGTAGGCAGCGTTAGCAGTTTTATTCCTAATTTTCTTGATTCTTCAATGGTCTTAAAATCCACGTGGCTACCATGACTGTCAAAAATGACAAGGGCCATGTTTGTTGGTGAAACCCCATTAGGGATATTAGCTGAAAAATGGTCTAACCATTTGACAAATAGTTCCTTTATTATCCAAGCATGTTCTTGGACTACCATCAATGCCCCTATCTCACAATTTATGATATAGTTCTGCATGTGCCTCTTTGATTTAAACAGGTAGAAGCCAAGAATACTTATCCCAACCGCACTTACACAAGCCAACACTGTGATCCACTCTCTACTTTTTGATACCAAGTGTGGTACACATTTTTCACCCAATTTAGCAATAACTCATGCCACAATTCCTACCAGTCTGCTCATAGTTCCATATTTGACTTTCTCCATAGTGGTTAAGGTTGATCATATTCTCGAGGTTGTCATAGAATGCTTCCATGATAGAAGGATGAACCATAATCACTTTGTCACTGTCCACTCCTTCAACCATTCTGATTGTCGAATCTGGGTGCCTTCTTCGAAATCCTACCCACCATGACCTCCTGAGGACCCCATTTGTGAAAGGATTAGGCTAACTTGTAGTTATTTGGGCAATTGTGGCTTGTAGTTGGTTTACTTCTAGTCTGTGGCCCAATTCTACCATGTTCTTGCACCATTGGACAATTTTAGTCTCCTCTTTAGATAAAATGGTACGTAGACCTCTCCTCTTAGTGGTGGTAATTCCTAACAACCACGCTGTCAAACTGCTAGGTGGCATGCCCCACTTGATTGTTGCTACCCTAATTGACATGTTGTGTTCATCGACACTTTTAATTGCTCCTTCCATATCAACATATGTCCACTACCTAATGGGGATAGGTGAGGGAATTTGCACAATAGGTTGAACATCTAGTTGAACAAGAGGTTCGGCTTTTGTTGTGTTGGTGGCTTCATTCGCAGAGTCGGGAACATCTTGTTGGCTAGGAATTGCATGTACTTCCTCAACAAACTCTGTTTCAATGAAGTGCACCCCACAAGTGAATCTAATGGAGACTTCTCCTCTTTCTACAACCCTTTTTGTCCTTCTAGCAGGTGCCATGATTTTCCACTTGACCTACACGAACAGTAAGAATTGCATAACTTGTTAGTGCAACAAAAAATATATCATTTCCTGCATAGATATATATACAATATGATAAGAACATATCATTCTCTGCAAAAATATATATACAATTTGATTAGAACATATCATTGTCAGTGAAGCTTCATATGATTAAATTTCATGATTATAATGTAGGGATTCAAAGAGAATCTGACAAAATCTATATACCCATTTAATTTCATGTGCATATTATAATTGCTGAAAATAGTAAACGTCTACCCATTAACCCATATCCTAAAACCCATAAAATTTTATGATTATACCGGTGTTTGATAGTATACCCATTAAATTTCATGATTATACTTGGTCAAAATTTCGTCAATGTTCTGTTTAAATCATATTACATGTGATTAGTTCATAGAATAATTCCAAAAAAAATCATAGTGCCTCAGTCAAAACCTCGATGCCATAGACAAAATAATTCATGAGGGATCAAATTTCTATTGGTCACATGTAAATAGAAATGATTACAGTCAAACCCTTAATTCCATACAAAGAAATGATTTTTAAACACACCAAAATGCACTCAAACACTGTCAACGCCAACAAGAGCCCACTGTTTAGCAAACAATATTGAGGTGAAGAGAGGTGGATAAAATTTCTACCAGTCACATGTAAAACCTACATGGCTTGATATGATGAAACACTACATGGCATGGCTATGTGTGTATATATATATATATGTATATATGTATGTATGTATGTATGTATATATGTATGTATGTATACAATCTGATAAAAATATATCATTGTCTTTGCATACAATGATATATTCTTATCAGATTGTATATATATATAATATATATGTATGTATGTATACAATCTGATAAGAATATATCATTGTCTGCAAATACAAAGATTACAAATTGTAGACAAAGATATATTCTTATCAATTTGTATATATATACAGTCATGCCATGTCTATATGTACAATTTGAAAAGAATATTTCATTGTTTGCGAAGCTTCATGTGATGAAACCTCGATGCCAACTGAAAGCCATTGTTCAACATACAAAATGCTAGGGGAAAACTAAACAAATTAACAAGATATGCATCTAAGTTTGCTAGGATGAAGAAACAAAGTAGCTATTTTGGCCTGCAGAGAATGGAGTGAAGTGTTAAAGAAATCATGGCATTTGCAAAGAAATCACGAGTCATGGTATTTTCCATGGTTTCTAGAATACTTCTAATGGCATGCACTGTAGACCAAGAGAGTTATGATGCATCTACATCAACATGCGTTGTCGAGCAATTTTTACATCTACTACATGGTACATTTTTATGTCTACTACATGCCATTGACTTGGAAAATAGTGTAATGCAAGGACAATATATCATAGAGCAAGGTGAAAGTATTTGATGGTATGGAAGTATATGATGAAACAATACACGACATGACTATATATATACATATATATATATATGTATACAATCTGATAAGAATATATCATTGTATTTGCAAAGAATGATATATACAATCTAATATGATGAAACCCTACATGGCATGACTATATATATATATATTTGTCTACAAATTGTAATCCAAAAACTGCTTAATAAATTGGGACACAAATGGTATACCCATTAAACTTCATGATTATTAAAGAGGGATTTAAAATATAACTATGATATGATTAAAAAATGGGTAATGTTGTTGTTATTATATTTGATGTATGCTATAGTGTTGCTATTACTATCTTTGATTTATGATGAATGCAGGTGAAAAAAATGTAACTGTGATATGATTAAATAATGGATAATGCTAAGTTGAATAGCTGACTGGAAACAAAATAATTTGTATGCTTGAAAATAATTTAAACACTGACTACATAAATATAAAAGAGTATACTGAATAATGAAATAGATAACATAAATGTAACAATATGCCTGAAAATAATGTAAACACTGAGTACATAAATTTAAAAGAGTATATTGAATAATGAAACAGACAACATAAATGTAAAACAATATGCCTGAAAATAATGTAAACAATGAGTACTTAAATCACTACTAAATTTGACACCATTTTCTGACGGACGTTCGTCGGTCGTTCGACAAATCTTTTTCAGAAAAGTGAAAAAATGACGAAAACATTTTCGTCGCTATTTTTTCGTCGAAAGGATGATGACGAATTAAACATCGAAATAATGACGTAGATTCATCAGTTGTCGGCATCATAAAATGACTTGGATGTTCGTCAGAATATCAACAAAAAATTCGTGTATCCACCGACGAATTACACTAGAAGTTCATTGCCATTTCGACGAAATGGGCAAGGAGTAGCGTCAAAACAACACTAGAAGTTTGTTACCATTTCAAAAAAATGGGCAAGGAGTAGCGTCGAAACAACACTAGAAGTTCATCGCCATTTCGATGAAATGGGAAAGGAGTAGTGTCGAAACAACACCAGAAGTTCATCACCATTTCGATGAAATGGGAAAGGAGTAGCGTCGAAACAACACTAGAAGTTCATCGCCATTTCGACGAAATGGGCAAGGAGTAGCATTGAAACAACACCAGAAGTTCATCAAAATTGCGACGAAATGGGTAGGAGTTATGATGAAGCCTTCGTCGCAGCTATAGCAACTTTTTTGAACCTTTTCGATGATTTGTCGGTGGTTTTCATTGAAATTGCAATGAAACAATGCAAATTTTTTTTTTAAAAAATATTCGTTGAAATGTACCATCATGGAGACTGATGACTGATCATACATATATACTGCAAGATGCATAGATGCATAGAAAAATCATTACACTTAAGATGACTGATCATACATATAGACTGCAAGATGCATAGAAAAAATATTACACTTGAGAACAACCAAGGGCTAACAAGGGAAGGAGTTAAGAAACAACTCTACCTATCATCACAGTTCTGTTGTTCCCCCTGAGAGAATCTTGCAAAACAAGTTTACAATACCAAGTCAAATAATATGAAAAAGACTTACTTCCATAAAAATTAAATAATTATTCTCACAATGGAAATTGTCTAATTACAACAACAATTCCATGAAAGGTTATCCATGCTTCATAAGAGATGACTCATCATACATACAGACTGCAAGATGCATAGAAAAAACATTATAGTTGAGAACAACCAAGGGCTAACAAGGGAAGGAGTTAAGAAACATCTGGATTGAAGAGAAAATGTGTAGGGAAAATGTTGAGCAGTGTCAAGAGAACAAAGCTTGTAGAACATATTCTTGACCTAATCAAGCTCTTGAACAACTTAAACAAAATTAAAATACTAACACATACATGAGACATGTAATGAACTTCCAATATTTGCTATCTTTTTCATTAATGCAGAGGTAGGTAAAGGAGAAATAATTATAATTGTAACACTATTCATAGTCCAGTAAATTATGTTCATAATTTGTGTTCAATGGACCTTAGTTTTATCATTATACTACCCATCTAATACCATATTTTAATCTAGGGTTCAACTATCTCAGATCTAAAGAAGCACCTTGTAGGATTAAAGTTCTCGCAATCATCAAGATTTATTGGCACACAGACACAACCTGCAACATATGAAGTAATGGATGACTATAAGTTAGTGAAATGGTCCTTAATATGTGAGTGGTTTACAAATTGATTGGTAGAAAATAAGGTTACAAATAGATCTACATGAAAAATTATGAGGACAATCTATTGTAATCATCAAAATAGATGAAAAGTGCAAAGGAAAGAGCCGAGCTACATCTCTAGAGCCTAAAAAAACACATGCAAGAAACATTAAAAAAAGAACAAACCAGTTTTTGGATGAATACAAAATGGTGCCTTCAGCAAGTGATTCATATGCTTTCACACCGACACAGGACATTAAGAAGATTTTAGTCTTCCTCTGAAATTAACTACTTACAGAATAAACCCAGAAACCAATATTATATACCTTCATGTCTAGATGAGGGTAGGTATAAGAGAAAAAAAATTATTCAATGCAATGCCAAAAAATATCAATGTGTGTGTAGGTTTGTATTACTCAAAATATCATTTCACTGCCTAAGGAAAAATACCAAAGTGATGTTTTAAATTTCAATCTTCACATAGGCTCCCTTATTGCTACACATACATATACAAGCATTATTCGAGATCTAAACTATTCAAATATTAAGATTTAATTAGCTATAAGATGGAAAGTTATTGTTTAGACATAATCCATCATCTTTTACATATCTCTATTCACTCCTAGCGCTTTAGATAAATTTGTATAAATGAGACAGAAATGTCAATCTTTTATGACAAAGAAAATTCTTAAAAGGAGGGGGGAGAGAGCAAAGGGTAGGGGGAAAGAGAATGTTTGAATGTATAGCAAAGTATAACATTTTGATCATTATAACAATGAAATGAATCTTAAGTTTGAAGCATTAATATCATCTACAACATTTATGATCAAGAATGAATGTAAGTAGAGAAACTTTTGCATACCTGCAAATGGTACAAAATTTCATGGTTAAGTCAAAGCCTCCCATCAACAACAAGATCCAAATATCCATGTATTTATCTCAATTGAGCCTCTAAACCCTTCAGAGCTGTCAATTTTTTGACTAACCTGTTATGCACAAAAGTCAAATTTTAGAGTTATGTCACCACTAAAAATAGAAGAAACAGAGCTTTGAAACCAAATCCACACACAACACAATGTGGTATTCATACAAAGCCATACAAACAGACTAAACTCAGAACATTAGAATCTAAACAACTTCAAATTATGATGTAGAGGATGGATTCAGGGTATAAAGAATCATTTTTCTGCCACCATAGTGAAAATTTAGCACTTTCTTTCATCTTTGCATATTGGTTTGATGCTTCAAATGATGAATTTTTTATATTAAAAAGTGCATTACCTTATTGAGCTTCTCTTTGTTTTGAGAATAGTTTAATATTCTCTACTTAACAGGGTCAACCACATGATGGTGGAAGCTCATTTGGCCCTTCCCCCCCCTCACATCACTCTCAATTCTCCATACCCAATAATATAACATTAATCATTCATTCATCCATTAATAACATATAACATTCATTCATTCATCCATTAATAACATATAGCATTCATTCATTCATCCATTAATAACATATAGCATCCATTCTTCCATTAATAACATATAACATTCATTCATTAACATATAACATTCATTAATTAACATATTCACATTCATTCATTAACATATAATATTCATTCTTTTAGTTTTACATATTATCAAAAATATGGTTGTCATGATATGATTACAATCACTTTTTTTTTGTTTCTTTTTTAAAGCTACATAAATCTGAAGTAGAGTATTGTTTTCTAAATCAATATCTATCCCCCTTTTAGGTTTTTTCCCTCTACTCGTGATCTTAATGTATGCCTAGTCATCTGCTCATGACATGGATGCCGCTGCAAGGGGGGGTCTGTTGCAATAAGAAAGAAATGTTAAACTGATATGTTTTATTATTATTGTTACAAGTATTTCATTAATTAAAAGAACATTAGAGTGGTTCTCTATACCCGATGGGTCCACATCATGTTCCTAAACTTTTGTTATAGATTCATGCTCAACATGTTGAACACCCTCTAAATCCTAATATGCAATTGAAACACGAAAGGTTACATTAATTAATACACCAATTGAAATTAAATATGTTTAAAAGAACATGAGGGTGGTCCTCTTTACTTGATGGGGCCACATCATGTTCCTGATCTTCTCTAGCCTGATCATGCTCAACACATCGATCACACTCTACATGCTCTAAAGTTGAAACATGAAAGGTTACATTAATTAATACACCAATTGCAATTAAATATGTTTAAAAGAACTTTAGAGTAGTCCTCTTTACCTGATGGGGCCACATCATATTTCCTGATCTTCTCTAGCCTGATAATGCTCAACATATTGATCACGCTCTACATGCTCTAAAGTACCAGGATGCACACCATGACCTTCATCTGCACATTGTGCTCCACCCTCACCAAGCTACATTCCAATGTCATGTGTAGTATTATCATTGCTTGAATGTTTTAAAACAAATAGGCATGTAATTACTTTGTGGTGGAAATTAATATTGAATAGATTGCACAAGTATTCAATTTTAAATAAACTTTATTGAGTTTATTTACCTACGTGTCGGATGCAATGGAAGATTGTGTTTTCCTAGTCAAGACTCGTAGGCATTCAGCCACGGCTCCATAGCTTTGCTGGAAGGAAATCTTTAGGTCCTCTTCTATGGGAACTTTTTTGAATTTAGAGCCCTAAATTTTTGCATAAGATCATGATTTTTTCTTCTATGGTGTGATAAAATAAAAAATGTTTTTAATTTATTATAATTTGGATGCAATATTTCATTTATTGATACTTATAATTCATGCGGTTAATTTCATATAACCACCAGGGCCAAGTTTGTGTTGCCTGTGCTTTTCTAGTCTTGCCTTTGTTGCCTTCGATGTGTCAGGTAGCCTATGAAAAGTTTGAAATACGTTAGATTATGTAAAAAGAAAGAGTAAGTAGTATATAATTACATTGTTGATAGTATCACATGCCTTCCTTGGCCCGGTGGTGTCTTTCCTTTTTTCTTTTTATCCTTCTCCTTTCCATCCGAAACCAGGTCCTTCCACTCCCTCTCCAGAATCATGGGGGGATGCTCATACTTTTTGTTCTTCTCCAAATGTGACCTATATTGGTCCCTCGCATACTTTAGATAGGTACCAACTTTCTTAAGGACCTTGGTTTGGTTGAATATTTTATCACCGAACAACACAACTAAACGATTAATGAGATCATCTTTTAAATTTTGATTTTGGGCATTCCACCATGTATGTATGGTGGGCCCAAAGAGCTCCAATGTAATATCACTTAGATGTTTATAAAAAACATCATTTCCTGCAAAATGATCATGGGATTAATAGTCTAAAAAGACTAATCAATAAGTAAATTTCAATTGGATTATATATAATAATAATTAAAACATTTTAAAGTACCTGGGACCTTCTCTATCTTTATGGGAACAAAATCCTCGGTCACCACAAATGTTGCTAAAATATCACCAGTATTAGTGGTCTCTGCATCCCTAGGTACATGTCCTAACACATGTTCTGGCACGTGTTCGCTACCAGAGGGTGTAGTAACAGATGCCTGCATGGTATGTATTTCCGACATTTTAGATAAAAATAGGCATGGATGATGGGGTCAGATGATCTGATGTATGCGTAGGAAGATCACGATGGACACTTGTACCAACCCCTACTCCTCGGGCAACACTTGCAGTACCCTGATCATGGCCAAGAGCATCATGAGGAGGAAAATAACCCTATAAAAATAACACATATTTTTGTTCATGACATAAAAGAGTACAAAATATAAAACCATGAATGAACTTATGTTATAATTAAAAACCTCATGACAGCTTACTTGCAAGTTTTGTAATCTCTCAGACAATATTTTAACCATCTCTCTTATCTCATCTATTTGAGGCACTATGAATATCAACTTAACTATTTCTTCATTGCATTTTTTTTGGATCTTCTTTATTGTATCGAGAGGGTTTGTTGAATAAGCGATGTCATCATCAGAAAATATTGAATGCACCTCACTATGGATGCTCTCCTCTACTGCTAGTGCCTTTCCCCAATCAGTCGACTACAACAAGAATATTAAAAACATTATCGAAATTAAGCCAATAAACTTATGAAAAAAACATAATAATAAAACATTTTTCTTGTATCTAATTTGTACAATTACAATGAGGTAAACCTGTCGGGTAGAAGCGCCTGAAGATACATCACGATCTATGCTCTGGGCTAGAGCCTTCTCCGTACGATCAATGTCTGTTGTGACAAAAATTAAATAGAAAAAAACATTACGGAAATGAAACCAATAGACTTACGAAAAAAAACATAAGAATAAAATGGTATATTGGAGTCATTAATTGGAGGTTGGGTAAAATGGTACATAGTACGTACCACCCCCATAGTAACTGTGTTTGTAACTAAGTGATTCAAATTGTAATCGATTAGCAACTCTTCCCCTGTAGTTATTGATTTTATCGCACATACGAATACACGGTTTCCCTCACGTGCCTCGAATATGCAATTGGGTTGCTTATTTGTTGACCCAGGTCATGTACTATTTATAAACCCTGCAATATTCCCTGATGCTTTTGGCCTTCCGTTAATGTACATATCCACTCCTTTATTTTTATCATTATCTTTTAGTTGTATATAATTTGTTGACAGTGCATACCTATGCATACTTCGTGTATATCGAATTAGTTGCATCCAATCTTTGTAACTGTAATAGGGTTCGACATACTCCATCAATTTAGTAACTTTGTCATAACAAACCTTTATGTCATCCATGCAAAATAGGCCCAAACCATGTAATGACGATGGTGCTATGCGATATATCCTCTTGTTGACACAAAAATTAGTGTTTATTGGAGGAATGTCCTTGGGTACCCATTGTTTGTACCTCAAGGGAACCTCGACATTGCCTATGCTCTCATCATCATAAGAACATGACCCCCCTTTCGCAAGAAAAAATTCCATGCGTTTACATAATTTTCTTCTTATCTTTCAACCTCTAGTTGATCTCCCTCTTTTAGACATACTACATGTCTTGCTTTCCTCTTCTCTTCCTGAATTTCCCTCGCTCGAGGAAGACAAATATGACAAATACCTATTTGGTGGTACCTGCACTCATAAGGATGTTGGATGAAGTTCTTTCATGGTGATGTGATCCCAAGGTGACATTATAATTAATCTATCATTTCATTGCTAGAATTTCACAGGTTATAAGGTAATCAAGTCTTGATAGATTGCAAGCTATTGTTACTACCGTCCAAATGTGTCCATCACAAATCAAATCTACTTAATAAATAATATAATTATTCAACTTATTATTATATATTATATTCTTTAACAAAATTATTAAATACATATAAAATTATTATAATTAATAATTAATAATAAGTATATTGTTATATAATACAAAATATAATTAATATAATATATATTTAATATAATAGTAATATATATTACTATGAGAGAGAGAAACTAAATTTTGATTGGTTGTTTCATGTCAACAATCCAAGGATGGCATGTGTCCTTGGGGAGTTATGCTCAAGGTAGCATGCCATTTGATTAAAGATATGATAATTCTCCTTTAAGACCTCTTTGATGTACCCATTGCACACTTAAGGAGAGAAAGATAAATATAGGGAAGAAAATATAGAGAGAGAGGGAGATAATTGAAAGCATACAAATAGAAAGGGAGACAAAGAGATAGAGAGGGGTAGAGAGATAAAGAGATAATGATGGATAGATAGATATATAGGGAGGGTGATTGATATCTCTCTCCCTATCGCTCTCTATATCTCTATATCTCCCACTATCTATGTCACTCCTTCCTCTTCCCCCTCTATCTATTGAGCTATCTCTCCTTCTCCCCCCTTTCTATCATTCACTTCATCTCTCCCTCCATCTCTCCTACTCTATATCTCTATCTCTATTTCTCTTTTTATCTCCCTCTCACTCCTCTCTCTATCTCTTTCTATCTATATCCCTTTCTCTCCCTCCCTATCCCCCCTATCCATCGACTCTCTATCTCCACCTCTCTTCCTTTCTCTTCCCATATATCTCCATCTCTCTTTCTCTTCCCATAAATCTA
Organism: Sequoia sempervirens; assembly: GCA_007258455.2. NCBI lineage: Eukaryota > Viridiplantae > Streptophyta > Pinopsida > Cupressales > Cupressaceae > Sequoia > Sequoia sempervirens. Next base: position 765,526,079 of record VDFB02271358.1, read on the forward strand.
TATATATCTCTCTCTCTCTCTCTCTCTTTCTCTCCCCATATATTAACTAAGAAGCCATGCAAGCATACAATAGTATATGTTGGTAAAACTATAATAGTGTTTTATTAAACTATAAGTAATACTTATCTTTCTAATGTCAAGCCTTATAAAAATAGTGTTTTATTAAACTGTAAGTAGATTATTATCACCACTCTTCATTTAACATGAAACACCAAATGTAGCAATTGTTTTGTTGCTTTTGTCAAGTTTCATTAACCAATCTATTTACCGGGTTGAATAAATTTGTGTTATGACCCTTCATCTCTTTAAAATAATTAGAAAATATTGGCGAGATCAGGAAGGGGAGAAAACTAAACTCCTTCAAAATAGGGGTAGTTGTGGGTTTGTTGTTTTTCTTTGTATACTATATACTTAGTTCCTCTAGGATAAATAAGTAACTTTAGATCATTTTCTTAGTTGTGTATCCTAACTAATATAGAGTAAGCTTTTTCATTTTAATTGACTACTACATAATAGTTTATGTGTTGAAAGAATTGTTTCCATTCTTTGTAGTTTTTACATTGGAATACAAATCATATTTAATTTCATGCCAATGTACTTCTTTCATAAAGATATTTGTTTGAAATAAGTGCTTCATAACCCATCTAATCAAATCATAATTAACCTATCAAAAAGGCAATAGGAATTTTCTAAAGAAAAGAACACTTGACCCAATCATAAGTGTATGGCCTTCAAAGAAAGGAGTGATCCACCTTAGCAATAGCAACTACTTGATTTAGACCTGGTTATGTGCAAGATCATGATGGGCCAAAAAGTGGCAACATGAAAAAAGTAGCATTTTGAACTCGCCAAAAAACCCGAAAATCCCAAGTTGACTTTTTTTTTGGATTGGCTATCGGTACATTGCTCCATAGCAATGCCCAAGCCAAAGTACTAAAAATCGTATATCCGATTTGTTTTGGATATCCAATTTGAAAAACATTTTAAAATGCAATATTTTGGTGCTATAAATCAGTTATTTGATCTAAATCGGATATTTGATTTTTGCACACATATACCCAAGAGTAATTAGGAGGTGGAGGGTGGGCAAGAGAGAGAGACAGGGGGAGATAGAGGGAAAGGGAGAGAGGGAGGGAGGGAGGGAGAGAGAGAGAGAGATAGAGAAGCAGAGACAAAGAGAGGGGAGAGAGAGAATTAAGAGGGAAGGGAGAGAGAGAGAGATAAATGAAGAAATTAGGAGGGAAGGGAGAGGGAAGAGTGATGAGGTGAGGGATAGAAGGTTTGAGGGTTTATGGTTGAGGGTTTAGGGATGAGGGGTAGGAGACTTGAGAGAGAGAGGGAGGGAGTGGAGATGAGAGGAGGGTTAAGGGTAGAGGTGAGTTTAGGTTGAGTTTAGGGTTTAAGGGAGAGAGATAGAGGTGGTGAGAGAGAGACCTAAGAGAGGGAGAGGGGTAGGATGAAGATACTTGAGAGATGGTGAGAGGAGGGAGGGTTAAGGGTAAAGGGTGGAGGGAGAGATAGAGGGGTGAGTGGTGAAGAAGACCTAAGAGGGAGGAAATGGGTAGGAGGGAGAGACTTGAAGATTGGTGGTGAGTGGTGAGAGAGATACCTTAGAGAGGGTGGTGCTAGGAGGAGATGCTTGAGAGAGAGAGATAAAGGAAGGAGGGTTAAGGGTAGAGGGTAGGGGTTTGGGGTTAAGGAAGAGATAGAGGTGGTGAGAGAGAGAGAGAGACCTAAGGGAGGAGGGGGTAGGATATTGAAGATGCTTGAGAGAGAGAGGGGGGGAGGGAGTGGGAGAGAGATAGAGGGAGGGAGGGTTAATGGTAGAGGGTAGATGGTTTAAGGGTTTAGGGTTAAGGGTGGAGGGGAGAGAGATAGAGGGAGTGAGTGAGTGAGAGAAAGACCTAAGAGAGGGAGAAGGGGTAGGAGGGCAAGACTTGAGATAGAGTGAATGAGTGAGAGAGAGACCTCGGAGAGGGAGTGGTGCTAGGAGGGAGAGACTTGAGAGAGAGAGAGATAAAGGAAGGGAGGGTTAAGGGTAGAGGGTAGAGGGTTTAAGGGTTTAGGGTTTAGGGTTATGGGTAGAGGGGAGAGAGATATAGGGAGTGAGTGAGTGAGAGATACCTAAGAGAGGGAGAGTGGGTAGGAGGGAGGCAGTTGCAGTGGGGTTAAGGGTTAAGGGTTAAGGGTTATGGTGGGGGAAGAGATAGAGGATTCGGTGAGAGAGAGAGAGAGGGAGGGTGGGAGAGAGATAAAGTAGAGGTAGAAGGTAGAGGTTAAAGGTGGAGGAGAGATAAGAGTAATTAGGAGGTGGAGGGTGGGCAAGAGAGAGAGAGAGAGAGAGAGAGAGAGAGAGAGAGAGAGAGAGAGAGGGAGGAGGAGGGGGAAAGGGAGAGGAGAAAATGAGAGAGAGGGGAAGGGAGAAGATATAGAAAGAATTAGGAGGGGGAAGGGATAGGGGAAGAGGGGAAGAAGGGGAGAGGTAGAGAGAGAGAGAATTAGGAGGGGGAAGGGAGAGGGGAAGTGTGTTGAGGGTAGAGGATAGAAGGTTTAAGGGTTTATGGTTGAGAGTTTAGGGATGAGGTGGTAGGAGGGAGATACTTGAGAGTGAGAGAGAGAGAGGGAGGGAGTGGGAGAGAGATAAAGGAAGGGAGGGTTAAGGGTAGAGGGTAGAGGGTAGAGGGTTTAGGGGTTAAGGGTTTAGGGTTTATGGGAGAGAGATAGAGGGAGTGATTGAGTGAGAGAGAGACCTGAGAGAGGGAGAGGGGGTAGGATATTAAAGATACTTGAGAGAGAGAGAGAGGGAGGGAGGGTTAAGGGTAGAGGATATATGGTTTAAGGGTTTAGGGTTAAGGGTGGGAGAGAGAGAGGGAGTGAGTGGTGAGAGAAAGACCTAAGAGAGCTAGAAGGGGTAGGAGGGAGAGACTTGGTAAGAGGTGAGTGAGTGAGTGGTGAGAGAGAGACCTCAAAGAGGGAGTGGTGCTAGGAGGAGAGACTTGAGAGAGAGAGATAAAGGCAAGGAGGGTAAAGGGTAGGGTGTAGAGGGTTTAAGGGTTTAGGGTTTAGGGTTTAGGGTAGAGGGAAGAGATGGGGGAGTGAGTGAGTGAGAGAGAGACCTAGGAGAGGGAGAGGGGGTAGGAGGGAGACATGGTTAGGGTAGAGGGTAGAGGGTTTAAGGGTTAAGGGTTATCGGTGGGGAGAGAGATAGAGATTCGGTGAGAGAGGGAGGGAGTGGGAGAGAGATGAGAGTAGAGGTTAAGGGTGGTGAGGAGATAGGTGAGTGAGAGAGAGAGAGAGACCTGAGAGAGGGAGAGGGGGTAGGAGGGTGAGAATTGAGAGAGAGAGGGAAAGAGGGAGGGAGTGGGAGAGAGATAAGGGGTAGATGGTTAAACATAGAGGGTAGAGGGTTTAAGGGTTTAGAGTTTAAGGGTTAAGGGTTTAGGGTTTAGGGTAGAGAGGAGAGAGAGAGAGAGAGAGAGAGAGAGAGAGAGAGAGAGAGAGAGAGAGAGAGAGAGATAATCTTGCCTTTTATCTCCAGGACTATTGACTATCCCTTCATGGTGGCTTGAAGATTGTCCCTCTTCCACATAATCCTTGTGCATGTTGTCACTGTCAATCAGTTATGGGACTGCCTTATAGTCATGAGGATTGTCCTCATATGTATGACAGTCATAAATTGCATGTCTACAGTTACCTTTATGCCTTCTTTTTCTTTGGTATCTCTAGGTCTATCTCTGTTCAAATAGTCATGACTGTCACATTTAAAGTTTCTTAACACCTTGATGATGGCTGTGACTATGTCACTGTCCCTTATGATCACTATGCATTGAGTATTTTGGGTTGCCATTTCCTGCCTATAGCTTGCCCTTCATTCAACATTTTAGCCTTGCTTGTGGGACTACCCTGTTTGTGAATCATTGTGCAGCTCCTTGATGTAAGACTGTTAACCTTAAATTGGTATCATTGTCCTTTTATTAACTGTACAATCCTCTTTAATGCTGCCCTCTTTTGAGACTTCTATGACTGCCCCTAACAAAACCCTACTCTTCACTATCTTTTACCTTCTTCATTTCTCTCATTGTTCTTTGAAATGTATACGTGCTAGAATTGCTTACTTTTTGCAATCCTTTCCCATATATAGTTTTCGGTAGCAGGATCAAAGATTTTGCTAACTAGTTAAAGTCATAAGCTAACCTAGAACACCTATGCCTAGATGAGATTTTCTTGCATATCCAAGGATTGATTCAATGGTCACGACTCAATACGTCAGAATTCTTTCCATACAATTTAATGGGCTTCAGTTTACCAAGTTTAAACATTCGAGAATGCAACTTATTGCAAATTTTCTCCAACTCCTTGACCCTCCACTGCATCCCCTGTAGGTCTGCCTTGAGACCTTGATTTTCTTCACAAATAATATAAGTGTAATCTACTTGTTTAGAGTACAAAATTGCACTCTCAGTGTCACTAACAACTTCTTTCTGGGGAATATACATCCTACCAACTTTACTCATATCAGAATAGACTATTGGATCTCTGATGTTGGCAAGGTGGCTGTCATAATGGTCTGCCATGTCTTCATCATATTAGGTGTGGAAATTCAAGCCTTCACATGGACCAGTATTCTCTTCCAAGTATCCCTCTTTGAACAAAGTAATACCCTTTTCTGAGTCAAATTTTTTGGAGCTGGCTCTCTTTTCCTTCTAAACATCTATCTTCCTTTAGAGTTTCATACTTCTGCATGTTACCAAACTCCTTGTAAGCTACATCTTTTCTTTGTAAATCTTTTGAAACTTTGCATTAAATCCCTTCAAGGATACATTAACTTGTTCAATACTAAAAGAACCACCATCTTCCTTCAAACCAACCCTATAAATGCTTTATACATAGTTCCATAGACAAATATGTCTGCTTCCACTTTGTTGTCAATATTTTTCCCCCAAGATTGACTCCTTAAGAGGTCAACATAGCTGAGTCATTACCTAAACCCTCTTGCATCCTCATCTTTCTTTTGATTCCGAGTTTTTATCTGCATTTGATGCTATGTGACCTCCCAGATATATAGATTAAAGTATTGATGTAAACTGAGGATTCAATACTGAATGATATTCTCCATGTTTTGAAAAGCTCATAGAAATTTCATAAGCATCTTTCTTATTAAAACTGAAACCCTCTACAAGCTATGACAAGCTCAAAGGCGTACATGGCAGTTGACACAAAAACTTATGCAAAGTCTTCAACCTCTTTATTTTCTTGTCTATATGATGAACAATCTGCAACCACTCCTCAAAACTCCATGCAAGCTCCTCCAATCTTCAGTTCCAGCAACAGAGAAAACCCTAGCTCCTCTCCCACATGATGCTTCTTTCAGATTTGCCTTTTTCTCTTATCTTTAGCGCCCAAACATGAAGCTTTGCTCATTAATCTTTCATGCAGCATGAGTTTTCTTTGCTTCCTTTTTGCTTTGCATGCCATCTTTCATAACTTTTGGCATGAAAACCTCCTTTCTTTACCTTTGGTATGGAAAATTTATATTTGAGGAAAAAGGCTCTTTTGAAAGTGAAATCATTAATAAGACTTTCAAATTAAAAGATCAAAATTCCTCCCTTTTTGCTTTTTTGAGTTAAGACTACAATAAGATTATTTAAATGAAACATTTAAATAATATCAAGTTTTACAAAAAATGGACTATAGGTAGCAAAAGGGCATTTCTTTATAATCCAAAGGTTAAAACCAGCTGTGATCAACAACCTTGAAGGTAATTTCAGTGGGAAGATCTTTCGAGATGTCTAGATCAACAAGAACACAAGCAAATATTGTATGAGTGAAATTAGAGGTGTTTGTAACCATTGCTAGAAAGCTACCTAGTGAATTGCCAATGGCTTGAAAGCAAGATTCAAACCAGAATTGAAGCAGAAGATTTGGGAGGTGAACCAGATAGGCATAACCTTGAATCATTCAGTAAAGGGATTGAAAGCAAGATGCCACAGTTTGAGTATGAGCAAGTACCAACCCTAGATCCAAAGCTTACCACAAAAGATGACATCTCAATCCTTCACACAATCGAAAACTACAACAAAAAATTCACAGGCACTAGGATAAATTTCAAGATAACCTTCCATCAAAGGCTGCCATGTTTCAAAAATCCACTTGTACAAATCTGGGAGCCAAGGCCAGAATTGATTAAGTTGGCTGATTAATCCATTAGTGGTGAAAAACCTTTCTCCTTCAATTACATTGTTTTAAACATCCTCTACAAACTCTAGCACAGAGGTCTTTTTGGCCCATTTGAGTCTTGATCTTCTTGTACTCTTTTGTGCTACTCCGTGAAACCGGATCAACAATCTATGCTGAGGCTGGATCTGCCTTAGCATCATTAATTAATTCAAAATTTGAAATAATGTTTTCAGATTTGGATTTGGGATGCAAATCCCGAATTGCAAAAATCACACATCTTTATTCCTCTTAGGGGCAGTGTTAATTATGGCATCCTTGTATGGAGGCCCTCGATTCAGTAATGGGCATGAAGCTTCCTTGCTTCTGTTCAAATCTTGCTGCAACCCTGTGACACCAGTATTGGCCACATGAGATTTGCCCACATCCTTCACAAAACAGTGGGGAATTTTAATCTGATCTGAAGCATTCAGGTCATCAACAAGTGGATTTCCATCGCCTGAGCATGAAAATCTGTTCGCGGATGCCCCACTTTCGGGAGGTTTCAAAGTTATTGGAATTGCCATTAATCACAAATTTATTTTGTGATTTCAACAAGCAAAGGTTTTGGGAAATTACAGATCACTAAATTCGTCAATTGCCATTTTTTTTTGAATCAGTTACTGATTTTGTATATTAATTTTCTAAACTGACTTTATTCAACACAATTTGCAATTTATTTTTGATAAGTAAATTGTATTTCTCATCCACTTTGAATGCATTATTGAGTTTAAAACATTTTTAGGATTAGAAGTCACACCTTAGGGTTTGACTAAGATTTCCACCTAGCCTTGGTCCATTGTTGCCTGCATCAATATAACCAGTTTTACATGGGAAGCATGCTCAACCTGGCTTTGCATATCACACTTTCATTTTTTCTCCTCTATTTATAGCCCATAATAATAAAAATGGAACGATTAGTAACTATACCATACTAGTGCTCTACAAAATCCTTCATTTATTTAGCTTTAAAGATGGACCAGCATCTTTTAGTCAAATGGAATAAAAGAAATCATCTATCCTCAATCTAACATGTTTTTTTATAATTTTATTGCAATTAATAGAAGAGAACTCTGCATTTTTGAGGCCTTGCAAGAATGGAACTGGTGCCACAACAAATCCAGCCAAGACTTGTATTCTTCCACTATGTTTTTCCGCGGAATTTGATGCAGTAGGCATGCATGTTTTATAGTAGAAATGAATTCCTTGTGATTTTTACGGGAATATAAAGGAGAATTAATTTACTTTTAGATAAGTTCTTTGAGGTTCTGCAAGGTTTGGGGTTGCATTTTCATTGCTATTGTTACTAACCTGGTGTAAAATTATGCATATGAATTTATTGATCAGGGTGATTTGCCTTTGACATCTTTAACATCTGTTTGTTGAAGTGTAAAAAAAAATTATGATGGTTTTGGATCTGCACCTTGATTGATGTAAATCTTTTACATTTCTGTATACAATATATCCTCCTTTAAAATAGTTATCTTAATCTACACAGGTCCACTTTTTAAGCCAATCTTTTAAAAATTGGAACTTTAGTTGCATGGAGATTCTGATAGCATTGTGGATGTTGGAGGCTTTCTTCTGAATCATGAGATGCCAATTCTAAGCTTGTTCTTAACTTGTACATATCAATCTGCTTGTCAAGTTATGACATCTTGCACTAGATTGAGCCAACTCTTCATTGTTTTGTTTCACTACAGTGGGAAAAGATGGATACTGTTTATGAAATTAATTGGGACTTTTCAAACTTGGAGGTGAGTGTTCAAGTCTTGGTTTAGCTTTAGTTTTCATCTTAGATCTCCTTTCTCAAACATATGGCTAGTATGTAATTAATTTATTTTCATGTATGCAGTTTAGCTGCATTTTCCCAAATATCAAAAGAGTAAGTTTCGACAGTCACATCAAATTATCCTTTGCATTAGATATTTTATGCCCATTATGATTTTCATTTTCAATTCCTTTTAATTGAATCCCAGGATTCTTTTGAGGAAGGCGGTGCTCTTTATAGGAAGAATGTTTATCTTTTTGGCCTTACAGAGCGTAAGGCATTTACCCAATCTTTATTATTTTTTCTCTCCAATTTTTAATAGGTGGAACTTTGAGGTTATGCATAGTTTGACCAGTTTTTGTATTTATTTCTCCATCTTTGTGCAGCTACACTTGTGCATTTTCAAGACCAATCACGCAAATGATCTGGATTCCTGCAGTTTTGGCGGTAGATATCTTTGGATATTTACTCCTTGTTCTTTTAATGTTCTCTCTCTGCCAGTTTTCTTTTTGAAGCACTTTAAGATGAAGGATCTTTGCTTTGAAAATTTTAAACTGATCTTAAGGATTTTCATTTTTGCCATTAAGAAGTTTGTTTTCTTACATTATTATTTAATTTAGCAATCCACCATATCTCGTAGATGTCTACTTTTTTTTTAAGTTTTGATTCTTGAAGTACCTCTTGGTTCTTTAATTCATGACCACCTGTGTAATATCACTTACATCTTGGAGCCCTAAACATTCATGCTGTTGTACAGGTTGTTTCACCATTTCCTCCATCTGATAAGATCGCGATTACATCCGTTCAAATGGAGGGTGAAAAGAAAAAAGTAGTACCCATGAAGGAAATGAAGATGGGTTGGGTTCCTTACATACCGTATAATAAGAGGTATGCCTAGCTATCCATTCCCAGCCCATTTTGTATGATTATTACTGCTTAAGTAAAGCTTGAGTTTTGAGTCTGTTAAGTTCATACAATTGGGCTGTATGTTTTGCATCTCCAGACATCTTCGATTGGAGCAGTTACAAATTCGAATTAATACATTGAAGTGTACACAGAGGAGGTGAGTGTATTTAACAGGCATACCTTCATTTGTTGTTGAGCTTTGATATAGACTGCATAATAAGCGAAGGTTTGCATAATGATCTTAAGTGTTTTGTTATAGAGAATCAGCATCAGCTGGAGTTTTGTTTGAGTTGTATGATTTCTATGTCATTATCATGCTGGATTAATATTCTATTGTTTCAACACATCCAAAATCTTTCTAGATTGGGCCTCTAGCTATCTGGTCCTTTTTCTAATATATTTCTTTCTTAGATGCTTGGTTTATGAAGATTGTACTTTATTCTGATTATTGAGATGTTTGTATTATCCTATCTCTAATTCATTAATTGATATTAAACAATTTCTTACTGTTCTTCCTGGTGTCTTTTTTGTGTTACATGTAGAGCTGCATTGAAACAGTTGCATAAAGAGCGAGCCATGCAGTATACATATTGTATACCTTGTGAGCACTTTATCTCTCTATGACTTAAGTATGCTCTTTTTATGCTCATTTGCAGTATAGCTTCTACATGATTTTGAATCGCATTAACATACTTTTGTTGATTTTCATTTCTTATTAAACAAATTCATAGTTATGTACGGGAACTGTTCCTGAGAAGTTGTGACTGAGCACATTTACACAAATTGCAAGGTTTCTTATTTATTAGTACATATGCGGTTGTATGCATGCATAACTGAATTTACTTGAAAATAGCTTTAAATGTTGTATTTCTTGGTTAACTACATTGTAGGATTTGTGCTCGGATCAGATAGAGCAGTTTTTGAGGGGAAAGGAAGAGGACAGGCTAGCTGGAATTCATTTGTTATCTTTTCTTTAATGTGAAAGACATTTTCGGAGACATACAAAGGTGTAAATATCAGAGCAAGAACTATTGTGCTAGTAGGTCTGCTTTTCACATATAAAGTGATTTCAATCAATATGGTACAAGTTGCAACCTTTAAAGTGTGGCGTGACATAAGGACCTTGAAAGGTGCATATAAGGAGGTGCATATAAGGACCTTGAAAGGTGCATAAAAAATATTCAAGTGGTTTTGGTTTATTGGACTTGTGAAAAAAACTTTTAGTAGCTTCGTATAGGAAAGTCTTTCCTAGATTCAAAGGGAAATTGCAGTGTTATTGGGAGACACGTCTCCAACCTCTTGGGATGCGTCTTGAGGAACGGGCAGCTATACTATCACATCTTTGAACATTTGTTTGAAATAAGGAGAATGTGTCATATGAAATGGTATGGCATGAGCATAAAAAATACTTAGAAATGGAAGACTTGTGTTTATTAAAGAACCTTACAACACTAGTAGTTCTTTTCTTTCTCTTGATAGAAGTAGAACCCTCTTCCCTTTGAATTCCAACATCAATACATTCCATAGGCAATGACACACTAGGCTGCATGCTCTTCAATGGAAGACCCTTCTTTCTTGTCTCCCCCTCCATATGCGACTTAGTTACCTTAGCCTTCTTAGCTAGAGTTATTTTCTCATAACCTTTCACCCCTAGTCCACCTATGCACAAAAGTTGAGAATAAACTCTAGTATACTTGCCACTATAGTCTTTATTGCACAATGAAATAGCCATACTCTATCCCCCTTTGAATTTTTTTCTCGTCTTTATCTATGTGTGTTGCAAATTGTAAGAGGGTATTTTTGGGTTTAAATGGGCCTTTTGCATAGGTTTTGAGGAGTTCTAAAGGGCATTCAAATATTTCAGCTGAACTTGTAGACATTGCTACACTCCCACTCTCAAAAGAACCTCCAGTGGCAGCTATACTTCTATGGCCTCTAGTTCTTTGCTGCATTCTTCATTCTCACTACTCTCATTGTTGGTCATTGTTTTTTTTTAAGAATGTAAAATACATTTGCAACTGCAAACATTATAAATAAATAAATAAACACCCACCCTTAGTGTTTCGAAATTTCAAAAAAAAAAAAAATTCAAAGAAATTTGAACAAATGAATAGTAGATTGTAGACTTACTTCAAATGACATGTATTTGATGCCGTGTTACCTTCTTTCCATTGTTGTTCTCTTCTCACTATTGCTCTTTCTCTTCACAAGTTCAAAAATGTCAAAATGAGTTTGTTTTCTTGTTTTCAGTTGTTTTAGGCATTGTTTTAGCTTTAAGTATAACTTAAAGGGGTGGGAGGGTCCTTCTTGGCCCACCCATCGTTTTTTTTTTATATCAAATTTGTGTTTTTTTTAAAAAAGAACCCAAAAAGTGCTTGGGCTATAGCCATCTCCTACAGCTCCTAGGCATACCTTTTAGAATTTTAAACATCCTACTGATGTTTCCTATATTTTCAGAAAAATGGGATGGGGCAGGGATGTTTCCTACTCGTCCCTACATCCCTAAAATGTCCCCTATAGGGGTCTAGGCCATTTAGAGGAGGGGACGCATCTCTGGGGAGCATAGGGTTTACCTTGTGGAGAAAATGATTGTTGTTTTCTTACAAAATTTGTCGAGCACATAAATATGATTTATAGTAAGTATGCTTTTGAAGCAAACAAGACGGCTGGAATAGTTTTTACGACTGACATGAACATAAACTTACAATAAAAACACTACTTTAGGATCCCATATATTGGGCTATTCTTTTTTCGCTAACTTCCATTGGTAGGGAATATACGTCTCATTAATTAACCTTTTTTTCTTGATTAATTGAGGATTTCAATGGACTCACAACCTTAGTTTAGGTGTTAATTAAGCTCAATAACGGTTGGACAATATATGGGGGGCCCACAGCTTAACCATTGTACTATGCCCTTAACGCAAATCATAATTAATTTATTAGTGTAGTAGATCATGTGACTTTTTTAGAGATATGCCTATAAGCCATGGATGAAGCATAATTGCTAAATGGAAGTTATAGCTAAAATAGCTTTCTGAGACATCACACGGATGTTTAAATGGTAATGTTGGTTCCTTGAACACAATTCATACCTTCAGCTCATACATTTGTGTAAATTATTATTGTTATTTATTTTTTCTTAATGATAATAGATTTCCACAATCCATATTACGGCATGTATCTGCTTCTGGATTTGATTGTGTTAAAGCTTTTTTTCCATCAACATTTTGGATCACACTCCGTGATCCATCATCAAGATGGTAGAGAGCAAGAGGAGAAAATGGAAACATGTTATAAAAAATTGTATAATGTTATAAGTTTCAGGTCATAATACGTCCAGTGTCTACATGTGTAGATGCTTCTGTAATAAAACATAAAGCCTTCTGTGATTCTTGCCTTGGGACTTGCACCTATATTCCTAAATACCATCTGTTCAGTTTACACCGGCTCGGACTGTGATTTGCATCATATGTGAAACATGTTTATGTAAAATGAAAATACTATAATTGATTGTTACTAGAGTCTTGGAATCTTGTGCATTTTATTTATTGGTTTATGTTGTATGGTCTATTATCCCAACAATGAATCTTGCTTGTGTGAATCAGATTTCTATGATCCATTAAAAGAGGATGAGACGGAGACAGATACGGTTGTACAAATTATATATCCCTCAGAGTCTCCAGTATGATATGTTTTTTTAATTGTTATTATTTTAATAATTTTGTCTTTGAGATATGTCAAACCCCTGAAGATGGTAAAGACATTGACTTTGAGCTTGGTTTTCACCTTTGCGCAGGTTGTATGTGCATTTGATTGGACGTTTGACAAAATTGAGGTGATTATATCTCATTTGAATCTTTCATTGCTTTATACTCATGGTATTAAAGTTTATTTGGAAGGTCATTGTATTTAATTTTTACATGCTGGAGTTAAACAATGTGCATACATAAGTGGTTGAACCTTAGGGCATAGTCTGAAGACTATTGTGTTACCTATTTTAAAAATTAAGGACAAGTTACATGAATTCTATGTGAAGATTCATACAGTCGTTACTTTTGTCTCTATCTGTGTGTATTCTATTCAATGTAATTTTGCTTGAAATTCTATTTTCATATTCTGTCTTTAATGTCACTAGGTATTTACAACCGATCGAGTCCAAGATGGAGTGTTAGAAAACGATCAAGTAGAAGATTTCAAGGTTAGTGTTGAGACTAAATGAAGTATCCCATTTGTATTTTATTAATTATCTTTTATACTGGTATGTGTAGTGCTATGGTTTTACTTTTGATCATTTCCTTATCGTTTACAGTGGTATGTTTAGGGTTGTGGCTTTGCATTTTTCTATTCCTTTATCTTATGGAATGTCAATGGACTTGATGTAGAATTTCCTCAAGCAGAGGGTGACGGAAGAGAGAAAGAAGCAACGTGAAGTATGTGGCCATGACGTGCTGATCTTTGTTTCAGCATTATTTTTTGCATTAAGTGTGCTTATAATAGAAAAAATAACCCGATTCTTGGCCAAGTTCTCTCATGTATTATTTGCAAGCTAAGAAGCTTAAGTTTTGTGTTTCGGATTTGGTGTTCAGCTGAAGCATTTCATCTTTTATCATAAATGTTTAGTTGTTTATGATGATTGAATCTTTGCTTCTCTTAACAACGTTTGAATTATTTGATTGCTAAATTTTGTGACTGTTACATCCATTGTTTTTTATATCTTTTGAGCTCTCCAAGTAGTAAATTGCAGTAAGCAGTTGAATCAGCCTTTGCCTGTTTCTAATACATGCTTCAAAGTCTGTAAGTTCATATTAACTTGTGCTTTTCTATTTGCAGGCTAGGGAGGCTCGGAAAAAGCAAATCGAGGAAATGAGCCCAGAGACCAAGGCTGATTTTGAAAACATGCAGTTCTACAAATTTTATCCTGCTCAATATACAAAGATGCGCAAGATAGACATTTCCGATGAGAAAACTATTAAGGTAATCCATTACATGATGATCACTGCAATGGTTGTTTAGGTTGACTGTGTTTACATTGTGGTATTTTTTCTTTCTTGTGTAACAGTTTTGTATTGTTCCTGCAGGATTTAAAATTTATTAATAGATACTACCGACATGCCCATGAGCTTTTTATAACACAGAACTCAAACAAGCCCTAAGGGTTTTGTAACTGTGGAACCCTAAATGTTGTATTCTACACCTAAATTTTTTTGTTAGCCCCAAAGGAGCATATGAGATACACGAAACAGAACTGTGGTGATAATTTTAAGCTCTACAGCGTGCGGGTACTTAGGAACAATAAAATATTTGATTCCCTTCTTTTGACATAGCGATATATTGTTACATAGAATAATCACATAGAGAGGGCTTAGGGGAAATACAGATACAAGAAATTGTCTCCCTTGCTTTTTGGGAAATGGACAGGTACATATTTTGGTTTTTTCACTTGTGGACAATTTTTTTTTGAAGTAATGATTATATGCCATGATAGAATAATCCTACATAACAGTCATTTAATCTACTTGATATTTCTTGGCATATGATTTTTAGTGTTGAACATGGGCTTGCAATTGTGATGCATATATGAAAGTATGGCTGGTTGGAGAGCTTTTCACCCAAGAAAAATGCTCAAGATTGGTAGAAGATGTGGTTATTAAAATACAATTTCGAGCCACATAGGTAACATCAAATGATTGAGGATTTTTGCCATATTTTTATTACACCATCTTTGATATTCTTGTACTTACACAAGAGAAAAGGATTCTTAAGTTATTGCATGAGACATATGAACGCTTCTTAAATGATGACCATCATTTTATATAAAGAATCAAAATATGCAGGCTAACTTTAAGGGGTGTAACCTTGGAATTCTCTTTATGAGGTAACGATTGAAGTGCTATGGTTAAAAGACAACATTCCATTGAAGTGTCATTTCAAATATTAATAAATAAATATAAGAGGCTCACTTATGACAAAAGTATCATATTTGTTAATATTAATACTTTTAAATTGGATATTTATTTTTAAAATTAAATAATTTTTTTTTTTGTCTAAAAGTATTTTATAATTCTTTTTACTAGAATAGTAAATAGGTTAACACCCATTTTAATTAAACATTTAAGATATCCTTGTCCTTAAATTTTTCTTATTAAAATAATATAATATTTAAAAATAAAATTTAAAATATTATATAATAATCAAATTTATAATAAAAATATTTAAATAAATTAATAGTTATTTTATCTTAAAAGAAAATAATTTTTTGTACAAAATTATTAAATATTATATTAATAATAGATATAATTATTAACTTTATTTCATTTCTTTAATTTTAAAAATAATATTATAAGTATTAAAAGAAAAATACTTAAAACAACTTAATCATTAGATCAACAATTAATAAATATATTCTCCAATTTTTAACATTTTATTTAAATGACATGTTTTAATCATTAGTTTTGATTATAAGGGAAAAATAGGTTTTGAAGGGATGAAAAACTCTTTACAACTATATAGGTACAAAATAATGTTCAAAAGATACAACACTGGACAATTAGCAACATCCAAAAAACCAAAACCACAAAAGAAACAAATAGTTGTTCCAAAGATAAACAAAGAAGAACAACAACCAAACATCATTAAACAATAGTGGGAAAAGCAAGCTAAATCACATGTGCAACCTTCCGATCACCATGAACAAACTTAACAAGGGACTAAGAGGAATGATTATGTTTAGGAAGACCTCTCTTCCTTATTTGCACAACCATCCAAGAAAGATCGCCCTCCAAAGGATTAGAGCAAGGGGATGTCGGAGAAGAAGGCAACAATGGAAAAGAAGGAAGAGAAACAATAGAGTCACTCCCACAACCAACAACAACAATAGGAGTTGCAGAAAAACAAGCAGTCACAACAATAGCAACAACAACCACACCAGCCTCAACATCTGTAAACAAACCAACCGCTTTAGTAGCAATTGTAGATGAACCAACAGTTGTAGAAGAACCAACTGCACCAACAACATCAACAAAACCAGTAGCGTCAACAACTGCAAAAGACCTAGGAGTAGCAATAGCAATAGTGGATGACAACTGAGAACCTTCAACAGAAGAAGTCATGACCTTAGAGGCCAAGACATCATCCCCAAATTCTTCCCTAGAATCATCGTCGAAAACATTAGATTCACCCACAGTAAGATGCTCATGAAGAGCATCTTTCCACCAAGTAGCATAACTACAATGAGATTTATGATAGTTTGCAGCCAAATGACTTGTAGAAAAGCATCTCCTACAACAAAAAGGAAGACCCTCATAGTCAAGAATTTGAGACCATGGTTCACCCCCCACCATCAAAATGACCTCCCCAAGTAAATCTTTTGAGGTATCCATGTCCACAAGAATGCGGGCGAAAGTAGGATGATCATAGATAAGAGAAGACAAATCAACCATAACAAACCTACCAATAGCATTTCCAATAGACTCAAAGCAAGAAGGAGCCCAAAACTGAAGAGACAGATAAGGGAGTTTGACCCAAGTAGGAACAACACTAATAGATTCAGAAAGAGGGTTGAAAGAAGGGAGCGAAGGCTAGAGAGAAAACAAGTGCTTTCTCCACAACCAAACACCCCCTTCTGACACCTGAACCCTATCCTCCTCCGATTGAAAACTAGTCACAAAAAGACCCCTAGCCAAAGGATAGAGTTCAATCCTACCCTCAATAATAGGCCTCCAAGACTCCAAAACCCATTTGTGCAAATTTGGAAGGGAAGGTCATAAACCATTAAATCTACAAATAAGAGTAGAACAAGAGAAATATTCTTCTTTATCCAACACCTCCTACCCACAAATAATAGTAGTGGTAGAAGAAGCACAATGTAATGGTTTACCTTTAAAAGAGGGAAGAGAGGAAGAAGAGATTTTACCACGAGAACCAACCACCTTAGAAAAGGATTGAGAAGCAGGACATGAAAGAGGAACATCCACGTGCAGTGACCCAGACCCTAAAGGAGGAAAATTAGAAGCAAAAAACCCACCAAGTGGAGGCTTGAACCGTCAGGAGAAAGACCCACAACAATAGACATCATCAACCCAACAATAGGCAGCGAACCAACAATAGACACCCGTGAGCCAACAACACATGACCCAATAGTGGCCAAACCTGACCCAAAAGTAGCCAATGACACACCAGAAGCCAATGACGCGCTAGTAGCAGATAGCAAACCACCCACAAAATGCAAGAGGGTTTCAATAGAGAGTGGGAGAGCCATTTCAAAAAATTTAATCATTAGTTAATAGTAATGGTATATTTTATTTTATTTTTTAAACTGACAAATAATTATTTTATTTTTATTGATGAAAATTTACATTTGATCATTAAATTGAATGATGTTACGATGAACTTATTTTAGTGGATATTGTTATTCATAATAAAATAAGTGTAATATAATTTGATAAATTAATATAAGATGGACATGTTATAAAGACTTGTATTATTTAATTATATATTTTTTAGACTGTAGGAATCAGGTAGCTACCCTATAAACTCTAGTGCACTTGGTAAAAAAATTTCATGTGACCAGTGACATTGATGTGACACTCCCTCTGATACCACGGGGATGAAGGGGAAACTAGACCTCGTGACCTCTTACCTGCAACTTTAGCCTATTTAATTACAAATTTGTTATGAATAATTTAGATCAATTCTTTTGGAATATTTTTAAAAAGATCTCAATTCTTGTTTTTTAAAGTTAGTTGAGGTGGTGGAAATGGTGTGGATGATACAAATATTAACGAGTAGCATGGACTTGATAAATTGGAAGAGTTTCATTCTCATCTCAATAGAATAATGGATAACACTTAGTTCAATAAGAAGTAAGAGCATGCTAATAACATTTCATTCCTTGATATTATCTTTTAAATAAAATTTGATGGTTCCTTGTTATGTCGAGTTTATGGAAAATATAATCATATTGATGTTTTCTTGCATGCTTTTTCCTATCACTACCACCCTAGAAAGTCAAAGTGTTAAAACCTCTTGCCATAAGAGCCTTTAAGTGTTATGTGGAACATATGACCAAGAACTCTCTTTTTTCACTAAGTTTTTTAAAACGAATGGATTCATTTTTTAACACATTATTGAAGCATTTAGGCAAGTGAAAAATTGTCATGAGATGCATAAGAGAGTTGAGGACCCTATAGGCATTTTGTTAGCCTTTGTTCCTTATGTCGAAACCATCTTTAATAATATTTCTAAAATTAAACAAAATAAATATATCAATACTTTTTAAAAACCACATAGGAAACATATGATCCTAATCCTTCCCTTCAAGGATAAAAGATAATTTCTTATAAACTTAGGGGTCTATAGGATTGATTGTTCATGTAGGATTCCATATAGTGGTAAAATGGACAATCCAATTGGCTTGATGATCAAGAAGTGTGGTGCATGCATCAAGCACAAACACATTACTAAATTGGAATTTATGGAGCATTCATATAGCTCCACACACCACATTCACTTGAAGTCACCCATATCTTTGTGCAAGAAGATAATTATTATAACATAAAATTAAAGGAAGTAGTGAAAATCTATAAACACTCTTATAATCTCAACAAAGATGAGGGTGGGATATTAGCTTCTCATGTAAACTCCCGTAAATGTGTTAGTATAAATTGTCAAGCTTTTTTCTGCTCACTATACTAATATTTCATTGAAGTTACCAAATTCTCACTTTCCAAGCTATGCAATTGTGAGTAGGTTTTTTCATAGCACAACCTTTCTCTTAATTATAATAGAAAATTCTACAGTTCTTGATACATCAATTTCTTAGTTTGGTCTTTGGTGTAGAAGTACATGCAAGAGAACTTATCCTAGATTATGGCTACAAAAGGCTATTCAATTTTGTATAATCTCATACAATGTGCAAAGAGGGTGCTTACATAATGAAGACAAGATGGTTTGTAGGTAAGATGTTGAAACATTCAAATAGTTACATAACACACCATCATGATTTTTTAATTCAAAGGGATCAAAATCATTTTAAAACACAAACATAGATCTAAAATATGAACTTGTGTAAGTATTTTATAATTCTTTTTACTAGAAAAATAAATAGACTAACATCCATTTTAATCAAACATTGACAATTATATTGTGGTACTTTTGTCATTCAAATTTTTTTAGTAAAATAATAATTTAAAAATAAAATTAAAAATATTATTTAATAAACAAATATATAATAGAATACTAAAACAAATTAAAACTTTTTTTTTCTTAAAAAATAAAGAATTAACTATTTAGTACTATATTAAATAACAGATAAAAATATTAATTTTATTTATTTTTAAATTTTAAAAATAATATTATAATTATTAAAAATGCTTGAAAAGCTTAAAATTTTTCTTAAATATTTAAAAAAATATAATATATATAATTGAAATTACTAAATTATGTAATTATTATAAAGGTTAATCATTAGGTCAAAAATTCAATAAATATATTCTTCAATTTCTTATGTGATATATAAAATTGTAACTCATACATATGGGCTTCATATATATACATAGTTATTAGCCTTATTTTGTAAATAATAGTTATGGATTCTACTATTTAAAACACTCAAATTTAAGGATATAATATGTGATTGTGAAGAATACGTTTATCATTGAAGTTATGTGAAAAAGACAAGTGAATTTATATTTGATTTTTTCAATTCAAGTTGAACTATATTTTATATGTTTATGTAGAATTTATAATAATAGAAAACTCATAATTTTTTTGTGGCTATACATAATGTTATCTATTTCAACCAACCAAAATGAGGAATTGCAAGCATTCATAAAATCAAATATATTATGTCAACAATTAACACTTTTATGTTTTGTGGATGATAAATCATATTGGTATGGTTGGGGGGTTCAATTTGAGAAAGATGACTATATTAATGGGAAGATTAAAATTGAAATGGAAGCATGTACATGGTATTGAAATATGCTTGAGAGTGATAATAAAATGGAGTTAGTTAATTTAATCCTACTTTGCTGCCCTCATTGTTACCCACACCTTGTGCTTTGTTGTACATAGAAAGGTTTATGGTCAACCATTTATTGACATTGTGGACAACCATGTAATTGAACATGTCACACAAACATTACCTACAAATAGGTTGACTATGGATTATAGAAAAGTATTTATTCGATTACAAAATAGAGAAATCAAAAAGGTTTCAAAGGACAAGGACAAGGACATTAAAGAAGACTTCTAAGACTTTTGAAATTTGAGAGTAGATAAATTTTACATCTTCAAATTTTTTAGAATTTTGTAATATTATTATTTTAATAGTTAATTTTGATTTTGAAATTTTGTAATAATAATTATTTTAATAGTTAATTTTGATATTTTTTAATTAATGTATGATTTTATTTTGTTGTTAATTTGTATTGTATATTGTTTGATTGAGTAAGGATAAGGAAAATATTGTATCAAATCAATGAAAGATAAGAGAATTATATAAAATTAATTTGTGTATGATTTTTATTGTTATTTTTATTACTAAAATATAAATCTTAAAACTAATACTAATTCTAACTCTAATCTTAAAGATAAATAAAAAATATCAAATAATTCAAAGATAAAATAAAAATAAAAAAGATCAAATGAAAATGTTTATTGTAGATAAATTAAAAGATTAAATAAATAAATCAAAGATAAAAGATAAATAAAAAATATCAAAGATAAAAGATAAATCTAATCCTAACCCTAATTAAAAGATATCACAAAGATTTGAAAATATTTACCATAGATAAATAAAAAGATAGGATAAATAAATCAAAGATAAATGAGAGATTTGATCACAAAGATAAACCAATGAAAAGACAAAATCAAATATTTAAAATATAAATGAATAAGAAATATTAAATAAATATATCTCACAAACATTTGAATATGTAGGTTTAAATTAGGGTTATGATTATGGCCTAGTTAGGTTTACAATTGAATTATGATAAGGGTTTGGGCCATGGTTAGGGTTAGGGTTCAATTCCACTTACAATTCGATTAAGAGTTACAATTAGGGTTATGGTCCAACTAGGGTTACAATTCAATTAGGGTTACGATACAATTTGGAGTAGGGTTCAATTAGGATTATAGTTAGGGTTTAATTAGGGTTAGGTATATAGTTCAATTAGGATTACTATCAGGGTTAGGGTTAGGGTATAATTTGGGTTAGGGGAAGGGTTAGGGTTGAATTAGGTTTAGGATTAAATTAGGGTTAAGGTTACAGTTCAATTAAGGTTACTATTCAATTAAAGTTACAATTAGGGTTCAATTTTGGGTTATTGTTCTACGATTAAGCTTGAGGTTAGGGTTACAATTGGGGTTCAAATAAGGTTACAATCGAGATTATTAGGATTAGGGTTCAATTAGGGGTTAATTAGCATTCAATTATGGTTACTATTAGGGTTAAGTTGCAATTAGGGTTTAATTAAGATTCAATTACAATTACAACTAGGATTCAATTATGGTTAGGATTAAGGTTAGAAAAGGGTTAATGTTCAATTAGAGTTAGGGTTTTATGATAAACCTTGAGGTTACTGTTATAGTTGGGGTTCAAATAGGGGCACAATCAAAGTTAGGTTTAGTATTCAATTACAATTAAGAATGAGGATCAATTAGGTTACGATGCAATCACAATTTTATTATAGTTAGGGTTCAATTAATGTAAGGGCTATTTTTAGGGTTATGAACTAATTAGCTTTAAGATTAAATTAATGTTTAAAACTTTAGGGTTAGAATTCAATTATAATTAGGGTTATGGTTAAATTAGGGTTATAGTTTAGTTATTACTATGGTTGGAGTCCAATTATGGTTAGTTTTTAGTTAGGGTTAAGGTTAGGGTTCAATTTGGGTTAGGTTTTACTAAGAGTTTGGGTTTAATTAATGTTAGGATTTAATTAGGTTAACGATTAATATTAGGGTTATAGTTTAATTATGGTAAGGGTTAAGGTTAGGTTAATTTTCAATTACAATTAGGTTTAGTCTTTGAGTTCAGGTTATACAATAAAGCTTGGGGTTATGGTTATGTTTTTGGTACAAAAAGAATTATCATTTGGGTTTAATTAGGGTTAGGGTTATGATTCAATTAAGTTAGGGTTAATCCAATATACATTGTAGTCATTCTAGCACTATCACTATTTCTAACCCCAACCCCAACTCTAAATGTATCTCTAATCCCATCCCTAATTCTAAATCTAATAATTATTCTAATTGTAACTTTAAACCTAACTTTTTTTCCTTTACCCTAACTATAAATTAATGCTAACTCTAACAATAATTATAACTCTAACCCTAACCCTATCCCTAACCACAACTCTAAAACTAACACTAATTTTAACTCTAACTCTATCCCTAAGCATAACTCTAATCCTAACCCTAATCTTAACCCTAATTCTAAAACTAACACTAATTTTAATTCTAACCCTAACCTCATCCCCAACCCTAACCCTAAACTTATCCACAACCATATCTCTTATTCAAACCATAGCCCTAACCCTCACCCATATTCTGTCTCTAATTCTAACCCTAACCCTAAACTCAAAGTTTAATTCCAACCCTAACCCTAACTCTAATTATAACCCTAATGCAAATGTTAACCCTAATTTTATCTCTAACCTAAACCCTACAGTTGATCCTAATACTTTCTTTAATCCTAATCCTAACCATAATTGTCATGATAACCCCAACCCAAATTCTAATTCTATGTCTAATCGTAAACCTAATTCTATGTATAACCCTAACCCTAACCTTAACCCTAACCTAACCATAATCGTAACCATAACCCTAACCCTAATAATTTTGTCTTCCATGTTGCATTGCCAATGCTACTAGCATATATATTAATTTATAAATAATACATATATATATAAACACCGAGAGATATCCTTCTCGAGGCATCTATTCCCCACAATCAATTGTAATCACATAAAAGTGCAATAGATGCCTCAACAAGGATATCTCTCAACATATACATACATATATGTATATACATACACACACACACACACACACACACACACACACACACACACACACACACACACATATATATATATATGCTAGTTTTGTAAATATTAGTTATGGATTCTACTATTTAAAACACTAAAATTTAAAAATATAATACGTGATTGTGAAGAATAAGTTTAACTTAGCATAATAGATTGTGTAACTTACGAAGCATTTTATTTTGGATTCAATACTTTAGTATATACTATATTTTATTTAAAATTATTTAATAAGATGTATTTATTTTGTTTAGAAGGTTGTTTTAACATTTTATTTAAATGTCACATATTTTAATCATTAGTTAATAGTAATAGTATATTTTATTTTTAAAAAATGATAAATAATTATTTTATTTTTATCAATGAAAATTTACATTTGAACATTAAATCGAATGATGTTAAGATTAACTTATTTTAATGGATATTGTTATTCATAATAAAATAGGTGCAATACCATTTGATATTAATATAAGATGAACATGTTATAAGAAAAGATTATTTAATTACAAATTTGTTATAATTACTTTAGATCAATCTTTTTATGGAATATTTTTTTAAAATAATTCAATTCTTGTTTTTTAAAATTGAGATGGTGGAAATGGTGTGTGGATGATACAAATATTTATTTATTTTGATCGGTAATAATGATGACTTTATTGAAATAAAAAATATTACAAAGTAAAACTCCCTTCAACCTCCACATAAGACACCTTCCCCAAACCCACTAAATTCCTCTAAAAGATCCCACAACAACCAACAAGACAAAGAAACTAGAGATAAGAGTTACAAACAAAGGACCATAAACAAAGGCACCACTTGCAACACAGGTGCATGGGCCTATAAACTCCAATCCTTCAAGGAAATTGTTAACAGTTTAAGAACCTAGTACTCAGATTGGTCTGCGCTTCATCTAGGACCTGAGAACCATTGCAAAGGAATCCTTCCTTTCTCTCCTTGCTTTTTTGCCCTTCACTGTTTTCCAACCATCCTCTACCCTTGCAGCTTCCTTTTGCCAATCCACAGGCTTGTCATAAGGAATCTTAGGAGCACCATCCAGATTTCCATTAGAAAGTTGTCTTTGAACTTCGCCTTTCCGTTTTCCAAAACCTTTCTCTTGCAACCGCTTCGAACCCTTTTTCTCTCGACATTCAGCAGTGGCTGCCCAAGATTTGGAATTCAATTCCTTTTCTCTTTCATTGTAGACAACATTGCCTCTGATCCCAACCCGATCTCCATTTTGTGCAACAACAGCTCCATTTTGAAGATGAACCTCCCCACTACCAACCTCCTCCAATGCCAACTCTTCCTGGACCCCTTCCTCCCTACTTTTTTCTTGAGGACTCTTTTTTTGTTCTACCTTTTTTTCCACTATATAGTGATGGAAGCCAGCATCCTTCCACCAAGAGGCTGCTTTGGTTGCTCTATGCTTGGCACATTCAACAGCCAAATGCCCAGTTTTAAAGCACACTCTGCATCTAAAGGGTATCCCTTCGTAATCCAAAGGCTGCACCCAGCATCCTTTCAAAGTTTTGAATCTGATTTCCTCTGAAGGCGCCTTTGCCAGGTCCATCTCCACTAAAATCTGGGCAAAGGTCGAGTGCATCAGGTTTGAAGACCCTTCATCCACCATCAGAAAGCTTCCTAGAGAATTCCCCACAGCCTCTAAGCACGAATCAAACCAAAACTGCAATGGAAAGTTGGGGAGCCTTACCCAAATAGGAACCTTTTCAAACCTTTCAATGGCAGGATTGAATGTTGGATGCCATGGCTTTAACATTAGAGGGAATTTTTCTTCCCAATCCCAATGATATTCACAGAGGATCTTGTTTCTATCCTGCACCTTCTCAAAAACCACAATAAAAAATCCTTTAGCCATGGGATAAATTTGTACATACCCCTCTAAGACATTCTGCCAGTGGTTAGAGATCCACTCATGGAGGCCTATCAAGCTTGGCCAAAATCCCCTAAATCTTCCAATAAGACCTAAACCAGAAATATATATATATATATATATATATATATATATTAAAAAGCACCTCCTGTTCGAGCTCCTCATCTAACTCCATTGTGATTGAGCTAGATGACAAAGGAAAATCCACAATCCTTCCTCCCCTTTCTATCACTCTTTTGTTTTGTTGTTTTTGGGACAGATGTGGTTCTGGTTGTGTGAACCCAACCTGAGTCGCTTTCGAATCCTTCATATAACCCCCGCCTACTGAAAAAAGAGCAGCAATCTTCTGCTTTTCAAGCCCTGTGAAGAGACTCCCATTCACATCTCGGTCGTCTCTACAAGGGCTTTTTTTGCCACAGACTCTGCATTTTGATCATTCCTCACGCTGGAAGCATTCTGACACACCCGTTGAAAGGTCACATTGGAGCCGACACCGTTGGGTCGGGGAATGGCAACTTATATTCAACTGGTTTCTCTCCCTCAGAGGCACACACCAGGAAACCCTTGTCCGCGATCTCCACGAATCGACCATTGAAGCCTTCCTCTTCTGAGCTTGACCGTTGGCCGTGGCTCCCTAATGAAGGACAAAAATATTGATAAAGGTTGCATTTGGATGATACAAATATTAATGAGTAGCATGGACTTGATAAATTGGAAGAGTTCCATTCTCATCTCAATAGAATAATGGATAACACTTAGTTCACTAAGTAAGAACATGATAATAACATTTCATTCCTTGATATTATTTTTTAAAGAAAAGTTGATGGTTCCTTGTTACATATGTAAAGTTTATGGAAAGGAAATTCATATTGATGTTTTTTTGCATGGCTTTTCCTATCACTACCACCCTAGAAAGTTGGAGTATTAAAACCTCTTGCCATGAGATCCTTTTAAGTGTGATGTGATGATAGAGGAAAATAGTGAATTTAATCAAATAATTGAAAAATATTTAATTAAAAATGAGGAATTAGGCAATAATGAGGAAAATAATGTTAATTAAGTGTATTCTAATGTGTGATGTGATTAGACAATTTTAGATGTCTACATTTCCCCCTCTTTGAGACAATGTACCTGTTACATTATTTCAAGACATGTTGATTGGAAAAAAAATTCTAATGCCCCACTATGTCCCAACAAAGAAAGGAAGGATGGTAGGCTGCCCCCTCAAGAGGTTGATTGGAAAAAATATTTTTTAGGTCAAGCTCGCGATAGGATGATGAGACTAGTTTAGTGAAGAAGAGGAGGAAAAATTAGGTCCTAGGAGGGCTAGAAATTGATCAAGAGAAAAGGTGAAGGATGAAGAATAGGCTGGGTAGGGATGAAACCTTGGGTTTTTGGGACCATATATATGCATTTGGAGACATCTACAACTCATTTTCACCCATTGGGTTTAGAATTATTAGATCTCTAAGCCTTCTACCCTTGTAGAGTCCTTAGCACTATGACCCACATAGTTCGTGCCCCGCACCACACAAAGTCTTTCGTCAATTCTAGTGTCTCGCTAGAGCAAACCCCCCACTACATGTCTAACCATTTTTATTTTGTACATAGTTCTAGGAGTCAAAATTGATAGCCAAAGTTAGGGAAACAAATGCATTGTGCCATGTGTGACAGTTATGAAAGTTGACACGACATGTTTGAACATTGATGTGATGCTTTTGTCAAAAGATACGCTTTTGCAAAAGCATTGGTTTGGAAAAATTGGATTGCTTATGACTGTGGTCAAGTGACACATATGAGAAAGTGCTCACTTCTAAAATGGTAAAGTGACACGTTTGAAAAAAAGTGATCACTTATGATTGTGATAGAGATACTTTTTAGAAAAGATGAGCTTTTTACTAGGGCTTATCAGACATATCATGAGAGTGACATCTTACTGTATTGGATCAGATAAGACATTTCACAAAGATTGGGGTGGAGTTCCTTGGAGCTGTGGGAATGGTAAAGTGATGCATTTGAAAAAAGTGATCACTTATGATTGTGATAAAGTGACACTTTTGAGAAAAGACACACTTTTGCTAGGGCTTATTAGACATTTTTTTTTTGCAAATTTTGATAAAATTGACATTGTGGGCGCTATGCTTGCAAGCTATATTAGACCCTATCCTATTGCAAGAGTGACATCTTAGTGTATTGGATTGGAAAATACAATTCACAAAGATTAAGATGGAGTTCATGTACATCCCTGAGATTGGAGCACACAAAGCATTTATGACTACTCTAGTTGAGAGGTGACACTCAGAGATTTCTTCATTCATGTTGTCAAATGTAGAGGCCACTATCATTCTTGAGGATGTATGACACATATTTTGGGTGCCTATTCATGGTGATAGGGTGGTCTATGATCCTAATCACAATGTAGAGGCTCTAGAGAGAGTGATGGGAATATTGACTTATGATGACACATTAGCATAGTTAGAAACTTGTGACCATAGTGGCCAGATTGATATGCAGGAAGATCATGCTCGAAAATCAATCAAGGGGATTTAGTGTTTGATGGGGATGAGTTTTGGAGCTGATTATGGAGGAGGCTCAAGTCTTTGCATAGGGCCCATGTAATTTGGCACATTTATACCACAACATACACTAGGAGGTATATAGGTCTACTACCAATTTATTTGCACGTGTGAATCTTCTATATATCTGGGCTTGGGAGCACATTGTTGTGATTAGGCAAGTTGGTGAGGTGGATCAAGAGGCAAGATATGTGATGGTGTACATAGATATGACATCATGTTGACTTAGTGCAGGCTAGGGGATCTTGATTACTAGATATGTCTCATCAATGAGATGGAAAATTTTAAGTGGAGACCATGGATACAAATCAAGCCATGGGATGATGATGAATACCATATTTCCTACTCCTACTAGACCAAGTTTCTCATTGATCAAACATGATATATTCTAGAGAGATATCTTTTGGACAGGGTTCGCCAATAGTTCGAGGAACCTCAAGATGTTCTTGGAGATGAATATCATGTAGTGTTTGCATGCACCACCTAGGAGATAATGAAGTGGGGTCCCATTCCCTTCCTATAGGCAGCCATCATAGAGTTCAAACAACTTTCCCAACTACAGTGGATTTGGGTAGATGGATAGGAGGACCCAAGTGTGTTAGATGATTATGACACCTAGTGGAAATCTGGGAGGCCTTTGAGGTTTACGTACCTTAATGGTGGAACAATTGGAGGATGATGATAGAGGAAGGAAGAGATGGTAAGATCTCAATGATAGAGGTAACATAGATGTGGAGGTACCGGTGGTAGAGGATCAGGGTCAAGGACATGCACCAGTTGTAGCTACTATTGATATAGCACCCACAAGAGTATGAGTAGGTGAAGTGAGAGGAGTTGATGACTAGAAACTTCGGGTCACTCTTCAGGAGTGAGATCAAGCTTGAGGTGGAAGCACAATGGGTACCACACAAAGAGGGATGGTCTCATAGTTTAGCTTGCACAACACATGATCGAGAAAGATCAAAGAGATAAAAAGAGAGATACTAGAGGGCAATAGAGTGGGATATCGATAATACACACTAACAGTAGGTGGAGATTTAGTTGGCATATGATTTAGTTGATAAAGACATAGAGAGGAGTCAACAACAACAACAACTTGAGGCTGCGAGGAAGGGGTGAGTTGTTCCGATGGGATAATATGTGTAAGAGATCCATGTTATAGAGCACAAGGAGATATAATATCGAACATTATACAAGGTAGTAGTGTCATCGCACTAGAGACAAACCAAGTTCTCTACACATAGCGTAACAAAGGGATCCTAGAGATTAGATGGGGGATCAATGACGAGACCTTCATAGGTACCACCACTAGCAGGTTAGGGATCATAGGGGACTCAATAGCAACATCCATAACCTCTTGTACAACAAGCACCTCCTCTTCCTCCTGATTAGAAGGAGGGAGGGAGCTCCATGTAGCTCAAGTTCATATACCTTTATATTTATATTTTGATTTAGACATATAATTTTTATGTATATACATTCATTGACTATTGATAGCCTTATGTAAATGTATATTTTTATTTAGATATTTTACCACACATTCGATGCATAGAATTTGTATAATGACATTTATTTTTTGATGGTATACATGAGATGAGATTTTTGTGTGGCTATGAGATGTTTTATGGTGTTATGTGATGCATTGATTATGGATGCACATGTTATTGTGATGTATGCCTTTGATAAAATCATGATGTGATGATGTATGCTTATGATACTTCTAATGATTTATGGATGCAAGATGTTTGATATGATATCATGATGTATGGATATGGTTCTTTTTGTATTTTGATATGATATATGATGATCATGTATGATAAATGATATGAGATGCTATTAACAGTTTATGGATGCAAGATGCAATGGATATTTTTGTGTATGCCATGATACTTGGATAGAAATGTTAGTATGATGAGTAGAATAGAAGAATGAATGATTAGATAGATAAAATATGACGAGATGAATGATCAAGTACCAATAGATCTACCATTATTAGATAGATTCAAAATTTTATTGGATATGTGATGAGATAGGATAGATGATTTTGCTTTTGTTTTACGTTATGCTAAATAATGTAGAGCAATCCTTATTTTAATATAGCAAGTAGGTAATATGCACCAAGTTATAAAGAAATAGGGTGGTCTTGTATCTATTGCATGGAACTTGAATCTACAAATAGATAGGAGTATCCTTGTTCATACCTAACATACAAAACCTTGTTTTATCATGCAAGAGAATGAATCCATCAAAGCAAGTAGACCCATACATAAAAAGTATAAATAACCCAATATACAAAATCCGTTGTATTTCTTGAGACTATCCCTACACACACAAGGCAAGTATTCACCAAGGTCGTAGTACAAGAACATCCCACGAACACAATAGACAAAAGAAATGACTATGCCCGATTATGTACCCCTCTAGACACAACAAGGTATTGAAGATCAATGTGGCTTTGAGTGAGCAATGGAATGGGACAAAATGTAAAAATAGAAGAAATACCAACTGACAAAACACATCAATGCTACCATAAATCTTGCCAAAGAGAGTACTTGTAGCTGATATATGAAATGATGCCTATTGTAGGAAAGATATATCTGTTAAGATATTCATTGGATGTTGATGTTCATTTTAGAAAATGATTTTGACAATTGATATAAAGAACTTTGATATTTTTTTGTAAATAATCAATACTTATGATTTTTTTGTGAATATTTGTGCTTGGATGATTGAATTTTTTTCTTTTGCTCACTTTGTCAAAGGTGATTGTGATGATATGCTTATTATGGATGACATTTATTACAAATGGGTGAGTTGCAATGAATTGTTAATAAACATTTTGTTATAATATTTGAGGTTGCTTTTGGGATTTTTGTTAGAATACTTGATGCTATTTTTTGGGATTTTTGTTAGAATATTTGAGGAATATTTTAAGGCTTTTTGTTAGAATATTTGAATGTTTTTTAATTTTGAAATATTTGGATGTTTTTTGTTCTTTTTTTATGATGCCTAAATTACGATGTGAGTTAGAATACATAGATCAAGATCTATTTCAAAGCAAGATGTATGTACCTTTCCCCCAGTTTCTATCAATGTATGGAATGCTATGAATGGATGAGTTGATCAGGATGATAGATGGATATGTAAAGGATGCCAAGAACTATATCATGATAGGATAACATGTTTGGATTGAACACGACTATTATAGTTCTAGATGTAGGTGAAGGTATGGCATGAGATAGGATATGATCATTGAAAATGAGCATGTCAAGTTTTTTCCAAAAGCAAGTTTAAAGTATATACCCCTGGTCTTTGTCAAAATCAAGATGGATTCAAAAGATGGATGAAAATAGATTGGATCAATCGTAGACTTATTATGGATGAGATGGATGATATGCAAGATTTATTGTGGATGAGATGGATGAATGAAAGATTTATTATGGATGAGATAAGATTCTCCCAACCGGAATGGTGCAAATAGATGCTCGATTCTACACATGACACATTTTTTCCAAGTTTTCATCAAGGTACTTTCCCAATTAAGCACCATTGAAGTGGTTTTCACTAAAGGATGATTTTTCTCTTTACTATTTTTTTATTGTTTTTTATTTTTTTACATTTTTTGAATCCTTCAAAATGATTTTTGATTATGCCAAACCATCTGGTGGTTCTAATGTAGATGATGTTGTCATGATGTGCCGACAATTTCCTTCTAAAAGGAGTTGTTTCATTAAGATACATGTATTTGTATATAACCCATGAATGCTATTGTGATATTTGTTGATCCTAGAGTTGACCTTATCTAAATACATACATCACGATAGAGTGCCATTAAATTCCTTATGATAAAGAGTTGCTACCAGAACATGGGTCTTCACATTTATGGGTGCCAGCTGGCTATTTTTTTGTAGAAGGTCTTATGAAGTGATAACGTCTGATCTCTGTAATACCATTGAGGCTTTGGCGGCTAACCCTTTCTCCCCTTCTCTGCAAGTTAGGGTTGTGGAGTTAAGAAATCAAAAGAATTTGTTGATAATTATGTAGCTAGAGGGGTGAAAATCGAGGCCATAATTCATTGGCTTAAAATTGGGGATTGTGTCTCGAAAGAATTTTTTTTGGTTCTTCAAGCTAGACATTCGTCACCTGGCATCAAACATATCAAAGAGGGAAATAATTTTCTTTCAAAACTACCTAATATTCTTCAGGATTTTGTTAAGCACTATAATAATGGAAAAAGTATCCCTTTTTCACTTAGTTTGGGAATAATTAATAATAAAATGAGCCTAATGTAGCCTTAATTTAGTGTTGTAATATGTTTTTCATATTCACATTAAGTTTATGGCCCTTTTTAATAAAATGGACTTAATTGTGCCTTATATAGGGTGTTGTAAAGTGTATCTTTACACTTTCACACTAATCTAGGGATTTATTAATTGATTGAGGTTAATTGGCCTTAATTGGCCCCTTTAATTCAAATCCAAGCCTAATTAAATGCAAAGTATGAGGGATAAAACCTGAGTTTCATAAATCACCATTACACAGCAATTTTTAGAGGTGATGCTTGTCTAGGTAGGTGACCTAAGGCCGACTGCCACATGGTGAATGGGTCACTCATGGTCTAGGACTATTTTTACATAACATTTCACCTTGTCCGATGTGTGTCCTAGGTAAGTGGCCTGGGACCCATTCGCCACATGGAAAATGGGTCCTCACCTAGGCCTAGAACCCCTCTTTGAAATATGTTTTTGGTGGTATTTTAATGATTTGAAAGCCATGATTCAATGTCGGCTTGTGATATTTGAATTTCAATAATTAATGATTAAGACATGTAAAATACAAGGCTATTTCACTTAGTTTCACCTAACAATTTTGATTCAAGCAACGTAAGAAATTTTTATGATCAAGTCCTCATGGAAATTTTATGAGATGAAGAGCATTGAAGAGCATTTTCTAAGGAATTCAAGGGTAGATTTGTTGAAGATTATTGCAGCAATCAAGATTCCATTTGTCATGTCAAAAACGTATTGCATCATGCATGTTGTTTGAGCTAATGTGTTGATGTAGTGTTCAAGATCATTTCAAGAATATCAAAGGCATTATTCTAATCAAGTCTCATGATCAAGATCTACATTCATTGAGGCCACTTCATGCTAGATTGAAGATTTATCTAGGATTCAAATAAGGTGTGGTGATTTGTGACATTGAATTTGTTCATTCATCATTCCTTTCATGCTTTTATTCATTTCAAGGTTTAATTACAAAAATGGGGTTTGACCAAGACAAACCCCTATTCCCTAACAAAACATTTTTCTTTTCTTTTTGATGTGTGATTGTAGGTTTTAGGTTGAAGATCATTTGGAGAAATTTTTTGGAGAAAGTTGCAAAGTTGTCACCTTTCTTGAAAAATCACAAAAACTAAGCTACAAATTTTATTTCCGAATTTCCAACAGTGTCCGACTAGAATTTGGGAGTGCAAACATTGAATAATAGAACCTAGAAACTGATTTTATAGAGCCCTAGCTAGGACCCATTTGCATTAGGGTGAATGGTTCCTCAATGAGGTTTGAAAAAGCACTTTTGGTGAAAGTTACACAACATTTGACCCTTTCCAAATCTTCCTTTTGACTGGTAGTTGGGTTAGATTTAAATTATGTTACTCATTTTCATATTATAGCACACATATTGAATGGAATTAAGAGTGAAATTGGTTCATCATTTTGTTTCATTATGGTGAACCTATTTTCCTTCTTTTCAAGCACTATGAGAAAGTTTTCATAGCCCAAGATTATACCCCTAAGCGAAATAGTGCACTCCAAGATTGTCTTGCTGTTGTGCCAAATAGGCTTTCCTTAGCCTAGAAAGCTTTTTGTGAGAAATTGATCACAATTAAAGACCTCAAAGAAGCTATATATACTATGGCCAATGATAAAGCCCCAAGAATTGATGGGTTCCCATGTGAGTTCTATAAGGCCCTTTGGGATTGTGTGGGGAAGGATCTACATAAGGTTTACCTTGAAGCTTTTCATTCTAAATCTCTAGGTAATCTTATCAACAAAGGAAATATAAAATTCATACCTAAAGTTGGTGATTCTGAGGATATCTATAATTGGAAGCCCATCATGCTCCTCAATGTTGCTTACAAAATCATTTCCAAAGCCCTTGCTTTAAAAATATACCATCTTTTGCCTTAGATTGTGTTCCCTGAATAGATTGGCTTTATTAAATCTAGGTTCATCTTGGATAACATTATTGCTATCTAGGAATGCATGTAATGGTCAAGATACTCTAATAAAAAGGCATTTTTTCTCAAAATTGATTTTTCCAAAGCTTATGATTGCATAGAATGGCCTTTCATTTTAGCTATGCTTTCTACATTGGGATTTGGGCCAAATTTTATTCAGTTGGTGAATATGTTGTTCTTTGAAGCTTCAACTTGTATCACCATTAATGAATGCCAATCCTAATCCTTTTGTCTATTCCACTCCATTCGTCAAGGCTGATTGCTTTCCCCCTCACTTTATCTACTTGTTGCTGAGGGGTTTGGCTATCTTCTTGCTCATTTAATTTCTTAGGGGTTTGTTTGTGGGATCTCCTTGCTTAATTCGCCAACCTAGTTGGTCAATGGCCAATTTATTGATGTTTCCTTCCTCACCTTGCTAGAAGAAGTAAATAATGTCAAAGTTGCTCTTGCTTGTATAGAGACCTTTTTCTTAGCCTTTGGTTCTGCCATTTAGCGACACAAAACCTTGTGTTACATAAAATCTATTCTTCCTATCCCTCTCTGGATTCAACAATACAAGTGGAAGTGGATTGCTCTTGGTGAAATCTTTCAATTTCTTGGCACCCCTTTTGCCTCTTTTGTTGATCTTTAGCAAGCAATTCTATCTTGGATTGAGTGGAAATTATCTTTCTGGGTTACCAAGTGACTCTCTTTGGCTAGTAAATTTTAGGTGTGCTCCAAGATATTAGTAGTGACACATGTGTATTACTCCTCATGCTAGGCCCCTTCCAAAGCCTCTTATACTAAGTTGGAAAAATTGTTTAGAGATTTTTTGTGGGCCTCTTTTAAGACTCATTGAGGCTTTCACCACATTGTATGGGAGTTTTGTTGCCTCCCTAGAGACTCTAGTGGGCTTGGCCTTCTTTCCACTCAACAAGGGCTTTCTCTTTGTGTTAAATGGATTATCGAGGATCTTACTAGAAATGAGGCTTGGAAATCCTCCTCAAGCATCGTATTGAAATGGGTTATCTCACCCACATACCTTCTTGGAAGGGAATTGGATTTCAAACCCTCCTTGTTATGAGGGAGTCAATTTAGATTTTGGTTACCTTTCTTGCCAAAAGAATTTGGCATGCTTGGGAGGCAGTCAAGCCTTGACTCCTTTGGATTGGGACTAGATTTCATGATGGGATCTCACTCAATCAACCGAATATTTGTTGGTATCCTTTTTTTTCCAGTGGAGGTCGGTCATTGGCCAAGCTCCCTTAGCTTAAGGCCCTTAGATTCCACAAGAAGGGTATCTAGAACCTTCAAGATTTATTTCATAGACCCACCATGAGTATTTTGTCATGGGAAGCTTTTCGTGCTTAGTTTGGTTTTCAAAACCATGATCATGAAACTTACGATGGATTGGTGATTGCCATCCTGATTGATATGCTTCATAATGTGGGTATCTGTTCCAACAAGCCTTGGTGGAAAGACTGGAAATGGTATCCAGACACCCCTTTCAGAAATTACAAGCCTCAACTTGGTTATCAATTGTGGTTTTGCTTTCGCCTCATTTTCCAATGATCGACAACCTGAACTAGAGATGGAACTTCTAGTCCTTGGTGTCTGTTTGGAAAAAATATTTTTGCTACATGGTATGCAAATGTTGATCCAAAGCTTGCCCACTTTTCTTGGTGTATTCTTTTCTAAGGCTTACTTGTGGGGTCTTGGCTTGTTCACTTGGGGGTCCAGGACCCTTGTTGCCCTTTTTGTGGGAAAGCTGAGTCATTTAAGTACCTCTTCTAGTTTTGTACTAGAGCTCAGTAGTTGTGGCA
>VDFB02271358.1:765561628-765613785 GCA_007258455.2 Sequoia sempervirens
CTTCATCAAAGTATACTTTCCCATATTGAAACATTGAATATAAAGTATACTCTCCCACACACCAACATTCAATATTGCATTTACTTCGTCCACCACAATCATGAAATGATAGGAAACATTGGGCTTCACACAAAAAATTTCTTTCCATTCACATTCCCCATGTCTAGTGCACCATTCTCAACCACCACCAGCCCACCTAATTACAAACACCCACGTCACCACATAAAAAAAATAGCGGCCTTGTTTATCCTCGCTAGATCCTCATCATTGGCAATTCCAATTTGCAGCTGTGCTGACGAAAATACTAGTGGAGAATTAAAAAAAAAAACCCAACCCATGTAATTGCTAAGCTTCGCCAATCCAATATGCATATACATGTATATATATGTACATACATGCATCTATATATATATATAGATGCAATGTATCTATATATATATGTATAGTGTATGTCGTGCTAGATGAGTAGTTTGCATAGATGGCTAATTTATTGTCTGTGTGTTCTTTTCAAATGTTTGTATCTTTGTCATTATACCCATTCTGGAGATTTGAAAGAGATTATTTTTCTATATGGATGGAGGAATTGCAATTAAATCTCCTTTCTTTCACTAGAAAATATGTTAAGGGTTAATATTTTTTTTGCTGTTGGTTTATGGTTCTGGTTATTTGTGTCTATTGACCAATGAGGAAGATTTAGGAAGATCCATTTTTTAAGAGGTAACCTCTAGGTTGTCAGTAAAATCTGATCCCCATCTCCGGGAGTTCCAATTTGCGGCCGCATTGACGAAAATATTGATGAAGACTTCAAACAAAACCCCCCAGCCCATGTAATTGCTAAGCTCCACCCTCATGCCAAAAAAACACTTGCCACTCAGCTTCCACTTATCCATCCAACCCATCTTTAAATATAGAGAACTAGGGAAATTGTAACAAAACTGTATCAACATCAACAAATGACTATATCCTTCCAACTTCCCAAATCAATTATTCAAACCCAGTTCCTCAGGGCAGTGCCTATTTTCTCTATGTTATGAAATAATTATATGATGCAATGATCTATGGAAAATGCATATAGCACCATAGGATTAATTGGAAATTTAAACTGCATTTTTTGGTATTCAATATGATGAACAAAAGATTTATAGAAAATACCCATGTAAAATGACTTATAGACTTCATAGCACAATAGTTTCAAAACTGTCAAATCTGTTATAGAACGAAGTCAAGGATGCCTATTCTTACAATAGCCTCATACACAAGCAACAACACAATGGATCTTTTGACAATGTAGCTTAACCAATACATTTTCTTTCCTTACAAAGAAAAAGAACAACGACAAATAACAATTTGTTATAGGAAGCTTTGAATAGATGACAAAAAAAGAGTATGATGTAACATAGTGGTAGAATCCAAGCAGTCTATGTAATAGTCGTATGTAAGATGTATTAAGATGATACTTAAGATTCAAATGTATGCCACTCTCTAGTGTTTCCTTGTTAGTTCTTTTACAATTTTTCTATTTCTCTATATTATCTAATGGTAGATAGTGGAGCCCAACTTTACAATATATGCATGAACATATATATGTATATACATGCATATATATGTATCTATATATGTACATGTATATATATGTATGTGTATAGATGTATATGTATATATATGTACATGCATATATATGTTTCCATATATGTATATCTATATATATATGTATGTATTGTGGTCTAATCGTGCAATAGAAAGTAAACACAATATTCAATGTTATAGTGTGGGGAAGTGTACTACAAAATATGCTAGAAAATATATTGATTAAGTTGCATTGCTAGAAGAGCCATTCTAGAATTATCAATATGTTACAATCACTCCTATATTAATTTGAAATTGGGAAATAAAATTACCAACCCTGAGCATTTTGAAGGAAGAACCTAGATATAACTACTATTGCTCCTATATGGGTATTTTTATATATCAATCAGGGAATTGAGTGCATATAGATATGTGCAAATGTATCTATCTATCTACCAGGGCACTCAATACAATTTTCCTCTTTGTGTGTGATATTTACTATCAAACAAGTGTTGTTCTAGGGTATGTGCAGGATCATCATGGAAAAAATAGGCCCTTAAGTAGAAAAAAATTTAGAAAAATCAGAATTAGGCAACTTGACATAAAAATTTGAATAAGTTATCTATATTATTTCTAAAATATGTAAGAATAAAATCTGTAGAAAATTGAATGTAATTTGTAAACTACTAGGTTTATATATATATATTGGGTGAAAATTTGAAATTTCAATGTGGTAGTACTTAAATTTTAGGGAAAAAAAAAAGAAGTAGGTGTCTATCTGACCACCCTAACCACAATAAAATGATAATATTTTTTTCTAAGATTTTAGATATAAGAGGACTCGTGTCCCGATGTGATGTATATTTTTGTAATTTTTTCAAGTAAATAATTAATTATTATTTTTATTACAATTTTTAAAAATATAAAACTCAGAGGTCTAACTACTCTTAATTTGGTCAAAAATTCATGAAATTCATTTTTCTATTTTTAATCCTAGTATGCAAAGTGGTCGTTTCACAAAAGGATATGAAAATCATGGAAAAACCTATCCTGGGAATTGGACATTCCAACAGGCAACTAATATCTTTTCATGGTTGTTCATTTGCTTATCAAACCAGGGAACGTATACTTGAAATGGAGCAGCATTGTATGTGCACTAAAAACTAGTTTCAGTCACAACTTAATGGAAATAAATACTTGGAAAGAATTCTACCTACATTATAGGAAGGTAATGCTAAGTTCTCTAAACTCAACCATACTTTAACCAAAGCAGAAATCATAACATCTACGACTGAGAAACAAACTATGAACTGGCCTTATGCTACAGGAACAGACATAGGGATGGATTCCCGATGCTATAGGAACAATATAGGATTGAGTTTGCACAGAAACTTCAAAAATGAAATCTAACTTATAATCAGCAGAAAAATGAACGACTAACTAACTAACTACAAATACTTACTAAGTGAGCCCCCTTAGCAAGCATCAACTAATTAGGCAAGTACTGAACTTAGAACTTCATCAAATTTAATTCATAATCTCAAAATGGTGTACATTGTTCTGTTCATATGAAAACTAATTAAAATCTCTATCTCTTGTCATACAAACTCTACTTTTTATTATCATACTAACTTTTACATGATATCCTTTCTATCTCAATATGCTTGCTCACTCACGCAGGAGGAACACTTATTTAAATCAGGAAAACAACTAACTAACCCAAATAGAGAAAGACGTGGATGTAAATGCATCCAGGAATCGAGGAATAGACTAAATAAATGAACTTATCAACTCAACATGATTTAGAGAGAGAATTCAACATTCCACTCTTTCCAAATTAATTGACATTTAAATTCCTTCCCAACAATTTTGGTCAAAGAGTCTTCGCCAGAATAACTTCCTTGTAGTCATGCAGGAAATGGATTTTACTGCAAGACCGAGATCAGCTACACTTGACTCGATCATACTTTCTTCAACAACTTGCGAAACACAAGGCAACAGAAGTGAACGGAAATATGCACAACTTACACAATATTCATTTATTAATCACATATCAAATTTACTTCATCATTCAAAAACTATATGCGTTATACCAGTCACTTGGAAAGTCAATTAGGGTAATAAATATAGACATATCAACATGATAGGCTGTAGGAATATAAAAGTGTATTGCTACAGGATATCCCCCAATAAAAGGTTTCTAAAGAGTTTAAACAACCATGAACAACAAAAGCAAGGGTATTAAAAGTACACCATGATACTCAAATTATGAGCATACTTTGGGCTCATCATTTGGCCCCCTACTTAACCTGAAGCTGGTCCTCTAGCATTAAAATTTCTGGTGGTCTCTCTGAAATCAGTGGTGGAGGCATGAACCTAAAATGAAGTTTTGAATTTATAATAAAAACCCCTAAAACGCTGCCACCTTTCATACCTATGACCTTCTGTATCTTCAGTAATATTTGTAGCTCGGTAGGGATAAAGAGGCCACATTAGCATAGGAGGTCAAGGGTATTAAAAGTACACCATGATACTCAAATTATGAGCATACTTTGGGCTCATCATTTTTCCCCCTACTTAACCTGATGCTGGTCCTCCAGCATTAAACTTTCTGGTGGTCTCTCTGAAATCAGTGGTGGAGGAATGAACCTAAAATTAAATTTCAAATTTATAATAAAAACCCCTGAAACTCTGCCACCTTTCATACCTACGACCTTCTGTATCTTCATTAATATTTATAGCTCGGTAGGGATAAAGAGGCCACATTAGCATAGGAGGTCTAAATGTCAAGGGTAACCACAACTCAAACCTCTTTTGAAGGCCCAACTGTATGTATCTATTTGATCTTCTGAGAGCTGCTATAAAATTCAGGGGACTGTGAGGCTCAGACCTTCTTAACCCAATAGTCAATCTCTCCCATCTCTTCTCAATTCTGGAGTATGACAGCTTCCAAAATGAGTATGTCTGTTCTTGAAACTCATTATACACCTGTTTTCTGAGATCGAATATTTTCATCCTGACTGTATTATTATTATGGCCATATGCCATAGTAAGCCAGGTTTTCAACATTGTATAGGGGTCTGAACTCTTAGGGCACAAGGGAATAGGCTCATCCCTTTCTGCTTCTTCATATGCTTCCAATTGCCTACCATAATTAGCTTCGTTTGCTGCCCAAGACATGAGTGATCTTAAATGAATGTCACGAATGTACAAAAGTGGATTCCACTCTGTTTCAAAGGTAATTATAAAGCCATGCAAATAAAATTCACACAAAGAATTTCTTAGCCAATTAGGAGCTTCCTGGTATGCATCATAGAATTCTTTAGTAGTGTGAATAACAAGATCTAGATTCCTATAAATTCTCATTAACTGGAACCACAAAAATTGTTCCTTAAGACACAGAGCATAAACTCTTAGCGGTGGTCTACACTCCATAATCTTACTAGTTATTGTCATCATTTCATTCATTTTCTCCTTTAACTCCTAAATTTCTTGTTTTTTCCCTTCAATGTCTCTTTTCAGTTTCTTCTTTTCCTCCTCCCAAAAACTTTGTTGCATTTCAGTCTTGGCTAGGTGGCAGAAACTCGAGGTCTACAATGTGACCGGTCTCCAAGTGCTTCTAAGATATTCTAGGAATTCAATCAAAAATGTCTTTTTGTAGACAACCATGGCTTGACAGGTTTCAGGGGGTAATGAAGCTTCATTGGCCCCTTCCAATTGTTTAGGCTGTTCTTCCCCTTGCTGCAAGATAAATTCCTGTTGCTGCAGTGGAGAAGACTGTGCTTCCTCTGAAATCTGCATAGCTATAGCAGCCAAGTCATCAAGACTTGGTACCCCCCTTTTGATATGCTCAACTTTCCTTGTGTCAATTTGTTCTTCTTCAGAAATAACAAATGGACTCTGTGCAACATTCTCAGATACATGCTGA
Organism: Sequoia sempervirens; assembly: GCA_007258455.2. Classification (NCBI taxonomy): domain Eukaryota; kingdom Viridiplantae; phylum Streptophyta; class Pinopsida; order Cupressales; family Cupressaceae; genus Sequoia; species Sequoia sempervirens. Next base: position 765,567,123 of record VDFB02271358.1, read on the forward strand.
GAGACATTATGTTTAGAACCTACAGATTCCTCTAAAATTATGATAACTTCAGGTTGAGGTGAAGCAGGGGAGACTTTACATTGTTTTCTTATTGAAACTCTTATTGGAAATGTTGCAGCCGTCAGAGGTGCTCTCGTAGATATCCTCTTTCTGAATTTCCTAGAGGGCTCTGCCTTATTAAAAGATGATGGTGAACTTGTGGTGGCAACAGGCATTGTTGTAGGAGAAATTGTTGCAGGAGAAGAGCGTTGCCTTTTCTGAGGATGAGGGTCAGATTCTGGGGGTTTGTTCCGCCCCAGATGACTCTCTTTCCTTCGTTTTTCCTTTTTCTCTCCTACTAGCATACCTATTTTGCACCTGGGCAGAGGAATCTGGTGTGAACGTTGCAGGACTAGATGACCCTTGCCCTGCTTCCCTATTGGTAGATGCTATTTTCTCTTTCTTTTTCTTAGGCCATGGAGCAAGTGCCTTAGGAGGTTCTAAAAGTTGCAGGCTCTTTTGGATAACAAATTCTTGCCAGGAAAGAGGTGACACATCCCTCAAGGAGCATTCAATCAACAGTTTAATAAGGGCACAATGGGCAACAAAATTATCCCTCCCTCTCTGGGTTTCATGGGCGCATTGCTTCAAAAGATTTAATAAAAAGTTTGGGACATTAACAGCTAACCCATGCCTCATTTGACTCAACAATTTAAAATAGTAGGAATGTAGGTAAGAAAAATAGCCTTCACATGTTAAGTACTTGATTATGAAAGCAACATATTTTGGATATGGGGGAGGCAAGGACACTCCCTTGCATCCTTGCTTAGAGACCTCCAAGGGTCCGTCAGTTGGTATTGTAAATTCTTCCCTAGTAGAAACAACATCTGAAGAAAAATTCTCTCCTACAGCTGGAAGCCCGGTTACCTCTGCAATTTGTTCCTCAGTTACAGCTACTGTTAAAATCCATACTGTAGCCTCTCCTTTAGAAAGAGTTCTTAAAAATTCGCCTGTGACTTCCTCATTGTAAGTATTTAACTTCAAAAAGTAGTTCAACCAACCACAGAGGCTGAATGCTTGAGTTGTTTGAGGATTCTGCATCAATATCTCATGAGCTACAGGCTCATGTCTTACCAGTTGACCACCCATATTCACAATTGTCTCGGCTAAAACTTAAACTCTTTTATGAACTTTTTACTTTTCTGCTCTGCTCTTTCTACCCTGCCGTCACTTTCTCTTCTTTTCCAAGAATGAACTCAAAAGATTTTTGCATGTAATAATTGTTATAACTACTTAAACAAGCATTTTTAATTGTGATTTAAGATGAAACATGTAGTCATACTTTGAAAAGTACAAGAAAACAATAAAGAAACATATTTGAATAGTTGTGACAGCAGTGTAAGTGAAATGGATTATCCTGGCCCCTACTTAAAATATGACATGTGTCCACACATGTACTAAAGAATAGGTGAAGATCAGGCAATAATGACTGATATAGACATAGTAGTAAATGAATAAAATAAAATAAATCAATGATGCGACAACAAAAGATATCGCGTACCTTTCAATTAATGCTCGTACGTGCTGAGAAGGATGACGACTTCAGTATGATATGACAGTTGGGAATGAAATAATAATTAAGGGTGGTGTAGATGAATGAGGTGGATGAGTGACATGGACAGATGAGATGTATGGATGGAATGGAAGATAAAGAAGTGAGATGTGGCGATGAGTGGGAATTGAAGAATAGGGTTTCCTTAAAAGGAAACCTTTATTATGAGCATGCATTTAAAATATTATGGTGAAGCTATAGGAGAAAGGCTAAAGCCTTTTACTACAAGAAGATTAATGACATGATCCTAAACAAACTGTTGCATGAATTCTTCTTTTGAGACTGACTTACGATACAACTGAAGACGGTGTCCATTAACTAGTAGCTTGAATCGAACAGGATCAATTGTGACTAATTGAACTAAACCATTATCAAATACATGTTCAATTTCATATGGGCCAAGCCATTGGGTTGTGAGTTTACCTTGATTTTCCTTATACCTTGAGTCATAGAGGAGCGCCTAGTCACCGGCAGAGAATTGCTTCATTTTGATATGTCGATCATGCCACTTTTTCCTTTGTTGCTGTATGATTTTAGTATGCTGCAAGGCATTCCTTCTGAGCTCATCTAGAGCATTAAGCTGCATGACTTTTTCCTTTTGTGCATTTGTTAAATCCATGTCCATCTCTAATGTTGTTCTTAGAGTCTTATGTTTGAATTCTATTGGCATCACAACTATTTTACCATACACCATTTCAAAAGGTGTATATTCTGTAGTAGTCTTTCAGGTAGTATAGTAAGCCCATATAGCTTCTGGTAATCGTGCGGCTTAGTCCTTCTTATGCAAATCTACAGTTTTAGTCAAAATGGCCTCTGTGTCCCTATTGGTGATTCAACCTGGCCATTGGCCTGGGGGTGATAAGGAGTTGATTTTCTGTGCCTTATATTGTATTCATTTACTAAGGCTGTGATAAGTGTAGAAGTGAATTGTGCTCCTTGATCTGTCACTATTTCCCTAGGGACACCAAACCTAGTAAATATTTCCTCATAGAGGAATTCAGCTACTTTATTATCCCTAGCATGTTTCATAGGTTTAGCCTCAACCCATTTTGTCACATAATCTGTGCATACAAGGATGTAGGACTTACCATTGGAAGGTGGATCAATTGGTCCCATAAAATCCAATCCCCATTTATCAAAGGGTGTAACAACTTGTGGAAATAGAGGCATCTCATCAGATCGAGTTGGTCTTCCCATCCTTTGACATTTGTCACATCTCCTAGTATATTTGGCTGCATCTCTATGTAGAGTTGGCCAATAGTAGCCAGTATTTAAAATTTTCATTGCTATTCTTTTGGCAGCAAAATGTCCACCACATGGCTCATCATGGCTTGCATGTAATATATCATGAATGTCCTCTTGTACACATCTCCTCATAACATTATCTAGCCTTGTATAAAACATGCAATCTGCAATCCAAGAAAAGTTAAAGCTTTTCTTTGCTAATAATCTTTTTTCCTTCAGGGAGAATTGAAGAGGAGTTCTTCCTGTGGCCAGATAATTTGCTATATCCGCATACCATGGTTGAATAACCTTGATTGCAAATAGGTGCTCATCAGGAAAGGAGTCTTCAATAGGTGTAGAGTCATCTTGCCTTTGAATTCTAGAAAGGAAATCAGCAACCACATTGGCTTTACCTAGCTTGTCCACAATTGTAATGTCAAATTCCTGCATCAGCAATAACCATCTAGCCAGTCTCTCGGACATTGAGCTTTTGTTCATGAGATACTAGATTGCTGTATGATCAGTGTGGAAAAATATCTGATAGCCAGTGATGTAATGCCTGAATTTATTGAGGGCATAGATGATGGCCAACATTTCTTTTTCTGTAATAGTGTAGTTGAATTCAGCCCTTTGTAGATTTTTTCTTATATAGTAGAGGGCATGTTCTGTTGATCCATCCTTCTACCCTAACACCGCTCCAATGGCATAATCTAATGCATCAGTATGAATATGAAATGGAAGTGACCAATCAGGTCCTTTCAGAACAGGTGCCTGTGTAAGGGCTACTTTTAAACCAAGGAATGCTTTTTCACATTCCTCAGTCCAAGAAAAATCTGCATCTTTCTACAGGAGACTGTATAAGGGACCTGCTATTTGGCCGAAGTCCTTGATGAATCTTTTGTAGTATCCAGCATGACCAAGAAAGCTCCTTACTTCTTTTTGCTTGGCAAGAAAGGGGAGATTAGAGATGACCTCAATCTTAGCAGAATCAATCTGTATTCTTACAACAAAAATATGGTGACCGAGTACTATTCCCTCCTGCATCATCATGAAGCACTTTTGACTAATCAGTGATAGGTTGTGATCTTCACATCTCTGCAGTACTTTCTCCAAGTTGGATTGAGCTTCCTCAATTGTTGTACCATAAGTAGTAAAGTCATCCATGTATATTTCCATGCAATCATATGAGATGTTTGAGAAGATACTTATGACTGCCCTCTGGAAAGTTGCAGGTGCATTGCAGAGACCAAAAGGAAAAATTGAATAGGAAAACATTCCCCAAGGGTATGTAAAAGTAGTCTTTTCTTGATCCTTAGGAGCAATCTTGATTTGATTGTACCCACTAAAGCCATCTAAGAATGAGAAATACTTTTTCCCAACTAAATTATCTAGAACTTGATCAATGAATGGAAGAGGAAATTAATCTTTCTTTGTTACCAAGTTGAGCTCTCTATAATCTACACATACCCTCCATTTTCCTCCTTTCTTAGGAACAATAACCAATGGGGAAACCCACTGACTATCTGAGATTGGGTAGATAAAGCCAGCTATTAACATTTTCTAAATTTTTTTTTTAACAATTTCTCTCAAAGTTGGATTGATTCTTCTTTGAGGTTGTCACACAGGTCTGAACTCACTGTTAATGTATATGCGATGTGTACAGAGTTTTGGGTCTAAACCCTTCATGTCACCATATTCCCAAGAAAAAGTTGACTTATGACTGGAAAGAATTTTGATCATAGATTCTTGTTGCTCACAAGTGAGGTTTTTATTAATGCACAAGGTTTTTCCTACAACTACCTCAACTTGGGAGGTTAAATCTATCATAGATACTTTAGACAGAAATGGCATGTCTACCTCATGGGGTAGCAAGGTGTGTAAGCAATCAGTTGCTGCAAGATAATGTGCTGATGTAGACGAAAGAAGAATAGTCTATAAGGAACATGGAATTTTTTCACGATGAAAGTATTCGGTACCATAGTTATTCAGCAGGATATTAGATAGTATATCTTCTTATTTTTGTGCAATGAAAGGCTCTTTGATAATCATTATTAAATTGGCCACGAAGTTCACTTCCTCCCCTCCTCCCAAATCTGGCCAAACAACCTCTCTAGACTCAAGTTGGGGCAGGGCTGGAGAATAGAGTGTAAGCTTCTTTGTGCTATACCCATCAGATATTGTCATGTTACCTAACCTAGAACCAATGTAAGTATCAGCAGTAGCCAACCAAGGCCTTCCTAGTATTATAGGGCATCCCCCCAATGATGCCTTTGGAGATAAGACTATAAAATCAACTGGGTACTCCCAGGAATCGAAGGTGACTACCAAGTCTTCAACCACCCCATCAGGTTTGACAGTTGAGCTATTAGCAAGTTGTAATATTGTAGGTGTAGTCCTTAGGTATGAAATATTAAGTTTTACAATTAGATCCTTTGTCATGACATTGATAGCTGCACCAAGATCTACTGAAGCATTTTTAATTTGCAACCTATTAACATTGATCTCAACAACAGGGCTTCCTGGATCTAAATATTTTGGGATGCTAAGCTTCCCTAGCATTAAGTCAGAGAGCTGGCCTATGACATGGATAGTTTGAGGGTCTTCCTTTTTCCTCCCCAATTTCTTCAAACATGCCTCTTTGATGGCCTTACTATAGATAGGTACTTCTTTGATTGCTTGGAACAAGGGAATTTTCACACATATATGCTTTAGCTAGTCAAGGATGTCAAAGATAGGTTCTTATTTTTTTACATTTTCACCTTCCAACCTTTGTGGAAAAGGAGGGGACACTTTAGTAGATGCTTTAGGTGATGATGGAATCTAAATTTGAACTGGCTCATTTGGTTGGGCTTGGTCATTGGTATCTTCTTCTTGGTCAGTCTCCTCGGATGGCAATTCTGAGATGATGGGAGGAGATGGTGTGGGTAGCACAGTTCTTGAACGTAAATTAATATTATTCAGGTTAAGAGCATAGGTAGGCTGATGATTAGGGTAAGCAAAATAGACTTTCTACTATTGCTGCTTATTATTAGGATTTGGCAATGGTTGAGCAAGCATAGGCATTGGTTTTGGAGGGCCAGTATTTGTTGTAGGTGCTACAGGAGGTGGCATGAGGGCTTGTGGTTGTGACTACTGAGGATGCAGGAAGGCAGGGGATTGGTTCTACCATTGTTGTAAACTTCTCCAATGAGGGTTCTACTGCCAGTTACCTTGGGGTGGAGTCCATTGTCCTTGTGGCTGTTGCCAACCTCCTTGAGGAGATTGCCATTAAAGATTCTGATAGCTAGGCCAGTGAGGTTGAGTAGCATTCCAAGGTTGCGATGGGCCATATGTAGGTTGCCACTGGTCATTGTAATTAGAATAAGGATTACCAAAATTTAAAGGATCTTGAGGCATACCTTGTCGTTGAGCCCATGGTCGCCTTTGTGTAATGAATAATACTTGGTCATCATCACTTTCTACCACCTTAAAGTCAGTAGGTAGCTGCGTAGCCTCCAGGTTAGCCACCATCTTGCATCTGCAGTCACATTTCTTCTGCCTGCAATGTGGACAAAACTTAGCCAAGATTGCTTCAGCTTCCTCATATTTCTTCCAAGCTTGCATAGTATCCAACTATGTAGCCCTGTTGTTAATGATATCCTACTTAAAATTTGATAGCAAATTTGTGATCTTCATCTATGAAACCCCACTAGTAGAGGACTTTCCCACTGTGGCTTGATGACCTCTACCTTTCTTAACAATTGCTCGAGAGTAGTTAAGACATATTTTCTTGATATCATCCCAAGGTAGTTGGGTTATATCACCTCCTCCCATCAGGTCCAAGGTGTCTATACAGGTATCATTGATTCCCATTAGAAAAAGTAGTTTATGAGATTCTTCGTTGAGAGTATGGTCTTAACTCTTTTTCAGGGAAAACAAAAATCTGGAGATATAGTCTTCTAGGCTTTCATCCTCCTTTTATTGAATTCTGAATATATCATCTCCCTTACAACCACTCTTACAATATTCCTTATATTTCTCAAGGAATTTTGTTTGCATGGCTTCCCAACTATCAACAACACCTCTTCCAAAACTCATGAACCATCTAAGGGCTCCTTCCTTCAAAGTGGAAGGAAAAAACTTTAGCCTATGAGCATCTGAAGTGTAATCATAGCTACGACAGAGGATATCAAACTCAGACAAGAAAGTTTTTGGGTCCTCCGTAACTAGGCCATAGAACTTGGGAAGTAATGAAGAAGGAATATTTGTAAGGTTATCAGTATCTTGCTAGGAAACAATAGGAAACTCAAAAGTAGGAGGTGGATTAGGTGGATTATGTGCCATATTTGCTTGATGGAGTATCAAAAAAAATGGATTTTCCTCAGGTTCTTCGTCAACTGGGTCAAATGGCAATTCAACAAATAGGTTTTCAGCAAATGGATTGATATCTTGGTCTCCTTCATCCTCAAATAGATTATAAGCTAGTTCAGGATTATTATCAATGGCTGGAAGGTCAGAATGGAATCTTCCCAGAGCGACTCTTCTTCTATGCATGTAATAGAATGAATGGTGAATTGAAGGATTTTGAAAATTCTTGAATAATAGACTAAACTACTGCTAAAAATGACTTCTGACAGGTTCTTAGCTTGACACCATCCCCAGAAATAGCACCAAAAATGGTCACGCCCTCAAAAGGATATGAAAATCATGGAAAAACCTATCTTGGGAATTGGACATTCCAGCAGCCGGCTAATATCTTTTCATGGTCGTTCATTTACTTGTCAAACTAGGGAACGTATACTTGAAATGGAGTGGCACTGCATGTGCACTAAGAACTAGTTTCAGTCACAACTTAACATAAATAAATACTTGGAAGAAATTCTACCTACATTATAGGAAGGTAATGCTAAGTTCTCTAAACTCAACCATACTTTAACCAAAGCGGAAATCATAACAGCTACGACTGAGAAACAAACTATGAACTAGCCTTATGCTGCATGAACAGACACAGGGATGGATTCTCGATGCTGTAGGAACAATATAGGACTGAGTTTGCAAAGAAAGTTCAAAAATGAAATCTAACTTATGATCAACAGAAAATGAACGACTAACTAACTAACTATAGATACTTACTAAGTGGGCCCCCTTAGCAAGCATCAACTAATTAGACAAGTACTAAACTCAGAACTTCATCAAATTTTATTCATAAACTCATAATGGTGTACATTGTTCTATTCATATGAAAACTAACAAAAAACTCTATCTCTTTTCATAGAGACTCTGCTTTTTATTATCATACTAACATTTACATGATATCCTTTCTATCTCACTATGCTTGCTCACTCGCGTAGGAGACACACTTATTTAAATCAAGAAAACAACTAACTAACTAACCCAAACAGAGAAAGATGTGGATGTAAATGCATCCAGGAATCGAGGAACAGAATAAATAAATGAAATTATCCGCTCAACACGATTCAAAGAGAGAATTCAGCATTCCACTATTTTCAAATTAATTGACATTTAAATTCCTTCCCAACAATTTTGGTCAAAGAGTCTTTGCCAGAATAACTTCCTCGAAGTCGTGCAGGAAATGGACTTTACTGGAAGGTCGAGATCAGCTGCGCTTGACTTGATCATACTTTCTTCAACAACCTACGAAACATAAGGCAACAGAAGCAAACAGAAACATGCATGACAACTTACATGATATTCATTTATTAATCACATATCAAATTTACTTCATCATTCAAAAACTACACACGTTATACCAGTCACTTGGAAAGTCAATTAGGGTAATAAATATAGAAATATCAACATGATAGGCTGCAGGAATATAAAAGTGTATTGCTATAGGATATCCCCCAATAAAAGGTTTCTAAAGAGTTTAAACAACCATGAACAACAAAAGCAAGGGTATTAAAAGTACACCATGATACTCAAATTATGAGCATACTTTGGGCACATCACAAAGCATAGAATGTGACGCATGTTTCAGATTCAAAAAATGTGATACCGTTTGAAAGCTATAGATGTTTTTCAATCAGCCTATGAATCCGGACTTTAGTTGTAATTCAAATAGAAAATAAATGGGTATGTGCAAGATCATGATGGGCCAAAAAGTGGCAATATGATGGGTATGTGGCTGACAACATTTTTTTCACCCAAAATTGATGAAACAAAAAGGGTTTAAAAGGAGATTCTTGGATTTCCACCAATATAAATTATGATTTACTTTGAATTTAATAAATAATTATTATTAATTTTCTATTTAAATTACAACTAATGTCTTGATTGATAGGATGATTGAAAAACATCTATAGTTTTCAAATGGTATCACATTTTTTTAATTTGAAACATCGTCACATTGTATGCTTTGTATACTATAGGATTAAAAAATGAAAATTTGAATTTCATGAATTTTTGACCAAGTTAAGGTGGTCGGACATGATTTTTATATTTTTAAAATTTGTAATAAAAATTCATAATTAATTATTTAATTGAAAAAAATTACAAAAAAATATGCATCACATCGGGACATGAGTCCTCTACTTATATGTAAAATCTTATAAAAAATAATTATCATTTTATTGTAGTTAGGGTGGTCAGACAAACACCTACTTATTTTTTCCCGAAATTTAAGTACTATTGCATTGAAATTTCAAATTTTTACCAAATAGATTTTTTCCTTTTAAACAAGTCTAGTAGTTTAGAAACTACATTCAATTTTATACATATTCTATTCTTACATATTTTTGAAATGATATAGATAACTTATTTAATTTTTACGTCAAGTTTCCTAACTCTAATTTTTCTAATTTTTTTGCCACTTAAGGGCTTGTTTTTTCCATGATGATAGTGCACACACCTAAGTAATAATTATTTATTAAATTCAAAGTAAAGTATAATTTATATTGGTGGAAAGCTAAGAATCTCCTTTAAAAACTCTTTTTGTTTCATCAATTTTAGGTAAAATAAAAGTCGTCAGCCACATACCCTACACATACCCATCATATCGCCACTTTTTGGCCCATCATGACCCTGCACATACCCTCTAATACCTGTTATATAATTCCTCTATTTGTTTTCAATATGTACTATGAAATAATGTAGCTTGAATCTTATATCAATATGTTTCATGATATCCTTTTTCCCCTCATCTGTTTCAAGCTTTACATGTACTACACGATTAAATGCTCTCTTCTTACGAAATAACAACTTCAAACAAATAGCCTATCAACTAAAGATATAAAGTTCAATGAATAAGAGACAATGCAAATATTGCTATCTTTTGCAGTTAAAGCTACAAGCACATTTAGTCAACTGTTACATATATTACTTGTGTTGTGTGAATATGTTTTACTATATTCTTTTGTTTATTGTCCATTCTTCTATATATTCCACTTACCAATCTTGTTCTAATCGTCTTCAAATTGTATAATGCTTTTTCTTTACTATGATAAATCCATGCATAGAGAATGATTGTCTTTCAAGTCTCTAAAATGGGTATCATGACAAAAATACAAATAAATAACAATAAATATTTCTTACACACAACCTATTCGCCAACATACCATTTATTCAAAATGTTCCATTTTATTTCTTTCTTTTTTTTAACAAATATTGCTAACCTCTTTTACTCTATATCTAAATTATTTACTTTATAATGTTGCACAGACACAATAGACATTCAAGAAAATTATTGTTCTGTAAATTCTCTATTCCACATCCTTTCATGTTATAGTGACTTGGCCCAACCATCTTTTAATCACTCTTCTTATTGTGTGATATATGGTTACAAGATTCCTTGAGATTTTCCATGGACCTTACCTGCTTTTATTGCTTAGGGGTTTGGCTAGAACCCATGAGGCTTCATGATGCCAATATGGTAGGGAGGAAAATAAGCATGGTTTTATTGGTTTTGAATTTTATCATTAATATATTTTTTGCTTCTTATATACATAGAAAATAACCCTAACCTATTTTATTCTATATTTATATTTTCCCCTTTCTAATGTTGCATGAATACAATAGACATTGAAGAAAATTAGTCTATTGTAAAATGTGTATGTCAAGTTACTTTTGATTCTTAACTTCTCTTCCAATATTTGTTTTAGAACTTTGTTTTTTTTTTTGTTTTTGTGTCATATATGCTAAGAGTCCTTGAAATTTTCCATGGACCTTACTTTCCTTTTTTCTTAGGGGTTTGGCTAGAGCCCATGAGGCTTCATGATGCCAATATGGTAGGGAGGACAACGAGCATGGGTTTAGTGCTTTTGGATTCTATCATCATATATTTGTTGTTAATTATATACATAGACACACAAATTCTCACACATACTTGCCCATCAAAAAAACATACTCTATTATATTCATTGTATTTTTCATTATTTCCACAACTTTCTTTTGAAAAATTTTAGTAGATTACTTATACACAGTTGTTTGCACATATCCTATGTATTCAAAATCACCTATTTTATCTCTTTTTATTTACAACAAACAATGCTAACCTATTTTATTCTATGTCTATATATTTTGCTTTATAATGTTGCACATAAGCAATAGGCATACAAGGGAATTACTGTATTGTAAATTATCTATTTCATATTATTTCCTACTCCAACAAGTTGATCCAATGCTGCTCACTCTTGTTGAACACCACCAACATGACATGTAAGTACAAAAATTTCCTATTATCAATAAATAGATTTCGTTAACCAACTGTAAATATTGTTAAATATTTTGCTTACTTTTTTTTGCAATGAAATGTGATTCTCCCAAGAATATAAATTTCCATATAGGAAATTAAGTTTACTCAATGACATACTGTATGATTCAAAAACATGAAACTATTCTTTGCTAATGACCATCTTCCTTTTGTAGGTGGAAATCTACATAATTATAATCATCAGATATGCTCTATTTTTGTAGCACATATTTCATTTTAAATGGTGGATATGAAGAACCAAAAGAAATGACATTTCCTTGCAAGGTGTGTAGTGAAATGTTATAAAATTCGTGGCATTTTCCATGTCTTTAAAATTCATGACATTTGTCGTGAAATTATAAGCTATGGAATTTGACATGGGTTTTACAACATTTTAGACTGCATACCCTATAGGCCAAAAGTGTTATGGTGTGTACATGTTAGGTTTTCCACGTGGCGATATTTTCAATTCAATGCTATGTGTAAATTCACTTCAACACAGGTGCTTCACAAAAACAAATTTGCCTCTCCCAACTACATAATGCTAGCATGTTAGTAAATAGATTCATTTGACCAGCCATAAATACCATTAATTATTTTTACTTTGCCATTATCTTTGATCATTTTGTACATATACTTAGTTACTTTTAATGCTTCCTTTTTTATTCCAATGGGTTTAGTACATCTTTTTTGAAGTGAAATAAATCATTATTTGATTAATTTATTGTTCATGTCTTTGGTTCTTTGTTTATTGTTGATGTTGATACTAGGTTGAAGGGGTTTAACATTGATGCATTGTGAAATGTGTGAGAAAGTATATTTATTAAGTTGTATTCTGGAGAGAGCCATTGTGGTGTTGGTTTGATAACACATTATTTATTGTTCATGTCTTTCGTTTGGTGCTTATTGTTCCTGTTGATAGGAGGTTGCAGGGTTTTATATTGATTAAATGCATTGTGCAAATAGTGAGTGTGGTGTTGCTTAAGCAGCAAACCATTATTAAAATCATCACATTTTTCTCTGGCTTCCCATTTCACATCATTCATTTTTTCCTTAAATACATATATGTATATGCACAAATTCTTGTATAGATTTACTATTGTGTTTTTTGTATTGCCTCAAAACAAGGCTTGTCTTGTCATTCAATTAAAATAATAATGAATGTTGAATTTCTACAATATTTGTCATGCATGCTTCATTCTTCTCTTGCTTAGGGTTCTTGATATAGGCCATGCACCCTCATTATGCCATTATGGTAGGAAGACAAACAAGCATGGATTTTTTTAGTTCTACATTTAACGCCATACACTTGTTCTTACATATATATATGTCTAGAAAAATTGTTGTATACATTTGGTGACATCTTTCTAATGTTCCCTGCAAACTTTATGTATCTTCCAGTTCAATTAAAATACCTTGACAAAGTATGCATGCCATTCAAATCCTAGAATTAGGGAGTTGATACTACTTATAACATCTTCACATTTTGCAAAAGCCACTTCTGATGTACATTATAACTAAACTAATGGAATCACTTTTCCAAAAGACATAACTATACTATTGAATCACTTTTTCAAAGTCATACTTGTTAATTTGATCTTAGGAAGATAGCACATAATGTACAATTTGGTAGCTAGTTTGTAACTGGTAAATCCTATTCCTGAACACAAGAACCATCTTCCTATTTTAATGAATCAAACAATTGATTTACTTGTACAAAAACATCAAATATACACTCTATTAACACAAAATATATAATACCTTAAATTTTGGACAAAGATTATAATTATTAAGAAAACTAATACTTTACAAATTTCAATTGTATTCAATTGAGAAAATGTGATTTATAAAGAAAAGTTTTATTTAAAAATCATTTTCCTAATATTACTTATGAAAACTAATACTTTACAAATTTCAATTGTATTCAATTCAAAAAATGTGTTTTATAAAGAAAAAAGAAACAATAAATAGACAACAAAACACATGAACAATAAATTACTGGTTTCAAAAAAATTTCCATTGAGAACGACTTACAAATTACATGCCACAATAGTTTTACAACCCTCCAGTTGCTAAAAAATAGAAACAACACCAAAAAATTTTATAGTGGTCTAGTGTCAAACCCACACCACAATGGCTCTTTCAACAATACAACTTAATCAAAGTATGCCACAAAAAATGGTAGGTGTTTGTTGATATTCCCATTGAGCATATTCATTGTTCTAATATAACGATGTCAACTGTTTTGGATGCCTTGTGAAATGAGAAACTCTAGTGTTTATGTTATTTAATCCACAACTTCAAGTTTTCCATCTATTAGTATAATTCATATCTACCTTATGATAATTCAATCATAATTAATCAATTGATTCATCAGCTAGATAAAAGTATCAAATATAAATGTCCATCTAGGCTTAACAACCATTACAATATAATACATATAGAATTATATGATAGCTTGTATTTTTGATAGAAATGATTATTAGTAACATAACTAATTATTTAAAATTTTAAATTCTATTTAATTTTTCTCAACTAATTTATTAAGAAATTTTTTATTGAAAAATCATTCTCCTAAGATTATTTTCATAATCAATTTCAAACTAAGAAATACTGATGTATAAATCCAATGATCAATTTATCACACTATGCTAATAGTTCTTATATCCCGCGGATTGCATTATTTAAAGATAATTAAATAATAATCAACCGATTTACTGATTAACATAGAAAATCATATCAAACATAAATTTCCTCTTTTATGCAAATCATTCTTAGTCTTCAAATGCATTCCCTTATCTTAATAAAATTAAATAATAATTAATCAATTGATTGATTAACCTACAAAAAAAGTTAAATATACATGTGCATCTATGCCTGCCAACTATTACACTTAAATACACATAAAATTATATCATATTTTCAATTTTGGAAATAACTTATTATTACTACGAAAACTAATTATTTGAAAAATTAAATTGTATTTAATTTACCAAATGTAATTAATTAAAATCATTTTAAAAGAATTATTGTAATTAAAAATATTCATGATTAATTGCTTCAAATTCAAAAAATATTATTTTCATTCAACTCCTCTTATTCTGTATTCAATTATTAACATGCTTTCCATTTTTTGACTTTCTCTAATACTTGCAAATATTAACAACTTCCTTCCTTGCTCCCCAATCATTACCGATTTGTGGTAGACCCCTATCCCAATTGTTAGATACAAATTGGTGTCACACCTTGTCTAGATAGCAATAGAATTTCAAGTGCAAATGCCTATACCTAATTTCCATCTCTCGTCAAAAAGTACATGCATACTAAAACTTTAATTTCCAAAACTATGTAAATATACTAATTATAAAAAGTAGTCAATATTGAATATCTTCCTTGCATGGAAAAGATGTGTAATTTTTTTGTCCAATTTTAAAAAATACACACATGTCTAATGACCCTTACAAAAAAAATTGATTGACTTCAAAATTAAATGATTAATTGATTCAATAGGCTACACAAAAAGTGACTATATACATGTGCATCTGTTGCCATTAAATGTAAAATTCAAATATTCTTCCTAGAAGAAACAATTATTTTAAATTTATTATTTAATTTAATTTTTAAGTTCCCACTTTTAAACAAATTTAAAATTTGATTTCAAAATTTTCTAATAGTGTTAACTAAAATCTATACAAAATTTTCTTTGTGAGTATTTAATTTATACAATCTAACTCATCCATTTCATTCATGGTCACCTTTCCATGCAAATAAAAAGTGTCAACCCTCCTCACCACAAACATTCCCCACCATGGTGGGCCCTTATCGGCTAATTATCGCATGCCTATGCATATGACTGCTAGTAAATAATAGTTTAAATATAATATATAATAACTAGTGATGACAATTAAAAAATAATGTGTCATGCTAGTGGCAAACAAGATTGAGGAGAGTGTAAACTATATTCATTAGTAATAGAAATGAATTACTAAACATGTACAAAATTTGGTGGTGAGGTCTAGATGGGACAAAATAGACTAGTCAATGTTTAGTGTGTGTTGTGTAACTCTAATAGAAAAGTTAGAAGAGAGAACTATATTTATGAGAAATAAGAGCAATTGAAATAGATTGGTGAACAAGAATAGAATTTTGAAGTAGGGAAAACATGAAAAAGCACACACTAGAAAATTCTTAGTGTGTGGCGTTTAAGCCCAAAATAATTGTGAAGAGAAAATATAGCCTATCATTTAGAAGTCTAATAAAATAATTTTAAAAAAAAACTACTTAAGGTTAAAATTTATTTACAAAGTCAAATTTGTGGATTCCTTTAATTACATTTGAAATTTGAAGAGCATAGAATATCGGCATATGGCTTGGAGAGATCATTTTGGCTACTTGTGCTGTCATTGATGGAAACTAGAGTCTATAGTATGATCCGCAATATTAGCATTACTTCTACCAGCAATAAGTTTGGAGAACAAGACATTTGGTTGAACAAGTGAAACTGCACATGATATCACTCACTGTACCAGATCATTATTTCATGGTGTGGACCTCCAGGAAATATTTATTAACAATTACACTATCCTCTGATGAGTTTTTTGGTATTGTATTAAGTTGGAGTTGGAGTTAAGAGATTCGGTAGCATGATTCATGGCTTATTTTTTATTGTGTCTGACATGCTCCATATGATGTTTTATGGATCTATGTGGAATATGTGTTTTTCTATTACTTATGTTTTGGATCCCTACTAAAGTCTAGCCTACTTGTGTGGGTATGCTTATCTTCAATTTAGGTGATGCGAGCCGTCATAAAGGAAAAATATTATATCCTATTGAGGTCAACATACTTTGAATTTCTGATTAGCAAGTATATAAAGGAGATCGATAATTCATTTTGATATATATGGTGTGTGTGGATGTGTATGTGTGTGAAAAATACAAGTCATGGTGGTTGATATAATATATTTATAAGGAGAGAGTGAAAGAGAGTAGATTAGTTGTTAGAAAGCAGAACATTTTTTGTATGTTAAGTAGTGTAGAGCAAAGTGGAGCAAAAGTGTGATTTGGTCAGGAGATCCAGAATTTGATCTTGAGCTTCAATGGAATTGAATCCTAGCATGTGTTGATGTTGTAATCTCAGTTCAAATCTTTTTTTAAACTTTATCATATTTGTAAGGAGTGAGCCTCTTTTCTTTGAGTAGTGAGCTCTAGGTAGTGCACCTGAATGCAAGTGCATTCCCCTCTTTTATTTACTTTTAACAGAGTAAAAATTGTGGATTGATCTCTGTCACGTCTCAAACTTTGATGTTGTATTTCCATGGCTTTGTGTGGATTTATTTTATGAATGATGGTGTGTGCTAGAGTAATATGATATATTACGATGCTTTGGTGTGTGGAAATGTGATAAGTATTTACTTTTGAAATTATGAATGCATTTTATTTTGAAAATATGCAAGATAGAACAAAATTGAAGTATTGATTTAATTATTGCTTTGATTTATATCTCTAAATTGGTTACTAATACAATTTCGTTGTTGCGTGCCTAAGTGCACTTGAGTTGCAGGTGGTTGAAGACCAAGAGTGTGATTGAGGAAAGAAGGCTAGCTTTCCGAAAGGGTAAAAGAGGAAGAACTCTCGGTCACACACACAACACCTAAAATCATATAGTTGCATTTAGGCAATGCCTATTTTAATTTGGTTGCTTTGAGTTACTTACAAAATAAGTAATAAATGGTTTAAATAAATAAATAATAAAATAATAACATAAATATAAATTAATTATTAATTGTAGTTTTAAAAGATTTATGATTTCTTAATTTATCTTCATTGTGATATTTAAATAACAAGCCAAATGGAACATGTGTTTATGGAGAAAGTATTTTTGAATTACCTATCTAACTTTTTGTGCAAGTAATAGAAAATATTTTATTATATTTTATTTATTTATGAAATTGAAATAAAATTGAAATATTTTAATTGCATTTGTCTTAATTTCTAATCTCAAGATTAGGGTTTAAATAAGAGAGGGAATTAATATAGAATAGGAAAAGACATTCCCGTGAAGAAACGGTTCTTGAAATTTCTTCTTGAAAAACAATATTTTCGACAAGTTTGTGTGTCAATGGCTGCCAAGAAGATGTTTCATCTATCAATTTAGAAGGATTGGAAGGATTCTTTGGAGAGCTAGAAAGAAAATTAAGCAATCAGGAAGGAGGGAAGGAGGAGAACTTCTCAAGAAAACCCAGCTCAGGAGGAGGTAGAAAGGAATTTTGAACATCTTCAGTTGGAGGCCTTCAACCAGGTTTTTCATTCTTTCTATTTCTTGTAGAATTACAATAAAACAACAGAAGAAATTGAAAGAGAAAGTTTGTGGAATTGTTTGCAAATTGTATTTTACAATTGAGGAAAACTTCTCTGGTCTGTATTGCAAGAATCTTTTTGTTCTTTTCCATAATACAATTGGGGATTTGTCTCTCTCCGCAACCAGTGGATTATAAACTTACTTCTCATATTTTCATCCTACTACAGAAATTCTGGGAATAGGCATAGATTTAAATAAATAGATGTATATAATATATATATATATATACAACAACATTTATGTGTATATAAGTATGTATATATATATATCTATACAATTATTTTTATAGCTTATTAATGTATTCACATCTACCAACTGGCATTCAAAGTTCCTTGTGAGTGAACTGTACGCGGTTTCCTAAAGGGCGTTTGTTATTTTCCTTTGTTTATTTACAAGTATGTGCAATGAGTGGGGAAGGGGTTATTTTCCCCAACCCATCCCATAGGGAAGGGCGGCGTTGTGGGGAGGTCAGCGCCCTCCACAAGCCACAAGCCTATGGAGGAGGTGCTGCCTCCTCACAGGCCATGCCATACCCTATGGGGGTGGTGTACCCTCCACTTCAACTAAATTAAGTCTCTCTATATATATAAACATTCTTACTTACCTTGTGGAATCAGACATATAACCCTGTTATATTTGGAAAACATCCACAGTATTAATGTGGTCTTTGTGTTATACAAATCTAGTGATATTCTTCTGGATATATAAATACATGTTCATACAGATGAGGAAATTTTGGTGTTAATATGTTCTGTATAATAACATAACTGTAGAAATACCAAAATATACAACTATATACCTCTATTTTCTGCAAAGAAATACCTCTTAATGTACTTAATTTAATCATAAATTTGTAGCAATTATGAATAGTATCTTTTCAATCTGACTGAAACTTTTAGTTATATGAAGGAATACAGATTTATATATTCATATAAAAAGATTCCATAAATATATATATGAATATATAAATAAATATATGAACACTATGTTATACAGAAAGCATTGTTTCCTTGTAAATAATAATGACATTAAGAAAACTACTTGATGCACAAACTTATGTATTTTTGAAACCAAAACCTTAGCAAATATGAAATCGCTTGGTAATTTTTCTGCAAACAGAAGATTTATTTTAATTCTAAAACTTTAAATCTTATATTTGGTTCAAACATATTGAGATTGAACTGAAGAGATGCTTGAAACTCTCTTTTACACTTTAAAGATAAATGATTTTCACTTCAAATTTCAAGGGAAAACAGTTTGATAAAATTTTTATGAATATGGGAAAATGTACAATTCTCTGTTTTTGCACTTTTACCATATTTTGGTAACTTTCAGGACAGGATGTCGAAGGTGGACTCATAGAGACGGTAGTTTTACCTTTTCTAAAACTACCACTTGTTTTAAATTATGCTTGGCCAAGCACTTGTACCATTGAAATAGATGGGTTTGTTTTAAAAAGCCTAGAAATATATGTATTTTGGTCTTTGCCACCTCCTGTTGCAAGAAATATGTTTTCTCATGTTAGAAATGCATATAGGCACCAGGCATGCATGGAGAGTTCCCTCTTGTTTTACTGTGTCAGGTTGCTAGGCTTCTTATGCAGGGCCGGGGATTTCTTCGAGTTAGGAAGGAACCCGGGGAAGTCATGTACTTCGTAGTTGGATGGAAAAGGCGCCTGAATCACACTCTTGGCCCCAGCTCGCAAGAAGACCGATGGTGTCATGGCGATTGGAGGATCAAATTTTTTATTTTACTATTGATGTACTTGTGTATCCTACTGGAATGGCTTGTAAAGCCCATTGTAAATGTAATTGAATTTGCATTTTTTATTGCAACATTGAAATAGATGTGCTTTTAAAGATTTGGATGTAAAATTGATACAAATGTATTTATTGAAATTATTGTAAACACTTGAACATGAATGATTATTTATTTGTTAATTGATCTCTATTGAGCATGGATGAATAAATATGAAAATGCATTGATATATTTGGGCCATGAGCATAATCATGATGTAATGCAATGTTATATTTTGTATACATGAAATGAAATTTTATTAACTCTTTTGCATTGAGTTTATTTTGGAAACTCTTAATAAAGGCATAATTTACTTGTAAACTTATTGAAATGAAATAGACTATTTAAAATGTTTTTTCTCATCTCACAAGCATTACATTTGGTATCAGAGCAGCTAGGTTGAACTCTAGGACCTATGCCTAACTACGTATGATGTTGTGTCTTAACTAGGGTAACCCTAAATGGAGGGTAGAGTTTACCAGCGGGCTGGAGGATCTTGTGGAGATCCCAATGATAAACTAGACCAAATTTTGGCCTTGCTATGAAGTTAGGAGGCTAGAATTGGGGAACTAGAATAGGAGAGGCAAGTTGGTCGTCAAGGGTTAAACACAAATGAAACCGATGGAGAAACAAATGTTGAACCACTTAGAAATGAAGGAAATCTAAATAGGGTGGCTGAGAAGTTGGGGAAAGACCTTAAGAAGGTCACTCCTCTGAAATTTGATGGGAAAACCTTTGGAGATGGAGCAAAAGCCTGGGTTATAGAGATGGAGAAGTATTTTTCCCTACGTAATCTATCTAATGAAACAAAGGCATAATGGGGTTCTTATCAGCTCACCAGTGAGGCTGCTACTTGGTGGGAGAATGAAAGGGCAAATAAGCAGTTTATGCATGGGAAGGTAACTTGGGATAAGTTTCTACAGCTGTTCAGAAAGAGGTGGTTACCACAATCTTATTTTGATAAGAAGATGACAAAATTCTAGGTTCTCATACAGGGGGCATGACAGTGACTCAGTATTGGGAGAAATTCTCTCACTTGCTCAAGTACGTACCCCAGTACCAGCATGATGAGAGGTTTCGAGTTCAAAAATTTATTTTGGGGCTTAGACCTCAAATTGGAAATGAAAAAGATATGCATAATCTGGCCACCATGGATGAAGCTTTTGATTTGGTAGTTAAGCAGGAACACAAGCTACAACAAGTTGCTAACTATAAGAAGAGCAGGGAAGCCAAGTATGGTAATAAGAAATTTTAGAGAAATCATCAAGGTAACAATAATCAGGGTGGTCAGAGAAAACAGGACAATCAAGGGAATGCTAATAGGCAAATCAAAAATATGAAGAGGGATGGTAGTCCTCAAGACCGCAATGATGGAAATAGGAACAATAACAACAAGAGGGGGAATTTCAATAAAAGGAATGACAATAACAGGAGAGATATTTCTGACAGGCCTAAAGCACCTCATGGAGGTTGTTATACTTGTGGTGGCGAGCATTACGCCAGTGTGTGCCCTCAGAGGAATAAAAAACATAATAATAGGAATCAACATCATATTCATGCGGCGGTTGACAATTGCCAAGCAGATTATCAGGCCACTCCTATCCAGCTATCGGGTAAATTGTTTGGATGGCCTGTTTCTATTTTGATTGATACTGGTGCTACTGATAGTTTTGTAGATCCTCATGTTTTGACTAAGTTATCAGTTAGACTGAGTTATATGGAAAAAACATGGAAATTTCAGTATGGAAACTGGGTAGAGAGGAAGGTAGAGCAATGCTTGTATTTTAGTAAACTTGAACTCCCTAACCTTCAAACACAAGTGAATTTGTATGTTGCACCGTTAGGGTCTTACGATGTTATATTAGGGATAAATTGGCTCTCTGAACATAAGGCCCTTGTTGATTGGGAAGAGAAGTTAATAAAGTTTCATGATGATAGAGGAAACCATGTGGAGCTTTGTGGTGTTAAAAAGCCTTTGGAGCTTAGGCAATTCTTCGCCATGCAGTTTAAAAGGGAAAGTCAGAAGGGATGCACTATCTTTGCAATAAAGGTCAAGGACCTTGATGAGAAAGAATCCTCAATTAATGATCATCCCATTCTGAAAGAATTTGAGGATGTTTTTCTGGTAGAGCTAACTGAGCTACTACCTAGGTGTGTGTTTGATTTTTCTATTGATTTGCTACCAGGAGCAGAACCTCAGTCTAAAGCTCCTTACAGGATGAACACGACAAAATTATTTGAGCTTAAGGCCCAACTAGAGGAATTATTGAAGTAGGGTTTTATTAGACCAAGCGTGTCGCCTTGTGGAGCTCTGGTTCTTTTTGTGAAAAAGAAGGATGGGACCTTGAGGTTATGCATTGACTATAGGATGCTTAACAAGGTCACTATCAAAAACAAATACATGCTCCCTCGCATTAATGATTTTTTTGACTAGTTGAAAGATGCCAAGGTGTTCTCGAAAATTGATTTGAGATCGGGGTACCACTAGTTGAGGTTGAAGGAAGAAGATATTCACAAAACTGCATTTAGAACAAGGTATGGGCACTACAAGTTTATGGTGCTACCATTTGGGCTAAGTAATTCCCCTGCAACTTTCATGAACCTGATGAATAGTGTCTTTCGAGATTGCTTAGATAACGTTGTCCTAATCTTTCTTGACAATATCTTGATCTATTCTAAGTCAGAGGAAGAACATGAAAAGCATTTGAGAATTGTGCTGCAACGACTGAGGGAACATAAGCTGTATGGAAAGATGTCTAAATGTACTTTCTTCCAATCTGAGGTGCACTATTTGGGACACGTTATTTCAGCAGAAGGGATAGCAGTGGACCCAGAAAAGAATAAGGAAATCATGGATTGGCCAGTGCCGCAAAATGTTTTTGAGGTTCAAAGTTTCATGGGTCTTGCAGGTTATTATAGGAGACTCGTTCAGGAGTTCTCAACAATTGCAGCACCCATCACTGCACTGCAGAAGAAAGAAATAAAAATTGAGTGGAGTGATAGGTGTGAGAGAGCTTTTCAGTCGCTTAAGGAGAAACTCACTACTGCACCCATCCTGGTTGTGTCGGATCTGAATGGTCATTTCATAGTTATTACTAATGCATCAGGGGAAGGGGTAGGAGCAGTTCTTATGCAAGAAGGGAAAGTGGTAGCATATGAATCGAGAAAGTTAAAGCAACATGAATTAAAATATGCACCACATGACTTGGAGTTGGAAGCCATAGTCCATGCTTTATAGATGTGGAGGCATTATCTCTTAGGAAAGCCTTTTGAACTAAAGATAGACCATGCAGGATTAAGATATATCTTCACTCAACCCAATCTTAATGCCCGACAAAGGCGATGGCTAGAATTCTTGAGTGAATATGACTTTGGTATTGAATATATTAAGGGTAAGGAAAACAAGGTGGCTAACACCTTGAGTAGGAGGCATCTTGCAGCCATGGTTACCATAAAATTAGATTTCAGGCAGCAAGTAGTTCAATCCTTACCTGGGGATGAACATTATGAAAGGGTGAAACAAGCCCTTGAGGCGAATCCTTCAGATTGTTGTTATGATGGCTATGTGTTTGAATTGGATGGGCTCTTGAGATTCCAGGGAAGGATGTACATTCCTAGTTCTGCAAACTTGAGAGAATTGGTGCTAGAGGATTTCCACAATGCACCATACTCAGGACATCTTGGTATTACAAAGATGATGGAAGGAATTAGGCCACTGTACTTATGGCCAGGACTTAAAAGGGATATTACTTCATATGTAGCTTGATGCTTAGAATGCCAGCGAGTCAAGGTTGAGCATGTGCATCTGGCAGGACTCTTATATCCTCATAGGGTGCCAGAGTATAAATGGCAGGTTATCACTATGGATTTTATTCAGGGGTTGCCAATGTCTAGGAACCGACATGATACCATCTTGGTTGTGGTGGATAATTTGATGAAGGTTTCCCATTTCATTCCTAGGAACCTCAAGCATGGTTCAATGGTTTTAGCAAGAAAATTTGTTCAAGAAATCTTTCGTTTGCATGGAGTGCCAGAAACGATCATTTCAGATCGAGAAACTTAGATGACTTGCAGGTTTTGGATCACACTAAACTCTTCCCTGGGAACTAAATTGAACTTCAGTTCCGCATATCATCCTCAAACCGATGGTCAGACAGAGAGGGTGAATCAGGTAGTAGAAGATCTTCTCTGCATGTATTGTATGGACCAGCAACATAAGTGGGAGGAGTATTTTCCTTTGGTGGAGTTTTCTTACAACAACTCCTACCATGCTTCTTTGGGTATGGCACCTTTTGAAGCTCTTTATGGACATAAATGTCAGACACCCATTAGTTGGGATAGAGTAGAAGACAGGGTTGTGATTCGCCCTGAGATGCTCAAAGAAATGGAAGACCAAATGAAGATCATAAAGGAAAAATTGAAACAAGCTGCAAATAGACAGAAAAGTCTAGCAGACAAGAATCGAATCTTCAGGTAGTTCTCTGCAGGAGATAATGTATTTTTGAGGGTTCGGCCGCATAAGAGTTCAATCTCTTTCAACAAGAATTCTAAGTTGGCCTCTAGGTTTGTTGGGCCCTTCGATGTTTTGGAGGTGGTGAATCCAGTTGCTTACAGACTTGCTCTGCCACTAGCTCTATCCCGGATACATAATGTATTTCATGTCTAAATACTTAAGCCCTACCATCCAGATATTGCTCATATCTTTGATTGGCGTGCATTGTAGGTTGAGGACCTAGAGGTGATACAGGTGGAGCTTGTCAGGATTCTGGAATAGCATAACGTTAAGTTGTGGAACAGGAACATTATGCAGTACAAGGTCCAGTGGGACCAATATTCAGTGGATAATGCCACCTGGGAGAATGCTAAGGATATAGATAGAGTCTTTCCTCATTTGATATCTTAGCATACTCTTATTTTATTTCATGTAGAGACCTATGATATACTGGTATCTCAATTTTGTTGTGTGACTTGCTTTTAGACATCGAGACGATGTCTCTTCCAAGTGGGGAAGGATGTCACGTCTCAGACTTTGATGTTGTATTGCCATGGCTTTGTGTGGATTTATTTTATGAATGATGGTGTGTGCTAGAGTAATATGATATATTATGATGCTTTGGTGTGTGGAAATGTGATAAGTATTTACTTTTGAAATTATTAATGCATTTTATTTTGAAAATATGCAAGATAGAACAAAATAGAAGTATTGATTTAATTATTGCTTTGATTTATATCTCTAAATCGGTTACTAATACAATTTCGTTGTTGCGTTCCTAAGTGCACTTGAGTTGCAGGTGGTTGAAGACCAAGAGTGTGATTGAGGAAAGAAGGCTAGCTTTCCAACAGGGTAAAACAGGAAGAACTCTCGGTCACACGTACACAACACCTAAAATCATATAGTTGCATTTAGGCAATGCCTATTTTAATTTGATTGCTTTGAGTTACTTACAAAATAAATAATAAATGGTTTAATTAAATAAATAATAAAATAATAACATAAATATAAATTAATTATTAATTGTAGTTTTAAAAGATTTATGATTTCTAAATTTATCTTAATTGTGATATTTAAATAACAAGCCAAATGGAATATGTGTTTATGGAGAAAGTATTTTTGAATTACCTATCTAACTTTTTATGCAAGTAATAGAAAATATTTTATTATATTTTATTTATTTATGAAATTGAAATAAAATTGAAATATTTTAATTGCATTTGTCTTAATTTCTAATCTCAAGATTAGGGTTTAAATAAGAGGGAATTAATATAGAATAGGAAAAGACATTCCCGTGAAGAAATGGTTCTTGAAATTTCTTCTTGAAAAACAATATTCTCGGCAAGTTTGTGTGTCAATGGCTGCCAAGAAGATGTTTCATCTATCAATTTAGAAGGATTGGAAGTATTCTTTGGAGACTTAGAAAGAAAATTAAGCAATTAGGAAGGAGGGAAGGAGGAGAACTTCTCTAGAAAACCCAGCTCAGGAGGAGGTAGAAAGGAATTTTGAAAATCTTTAGCTGGAGGCTTTCAACCAAGTTTTTCATTCTTTCTATTTCTTATAGAATTACAATAAAACAACAGAAGAAATTGAAAGACAAAATTTGTGGAATTGTTTTCAAACTGTATTTTAAAATTGAGGAAAACTTCTCTAGTCTGTATTGCAAGAATCTTTTTGTTCTTTTCCATAATACAATTGGGGATTTCTCTCTCTCTGCAACTAGTGGATTATAAACTTACTTCTCATATTTTCATCCTACTACAAAAATTCTAGGAATAGGCATAGATTATATATATAATATATATATATACAACAACATTTCTGTGTATATAAGTATGTATATATATATATATCTATACAATTATTTTTATAGCTTATTAATGTATTCACATCTACCAACTAGCATTCGAAGTTCCTTGTGAGTGAACTGTACGCAGTTTCCTGAAGGCCGTTTGTTATTTTCCTTTGTTTATTTACAAGTATGTGCAATGAGTGGGGAAGGGGTTATTTTCCCTAGCTCGTCCCATAGGGAAGGGTGGCACTGTGGGGAGGTCAGCGCCCTCCATAGGCCACGAGCCTATGGAGGAGGTGTTCCCTCCTCACAGGCCGTGCCATACCCTATGGGGGTGGTGTAGCCTCCACTTCAACCGAATTAAGTCTGTTTCATTTTCAAAGCTTTGTACACGTTTTTGGTTCCATACATTCTCCAACGACAGTTGAAAACTCTGTTATATATATATATATATATAGAAACATTCTTACTTACCTATGGAATCAGACATATAACCCTGTTATATTTGGAAAACATCCACAGTATTAATGTGGTCTTTGTGTTATACAAATCTAATGATATTCTTCTAGATATATAAATACATGTTCATACAAATGAGGATATTTTGGTGTTAATACGTTCTGTATAATAACATAACTGTAGAAATACTGAAATATACAACTATGTACTCTGTTTTCTGCAAAGAAATACCTCTTAATGTACTTAATTTAATCATAAATTTGTAGCAATTCTGAATCTTATCTTTTCAATCTGACTAAAACTTTCAATTATATGAAGGAATACATATTTATATATTCATATAAATAGATTCCATATATATATATATATATATATATATATATATATATATGAATATATAAATAAATATATAAACACTATGTTATACAAAAAATATTGTTTCTTTGTAAATAATAATGACATTAAGAAAACTACTTGATGCACAAACTTATGGATTTTTGAAACCAAAACCTTAGCAAATATGAAATCGCTTGGTAATTTTTCTGGAAAGAGAAGATTTATTTTAATTCTGAAACTTTAAATCTTTTATTTGGTTCAAACATATTGAGATTGAACTAAAGAGATGCTTGAAACTCTCTTTTACACTTTAAATATAAATGATTTTCACTGCAAATGTGAAGGGAAAACAGTTTGATAAACTTTTTATGAATATGTGAAAATGTACAATTCTCTGTTTTTGCATTTTTAATGTATTTTGGTAACTTCCAGGACAGGATGCTAAAGGTGGACCCACAGAGACGGTAGTTTTAACTTTTCTAAAACTACCACTTGTTTTAAATTATGCTTGGCCAAGCACTTGTACCATTGAAATAGATGGGTTTGTTTTAAAAAGCCTAGAAATATATGTATTTTGGTCTTTGCCACCTCCTGTTGCAAGAAATATGTTTTCTCATGTTAGAAATGCATATAGGCACTAGGCATGCATCAAGAGTTCCCTCCTATTGTACTGTGTCAGGTTGCTAGGCTCCTTATGCAAGGCTGGGGATTTCTTCGAGTTAGGAACCCAGGGAAGTCATGTACTTTGTGGTTGGGCGGAAAAGTCGCCTTAATCACACTCTTGGCCCCAGCTCGCAAGAAGACCAATGGTGTCATTGTGGTTGGAGGATCAGAGTTTTTATTTTACTATTGATGTACTTGTGTATCCTACTGGAATGGCTTGTAAATCCCATTGTAAATGTAATTGAATTTGGCATTTGTTATTGCAACATTGAAATAGATGTGCTTTTAAAGATTTGGATGTAAAATTGATACAGATGTATTTATTGAAATTATTGTAAACACTTGAACATGAATGATTATTTATTTGTTAATTGATCTCTATTGAGCATGGATGAATAAATATGAAAACGCATTGATATATTTGGGCCATGAGCATAATCATGATGTAATGCAATGTTATATTTTGTATACATGAAATGAAATTTTATTAACTCTTTTGCATTGAGTTTATTTTGGAAACTCTTAATAAAGGCATAATTTGTAACTTGTAAACTTATTGAAACGAAACAGACTATTTAAAATGTTTTTGCTCATCTCGCACGCATTACATTCCACCGTGGTTTTTCCCCTAATAGCGTTTCCACGTAAAAATATTTATTGTTATGGTCTTCACTAATATGATTGCATGTTTTGAATATTTTCATCTGTTATGTGTTGGAAATGATAAATGAAGTTCTATTATTGTTGTTGATAATTTTAGATATGTTTTGAAAGTAGAAATCATTGAACACTGATTCACCCCCCTCTCAGTGTTCTTAATGTCCAACATAGGAAAAAGTGTGAACACTTTTTTTCTTGTTGTTTGTAATATATATGGAATTTGGATAGGTTTTTTCATAGGCCTTCAATTGTTTAGTATTGTATTATAGGGTGTCATTCCCCAGGCCTACAACTATTTATTCTTATTTTTACATGGTGCAATTTCCTAGGTTTTCAAATGATCATATTGGTGCTTATAGATCTACAATTTAATTTCATTTGGTTTTAAAATTAAAATGAGAAAATTTAACTATTTTTTGAGACAATTGTCTTGTAATATTATTTTTATTGGGTTGATAAATATTTTCTCTCTACACAAAGTTAAGAATATAATGGTGCCCATTTAGTTAAACTTCTTTAGATACAATGTCATTTTATTTTTTGATGTAATAAATTTAAAAATATTAAATAAGTGATATGTGATGTTGTAGCCTATTTAAAATTGTTTAAGTGATTACATTATTTGTCAACAAATTTGTATAGGGAAAAATATAATCAAAATAATTAGTTTAGGTTATTGCAATAAGATGAAATAAAATAAATACAATAAATTTAAAGACTATCAAAAAATAATTCCAGAGTTAGATAGATCATTAAAAAATAAATAATTTTCTATAAAAGTAAAGTAGATGAGAGGATAGATTGCTTGTCTATATATCTAAAGAATAAATTCCAAATACATATAAGACTCTATAATATGTGTAGCATATGATTAGAAAATTCCTTTAACAATCATATGCATATTTTTCATTTTTTCCACTTGGTCAAGTTTATTTCTATAAGTCTAATTTTCATCTACAAACTCAACCTCTAGTAGTGTATGAATTCTTCCCTCTACAAAATATAAAACTAGATTATTTGATCAATCAAAGAAAAAATGGTTAGTAGATTTGTGAGTTTGAACTTGGAAATATCCCATCATTTCCCAATATTTCAAACCATGTAAGGAGGGAAAATCAATGAATTTGACTAAATAATTTCCCATTGAAGCCCTTGACTTTTACTTTTGATCCTATCCATCCATTATTATAGAAAGAATCTTTAAACAAGATATCATCCTAAGTTATTGTAATATAATCTTCATATGCAATATTATCTACTAGTGAAGGAACTCACATACTACCAAATACATCATGCTTGAGCACAACTACCATGGTTTACGACAACAAGGGTGACTACTAGTGATACATCTTTATTTTTTCATCAATATTTTCTTAACTTTCAATTTATCTTGATTTTTTCAAGCACTTTGGGTATGCTAGCTAATATTATTTAGGTTCCTTTTTCATACACTCAAAATTCTTCTATAAAGGTCCAATTTTGAGAAGGCCAACAAGACAATGAAATAAATTTGATAGGTATAACCTATTGGATCTTTTATTTTTATTTTTTACTTGAGTACCAACATAGACCTTTTATGAAAACTCTCTATTTAATGGATAGTGATTCTTTGATGAAAAATGTGTAAGAGGACATGATGGCCTTGGATAGTTGTGATATGTATGATCTTGTTAGTGTCCCAAAGGAAAAAATCCAATTTTTTGGAGGTGGTTGTATAAAAATAACTTGGTTTAGATGGTTAGATAAAGAGGTATAAGACCAAACTACTAGCCAAGCGATAGTTATAGAGAGATGGAATTGATTTAGGTGATTTTTCTCTCTTATTGTCAAGTTATCTTTTTTCTTTTTGGTCGATAACATAGATAATTTAATTCATTAGAAAAATAAATACATTATGATTATGCCTATAAAATCTTCTTAAAATCCTTTCCACACCCACGAAGATCCTTACAAGAGTCGCTTATCCAAAAAAATTCCCAATACACTCCAAATCAAAAGTTACTAACAATAAAAATGTACCTTCCACTTATCTGCTTCTAAACACAGGGCTCCCAATAGAATCTCTTTCATAGAAGTTAATGGTACAAGATTTGAGGAAGAGGAAGACATCAAAAATAAAATTTTCCTCTTCTATAACAACCTTCTTTCGGTCAATGGTGAAATCAATCAAAATGACCAAGAATTTTTATTAGAGGCTATCCCTAAGGTGGTTTAAAGGGATGATAATGAAAAGCTTGCAGACATCCCCTCTAAGGAGGAAATTAGGAAAGATATCTTTTCTTTTGAAGGAAATAAGGCCCCCGAGCTTGATGAATTTCCTATGTTCTTTTTTCAATGGTTTTGGGATATTGTTGAAAATGATGTTGTGAATGTTGTTAAGGAATTATTTGGATCTAGAACGCTCCTTAAGGAACTAAATGCTACTTTTGTGTTCCTTATTCCTAAGAAAATAGGGGAAATGGAGTTTGAGGCATTCAGACCCATTAGTCTTTGCAACTCTCTTTATAAAATTATATCAAAGGTTTTGACTTCAAGGATTCTTTCTATCCTTCCTTCGTTGATTTCCCCTCAGTAGAATGGTTTTTTTCCTAGAAGAAAAATCTTAGATTCTATAGTCATAGTCCATGAAAATATTCATTCACTTGTGGAATCTAAAACTGAAGGGTTTCTTCTTAAGTTTGATATATCCAAAGCCTATGACCATGTTGATTAGGATTTTTTATTCAAAATTCTAAGGGGGTTTGGTTTTAGTAGCAAAGTCATTCAATTGGTGAATCAGTAGGTTACTATAGTTTCCACATCTATTATTGTGAATGTATCTCCTTATAGATTCTTTCAAAATAAAAGATGTTTAAGATAGGGTGACCCTATCTCACCTATTCTTTTTACTATAATGGTTGAAAGCTTGGGAAGGAATCTAAAGAGATTAATTGAATAGAGGTCTCTTACAGGTCTTAATCCTTCATCCAGTAATTTGATATTTTCTCACCAACATTTTGTTGATGACACTATGTTAATGGGAAGAGCTACGGTGAATGAGGCTAAGATATTGAAAAAAAATTTGGACGTGTATGAGAAGGTGACTGGATAGATGGTCAACAAACAGAAGAGTTCCCTTTTTTTCTTCAATAAACCTAAGCATAGACATGTCAAGATTGCGAGAATCCTTGGTTGTAGAGTGGAATCATTAACTTCTTCTTATCTAGGACTTCTATTATGCCTTAAACCTCTAGATTCCTTTTGGTGTTCATTGGTTGAAAGGTTCAGAAAGAAGTTGGCAGGTTGGAAAGGAGGTCTTTTGAGCCAAGCTAGAAAAATTCAACTTCTTAAAGCTTTTCTTCAGAACCTCCCAGTTTATGCTTTAAGCCTTTTCAAAAATCCTGCTAAATATGTTGAGGCAATTGAAAAGATCCAAAAAATATTCCTTTGGTCTGGAGTGGAGGAAAGAATGAGAATGCCTCTCATAGGGTGGCACCTGGTTTGCAGACCAAAAACCTTTGGGGGGAATTATGAATAATACTCTTCTAGCCAAACAAATATGGAGATATTTCTTGTCTAGTGGAGAATGGAAAGACATTCTAAGAAGTAAATATATGGCTGACTACATGTCATTAAAAGCTTTTTTGGAATCTCCTATCCTCCCTCGTGGTTGATCTTGTTGGAATGATATGATTACAGGTAGAAAAATTCTAGAATCAGGGATAGGATGGCATATTAGAAGTGGCAATCAAGCCATATTTTGGGAGGATAAATGTATTTTTAAAGAACCCCTTGTCAAAATTGAAAGATTCAATAGATGGGTAGAGCTTTGTAAAGCTGTTTTTAGGAAGCTTGTCAAGATTATTGGTATGAAGGAGACTAGGTGAGCTTATGTGTGGTTAGTCAGGAGTTGGCTCAGCTTCAATCCTCCTTAAAGGCTATCAGTTTGGAATAGAATCATCAGGATGATATTATTGTTTAGATGGACAACCCTTCGGGTAACTACTCTATCTATTCGACTATCTCTTTGTTGTCTCTTTCTCAAGCTCCCCTTCCCCTTTGGTCAAAAGTGTGGATTAAACACTTGAATCCTAAAGTCAATATCTTCTTCTATATTATGCTTCAGAATAAGGGGCTTACGGTGGAAAATATTTGTAAACAGGGACTTCAAATTCCCAACATATGTTACCTTTGCAAGAGTGAGGCGGAGTCAGTCAACCACCTATTCCTCCACTGTCTATTTGTTTCCTTAATTTGGGGAAAACTATTAGCCCTCTGGAATATCTCTTGGGTGTTCCCCCAGACCATTGAAGATTTCTTTTTACAATGGAAATCCCCTACTCAAAATCATTTCATTCGAAGGTTATAGGCTTTCATATTCCCCTTTTTTGTTTGGGAAGTGTGGAAATAACACAATAATAGACTTTTTAGGGACAAGGAGATTTCAGAGAATAATGTCTTTGAGAAAAAATTTAGGCTTATAATGGAAAATTCAATGTGATTCCTAAAAAATCTCTTAACCTTGAAGAAGTGGTGTGCACTCCCTATGATTTGATGATAGCTAAGGATTGGAATTTTAAAGTGGAAATTTCTTTAGCTTCCAAGCCAACCAAGAAAAGTAGGGAGGGTGTGTGTTGGACCTTTCCTTTAAATGGTTGGCATAAGGCCAACTTTGATGGAACTGCGAAGGGTAATCTAAGCATGGCTGAAAGTGGAGGTGTGTTAATGGATTCAAATGGTAATTTTATGGCTGCTGTGACCATATCCCTAGGTTATAAAACCAACCGTGTGGTGGAGGCTATAAGAGCTTTTCAAGTTTTAAAGTTAGCTCATAATTTGAATATAAAAAATTTATGGTTAGAAGGGGATTCTAAGAATATCATTGATTGTCTCTTACGAAGGACCCCACAGTCTTGGTTGATAAAGAATTGGATTGATGAAGCAAAGTCTATTCTAGAAAATTTTGAAAAAGTAAAAGTTTCACACATCTATATGGAAGCTAACATCATGTTAGATTACTTTGTGAACGAAGGGGTCAGGAAGCAAGGATTGAACACATGGCAGAATTGTAGGGACTTGAGAACTAAATTCAGGGCCTTACTAGATTATGATATTACACATGGGAAAGAAGCAAATACATTTAATGATTAAAGGGAAAGGGGCCAATTACATTGAAATCAAGATATTTCATGGGGCTGCATCATATTACTTAGATGTGAAGAAAAAGTGGCACACTTTGTGGGTGCATTAGAATAGTTGTGTAATTCTGCAATAGGTGCTCGACACTAGTAGAGTCTATAGAAAGGTGCAAACGAAAAATGGGGGGGGCAGGAAAAGAGCTGAGCCAAAGAGCTATGAGGTGCACATGAGGAATGATAAGGTCTGGACATAGATTATAAGAGGTGCGTTGGTTCCATTTTTGGAAAAACTTCATGGGCCTGATACTATGGCCACAGACTACTTCAAGAAGAATTAGAACAATGGCAAAATAATTCTTTTTTGGAGAAAGGTGAAGCTGGATGAGAAAATTATAGGGGAGGTTATTGTAATTTCCACTGAGGGTGTAAAGTTTTATCACGACAAAAGGTTTTCTGATGAGGCAATTATCAAATTTCCTAAGAAGGATAAGGATAAATTGAAACTAGTTAAAATTTCCAATAGCTATTTGAAAATTGACACCATCAAGGTGCTATGGAGAAAGGTGCTTTAATGGAGTACATCACCCTGGACGAAAGATTTACCAGAGTGTATGGTCATTATTTTTCCATTCTTAACCACTTCCACCATATCAAATGGATTTCTCTGCCTCACTACCTATTATGTTCGTTGAGTAATAGCCTTGAGGACCATAAGAAAAATCCCAAGAGATACCCTATTCTTCATCTTGGTCTTATTAGGTTGATATATGAACACTATCAAAGTATGCTTTCCTTATCCAAACCTGTTGCCTCCATGACATCTGAGCACTATGATACTGATAGTGGGGGTTTGGAGAATCAGCCTTACCAAGAGAGAATTGTTGAAGCCCACCCATCCTTTGAGATTTCTGGTAAGAAATCCCAGCCTAAAAAACCCCAGCTTACTAAAGCTAACCATAAGACCTACCCCAATTGCTTTGTCCCCTTAAAGAACTCTATTATCAAGGACTCCCCTACCAATAAGTTAGTTTCCTACTCTGCTGACTCATTGGAAGACAAAGCCGAGAAACTTGAGGCTAGCAGAACTTCTATGCCCTCCCCTCTTGATTCTTTCAGAGCTGTTGGTACCAGACAGTTCCCTAGTTCCCCCAACCCAGATGATGTTAACCTCATATTAGACCGGTTTCAGCATGGTGACATTCTTGCTTCTGCTAGAAGTCACATTAGTGATATTTTCATGGTTTTGAAATGGACCTATAGAGAAATTAATGATCTCAATCAAAGACATAGGGCTGTGTATAGTAAGTTGGAGGAGCTAGATTTGAAGTTGGCCACTCTTAGCAACGGAGAAGGAAAACAAAAAAAGAACAGTATTGGTATGGGAGAAGGTGACATGGAGGATAAGTACAAGTCTTTAGAAGCTAAAATGGTTTAAATTAAAAAAAACATGAAAACCATTATGGAACAAAATCATAAAGTGGCTAGGCACAATGCTATCATCATCAACACTATGCCTAAAAAGCTAGAAAAAATGCAACAAGGTTCACTGGTGGTTGATATTGAAGAGAACAAGGACAACAAGAATGAGGACCAACGAATCTCGAAAAGGACCTATTCCAACCTTAAAAGGAAAGCACCCCTACTATCCAAATGGTTTAGATATTAAAGAGGGGGGTTCAAGATATGAACAAGCTAGAAGCTGAGATGATGGATTTATTAAAGACCCAAATTTAACTGTTGCTAGTGTTTTTTTTGGTTTTTTGGTTTTGTGGCCTTTGTTGGCTTTTTTGGTGGTTGTGGAATTTTCTTGTTGCTTTTACAGCCTTTCTACTTTTGGTATCTTTAACGATCTTATCTTTAGTCTGTAAAATTTGTGGTTGCGGGTCCCTATAAAATCCATTTTTTCCTCTTTCAAAAATAATAAAAATGTACCACAAACACTAACTTCGCTAGAGTACTAGCTTGACCCAACAAACCCTATTAGGGACCTACTACCCAATCACTAGTTTAACACTCAGATTTGTCTTTTCTTCACCTGAGACTTGAGACCTGAGAACCATTGCGAAAGATTCCTTTGTTTATCTCTTTGCTTTCTTCCCCTTGACCATTTTCTAGCCATCCTATACCCTTGTTGCCACTGTCTTCTAGTGCAAAGGTTTTTCAATCAGACTCTTCAAAACAACATCCAAACTTTCAATTGTTTGCTAGCATTGTTCAACAACTTCTAGATTCCCTTTTACTTTCACTGGAGATCTTACCATGCCCTTTTTGTCTCAGAACTCAGGTGTAATTTCCCAATTTTTGGGATTCAACTCCCTTTAATTAAGATCAACATTATCTCTTTTTTCAGTAGGATTCCCTTCCTGTGCCCGAATCTCATCATTTTTTTGCTGAATTACCCTTCTGTCAGTTTTCGCCTCAACAAACTCATCTTGAGCCCCTTCCACCCTACTTTCCTCTTGGGAGCTCCCTTGAATCTCAACCTTTTTCTCCACTATGTAATGTTGGGGGCCCACATCTTTACACCAAGAGGCTAATTTAGTTTCTCTGTATTTGGTACATTGAGCAACCAAATGACTAGTTTTGAAGAAAAATCTACATCTAAAAGGAATTGCTTCATAGTCCAAGGGATACACCCAACAACCTTTAGATGTTTTTAAGCATATCTCCTCCAGAGGAGCCTTTGAAATGTCCATTTCTACTAGAATTCAAGAAAAAATTGAATGCAGAAGGTTTGAAGACCCTTCATCCATCATTAGAAAACTCCCTAAAGAATTCCCTATAGCCTCTAAGCAAGAATCAAACTAAAATTGTAATGGAAAGTTGGGAAGTCTTACCCAGATAGGGACCTTCTCAAACACTTTAGTGGTTGGATGAAAAACTAGATGCCATGGCTAGAACATCAATGGGTATTTTCCTTCCCATTCCCAATGGTATTCACAGAGAATCTTGATTATATCCTGTTCGTTTTCAAAAAAATCTATGAAAAATCCTTTTTCCATGGGGTAAATTTGGGCATACCCTTCTAGAACACATTCCTATTGTTGAGTAATCCATTGGTGTAAATCCCCCAAACTTGGCCAAAAACCCTTGAATCTTCCTATTAGACCCAAACTAGAAAAAAATTCATTAGAAAAAAGTTCTTGCTCGAGCTCTTCATCTAGCTCCAATGTGATTGATCTAGATGTTAGAAGTGATTCAGAACCCACTCCTTTCCTTTCTTTCAAGCTTTTTTATTTGAAGTCTTCAATCTCTGCAAAGGTCCCACTTGAGCTCCCCCATCCTGATTTGCTTGGAGCCCCTTATCCAAGCCATCACCTCCTGAGACAACTTCTGCACGAGGCTCTCCCTTCTGACTTTGAATCTCTATTAAGTCACCCCCAACCACTACATAGCCGACTTTGCTAGCCTAGTTTTTTTCCTTTGTTCTCTTCTCTTTTTGAAATCTCGTCACATCATTTCCTTTTTGGCTTCCCTGACTAACACTTTCTATGATATTGACTCCATTAAATTCATAATCCCCGACCATAGTTTCACCTTGCTATGAAGGAAGAGCTTCATACCATAAGCCTAAACTATCACCACTTCGGCTTAGCTCCTCTACATGCCTTGCTTAAAAACCCTTACCAACCTTCTCCCCAAAGCAAACTTAATTGCATTGAATGCCATTGAAGAAAACCTAAGACGCCTTCACAATAAAGATCAGACCTGGTGAAACTATGGTCTCCAAAATGGTAGGAAGCATTCAACTGTTGGCCTCCATCACCAAATTTAAATATGTTATTAGATTCCTTTTTATCCATTTTTTGTAAATTTTGATTTTAAAATTGAGATAATAGATGGTAAAACTATTTTCCAAAATTTGGATCTTGAGGAAGATATTTATATGCAATGATCTAAGGTTTTTTTTTTTTGTAAAAGATAATGAATATTTTTTTTGTATGTTAAAACAATCATGTTGTATGGTCTAAAACAATGACGCAAAATGTGGTAAAAACATTTTATTCCTTTAAATTTTTGTTAGAGCAAATAATGATATTTTTTATATTAATATTATTGATGATGAAATATTTATAAATGTTTTGGATGTGGATGATATGTTGTTTCTTTCTAACAACAAGGTGATGTTTATAGATCCCAAAACTCATATTTTTGACACAATATACATGAAGGAAATATAGGCTACTAAATATATTTTTGAAATTCAAATCAATAGGATTTCAATACATGGAAATCTTTGGTCAACTAACTTAGATTAAGTATGCAAATATCATTTTATGATGGTTTAGTATGAATCATTATAAGCTACTGGGTATTTCATTTTTTATTGGTTTTTGCATTCATGCCTCTTCTGATGCATCATTTACAATGAATTTTAGATATCTTGAATGGGTCCTTAAGTGTCCAAGATAGTAGAAAATTCATAAAATTATTAGTCTAGTTCCTTTCTAGCATTTTCCTTAGTAATTTTGTGTTTGTCAAAGTTTTATATTTGTAGGATAGTCCACACCTTTTGTCTTCACTACCAATCTCAATATTCCATATTAATCCTTCCAAAATTAGCTAAGTGTTGAGCTTTTCAATCTTTCAAAATTTAAGATTTCTTATACATTGGTACCTTCTTTGGTATCCTTAAAGATTGAAGGTCGAAAAAATTCTAAGTGATTACATCAAAATTAGAATCTTGGCTATTCATTATGTGAGTACCCCTTTCTCATCATCCGCAAAGGTTGGAAACTCCACCAATTTCCCTTCAATAACTAAGTTGTCTTTTAAATTAGAATTTTAGTTTTTCCCTATTCATGTATCTTCTTCCATTCTTCCTTGAAGCGTTGACACCATGCTTTGTTTGTAAAAAAATTTCCAAGTGTTGTCAAATTTTTAGAGTTTCAAATCCCTCCATTCCAATTAGAATTTTCACCCTAGCATGAATTTTCCCATATCCTACCTTTCCCACTACGTTCCTTCTCGGGGTTGGAATTTTAGTCATGCTAATATCAAAACTGTAATGATGGCATGCTAGTGTCACGTTGATGTCAATTATCTGAATATGATGAGATCATGTTGATTTTACTATCCCATTAGCTTTTTAAATGCCCTCACCCTTCCATCATTAAGTATCTATTTCTCTCCATCTTCATTTTCATGCTTTCCACAAAACATAATTTTCTTCCTCCCAAAAATTTATAAGTCCTTTTGAGTTAGAATTTTTACCATCCTCTACTTGGGTACCTCATTCCCATCAGCCCCAAAAGCCTAAAACTCTATCAAATGCTTCTAGAAAGTTTCTAATTCTTTTGGAGGTAGAATTTTAGGCATCCATTTATGATTAGTATTAAAAATTTTAGAATTAGAAAGAGACAATAAAGATGAAATCTATAACTTATGAGAACAAAAATAAGTCTAATTGACATTATTAAAGAGGATTGAAATGTAAAAAATTGTCTTACATATATAGACAAGATAGTGGAGGTAGGAAAATAGGATACAATGAATGAATACCTCTCTAAAAATGTAACACTTTCATCTCTCAATAAGTAACATGAATCACTTTTAGAAGATTGGGCTACCATTGCACGAAAACCTCCCTCACAATATTTTCATACTCCATATAGGAATATCATGCCTTGTCAATTTTTCTCATAATATTCAAAACTTCCTCCACCATTTAAATAATTTTCAATATTCTTATATCCAAAGCACCCTTGGCTTCCCAATTTACTATAGAAAAGTGACAACCTACTACTACAAATGATTATATAGAAGACAGACTTCTTGGAGACATATCTAAACACAAAAAAATTCAAAATATTATTTAAGCTTTGTATTTTCACACGTTCCTTTTACTTTAATAAAAAAATCGATAGTAATATTCCATTACCATTTCATTTTTAGAATATAAATTATCAATTCTTTCTTAAATTAGAAAAAATGGGTTTCTTCTAGATTAAACTAAATTAAGTTATATTTATTTTTATTTAAAATATTTGAAATCCCTTGATCACAATACAACACTCATTAAATGAGAAAACCCTTAATCCTAACATGAGGTAACCTAGAAAGTTAGTAAACTAAAATAAAACTAAAAATTAATGATTCAAAAACTCTCACCAAAAACTAGAAACACACAAATATTTTAGTTAGATCATATAGTTTCCGTCAAAATTGTAGGTTGATTAGCTATATAACATTTGATTCCAGAAAGATAAAAATATATAATAGATTAGCGTAGGCATGCATTTAGATTAGTCAAACACATTGTCATATAAAACATGAATATCAAGGAAAATAAAGAGAATAAACTAACTAATAACATCTTGAGGCACTCTAAATTGATTAAATGAGAAAATAAAATTTGGATCAAATAGGGTACCAAACCTTTACTTTCAATCTACTATTTTTACCTTCACTCAACAATTATGTAAAAGTGTATGGGCCCTTCCCATCTTAATCTAAACAAAATAGTTATGCTTGATGTGTCCCAAATATCAAGATAATTTGATTAAATTTTTGTTGAGTAAAGATTTGGGATAACTGGAAAATTGAAGAAATTCCTATTGAAGAATTACTGTAGGAGAAAACTAAGATCTTGAAGATAATTCATAAATAAAATAAATAAAGGTGAACATATGAAGAGTATTACATAGGATAACATGTTATTTAGAGGAACTAATCAATCTTGTCAATTCCAAAATCACAACAATAACACTTCAATTATTTACTCATAAATATCAAACTTTACCACATCACATAAACATAAGATTCCATTACTAGGAGCTTTCCCATCAAGAAGTGAGTGACTCCTATCTCACACAAAAAAATCATTGACATCTAGTATGTTTTTCTTCCATGCAAAGACAACAATCCATCAATTCTACTATTGCTTAAATAGCTCTTGCCATGAGAGAAATATTAAATAGGTCAGTATCATTAGCAAGGGTGAATCATGTATGTTGTCAAAATTTTGGCTCAATCATGTCATGCTTGGTTTGATTCTCAACATAACAAGGAAAGATGCTAATTAATTCTAAGTATTTGTAAGAGTGTCTTTTTGTTAGTAGTGAATGTTTGATCCAAATAGAAACTATTGTCTATAAAAGTAAAAAGTGGAATCCTACTCTTGACTATTTTTTTGTTTAATTCTACAACATGGATTCTAAATTATCATAGATTATTGAAGAATTGATTCATGTAAATTAAATAATCATATTAACCAATAATTTATGTAATTCATAATGTGTAATTTACCTATATAATAAAGCTCTAAAACCTAGTAATTGTACATTCAAGGTCTAAACAAGACATACTAGCAAAGACAAATTCTAAATTATTCAAAGAAATGCAAAACTTACTTAAGGAATCACCTTAAATTAATAATTTATTCTACCACATATTCTTATGTTGGAATCACAAAAAAATTCTTACCAATGAGTAATCCTAATGCCTTGTTGAAGGGTCTAAGTAGTGGTATTTACCATTGATGTGTTCTTGAGCTATGCGTGGTCCAAATTACCAAGCACTTCCATACTCTTGCATTTAATAACCTCAACTTGTAACTAAGCAATTGAGAATTTGATGGCTAAGAAAATGATATTGGTGAAGTTAATTTATTAATTATGATATATTGTAAACTTGGTATGGGATAAAATATTTCAATATCTGTCAATGATAGCCATATATAATGTAGAAATTTAAAAGGGAATCCACAAATAGAAATCATTTAGTCTTGGTATTGGACAAGATTAGCCATGAATGGATAGAATGTTAGTTTTGGTTCATGTTTTATTATTATCTTGTCTTCATGATTAATCAAAATGTTCTATCGAATTCACCTAAAATCTCCATGTTCCCTTTGTAAGAAATTAAGCAACTTAAAGTCATTGAAAATTAAAAGATTATTTCTATTCCATTTACTTTGAATAAATTGCCATGAATCTCGAATGTCAGAAAACAATTCTAAACTATTGATTTACAAAAGAAAATCTTAATCATAAATTTAACAAAAAAAAAATTCTTGATCACTGATTATTTACATGTCAAAACATATAACTAAAAAATAAATCTAAAGATTTTCCCTTTGTTATTTCATTACATAATTTCTTAAAACAAAGCATTAATAAAATTTCACACAGATATGTAAGACATTTGTAAGAACGCTAACTCATCAGACTTAATAAAAAATCTTACATCCATAGAACTCTGGAGTATTTCTTAAATTAAATTCTAGAACCCAAACCTGACTATGCCACATTTTATTAAGATTCTGGTAGAAATATTAATGTATGGCATCTTGACCCAAGAAGCTGTGTAGATAAGAATTTATAGAATTAAATGTCTTGGGCTTAAAAAGTTGTGATGATTTTCAACCTGAGAACCCGAGTAAGCCCGAGTTTAGAAAATGTCTGCATTCTTGAAACAGTTTGTAGTATGCTCGCTCCCTTAACATTGAGAGACATAGCTAATGAATCATGGTTGTATGAAAAAAGATTCATCATCAAGATTACTACATTTTTTTTAATAAGTATTTAGATTTTTTTTTAAAACTTAAAGATTTCAAAAAAAGAGATTGAAATAATAAAAGTTTGTCTTCCACAAGAGAATGTTTTACTAAACAATATAAAAGAGAAGAAAATGAATATACATACATGCATAGTTTTTAATTATAATATTAATT
Source organism: Sequoia sempervirens (assembly GCA_007258455.2). Taxonomy (NCBI): domain Eukaryota; kingdom Viridiplantae; phylum Streptophyta; class Pinopsida; order Cupressales; family Cupressaceae; genus Sequoia; species Sequoia sempervirens. The sequence goes on from VDFB02271358.1 coordinate 765,608,974, forward strand.
TTTCATATGCAAATACGTTCATATTTTAATATTAGTTTTATTTTTACAATTTCTAAAATAAAATAAATATATTAATATATTCTCAAATATTTATATTCGTCGTTTCTCCAACTTTAGTTATATAGATATTTTGGATTTACACATAATTTTTAAATGTATATAATATGCTATATATGTGTGTGTTAAGATGTAAAAAATATAAACAATTGATTTGGATTTTCAAAGTTTGTTTGGGGTGTTGCAATGGTTTTGAAGAAGTATGTGTCCAAAATTATAGGGGGAAAGTAATCATGTGGGCTAACTTAGTGACCATGTAATGGTTATATAAAATTTTGTAAAACAGAACTAATATATAATATGGACTTTTATCTATCAATGTAAGCTTGGATTTTGAATACATTTAAATCAAAATATACTATTATTAATAGAAGATGAGATTTAAAATAAATTTAGATAAATTTGTGTGATTGGATGAGCTAAAGGAGCTCTACTATGAATGGTTCATACAATACAATGCTTGTTGAAGGTTTTACAAATGACGTAGCAAGCTAAGTGGACTTGATCTTGAAAAAACTCTCTGGTTAACCATGTTTGAGTCATAATAGAAATGAGAAGAGCAACCTCTTAGATATTCCAACCCTAGACCCTTGTGAGCATCATAGTCTACATGTAGCGATTGATATATGTATAATTAATTCTCATGACAGATAGGTTCTTGTGAACTGTTATTTATGAAATAGAGATCAATAAATTTGACTTAAAAACTACATAATTAAATCTTAATAAAACACTATTATTTGATGCACTACAAAAAAAAAACATTTTCTTATTATAAAAAAATATCTATTATTATAAACATCAATTTACCACAATTTTCCATCCCATGAAAAATACTTTTCATGCTATAAGAATATATTTTTCAATAATAAAAATCAGATACAAATACCCTTGCCAAATCTTATATATGTTAGAATATTTTAACTAAATATAATTTAAAAGAAATCTATTATTATAAAAATCAGATTCATACCATATCAAAAACCAGATATACAGCCTCGACAAATTTAACTTTGAAACTATTTTCTTTTAATTATCAACGACCTTAAATAGTTTCATCAACATGCAGGCTTTTTAACTTCCACCAGAATAGCCTGCGCATGCCAGCGATTTATTGGTGAATGCAATTGAAAAGAGCAAATACAAATTCTGGAGTAAATTATAAAGGCTAAATAGAAATCCAGCTATAATTGTAAAGAGGCGTGTCTAATCTCGATCATAAAGATGAGATACAAACCTGACTAGATTAAACAAACTAGACCAGACACAAACCATAAAGACCACATACAAATCCTCACTCAACTCTCACTACAATACACAAAACCAAACTTAGATTTTCCATTATACTATCATTCATCTTTGTATTTTTGATAAAGCATATATTAGTGGCAGATAAAGGAAAAGCTATTCCAGCCAAAAGGACTGCAGCCTTCTGCTCTGTCAAGAAGGCGAGTATGTGGTTCGCCCTCACACCCATCAGTATTATAAAGAGCGAGAGCTTGTCCTTGGTAATCGAAAAAGAATCCTGCTTTGTAATCGGTGGGTACAGAACCACACCCACACCCTTCGGCCATCATAACAGTGCCCACAGGACACCCAGGCGTTGGAAACATGATAAAAGCACTACCCGCGGAAGCTTTTCCAAGCAAGAACCAGACCAACATTACTCCTATGTATTTGTAAACACTGGTTTTCTTCATAACTTCACAATTCATTGTAGTTATACAGAACAAATGCTTCCTTGTATTGCTGGAGGAGTTGACCTTTGTATTTATAGAGGAATGGTGGGCATCTCTAGGCACAAAACTGTGTCTCCATTGCAGGACTGTGAAGGGAAAAGACAATCTTATCTTCTGCTGTATTATAAAATAATGTATAATATATCAATATTCGATAAAGGCTAAAATTGATTTACAAAGTCAAATTCTGGTTACTCGATTGTATTTGAAATTTTGTGTAGGAGAAAGCTTGGATGACTTTTTCCCGTTGTTTGTAGTACGCATGAAAGCTGGATAAGTGTCATTTCCAAGGCCTGCAACTGTTTAGTCTTGTTTTTGTAGGGCGTCATTTCCAAGGCCTGCAACTCTTTGTTCTCGTTTTCGCAGGATGCCATTTCCTACGTCTGCAACTGTTCACATTTTTCTCTTTGTTACGTTAGAAAATACGCCATGGAGAAACAAGCCCTTAACAGAGATCATTGTCACAAATAAACAAAACTGACCTTTTATCTTGCAAAAAGATATTCCTATGTGCGCAGGAACTTTGGTCCTTATGGGGCTAGGTAGTTTCATTTAATTCTATGGAAAGGGGGAAATGTTGTTATTTTGTGAGACAATGTATTATGATATTAATTGTTGTTGGGTGAATAAATATATTCTTTTTATTTAGGTAAAAAAAATAGGGGTTTTAATTTAGTTAAATTTATTTAGGTATAAAGTTATTATTATTTTTTGTATTAATGTTTACAATTATTAAATAAGTGATATGTAGTGGTGTAATTTCTTTATAGTTATTTAAGTGTTTAAAATATTTGTTAACAAGTTTGAAAATGAAGAAATATAATTGTTAGAATTAGTTTAAACTAATCTAGTGCAACACATTCACATAAAGACAATTAATTTAGATAATTAACAAATAACCATTGGAGTTAGATACATAATTCTCAATTATATACTTTGTTATTAATAGAAAGAAAATAAGACGATAGGTCACTTGTCTCTATGACTAAACAATGAGTGTCAAATAGATAAATCTATAATATATGAACATATGATTAAAAAATGACTTTGATAGTCATATGTATGGATTACAACTAAAATATTTTCTTCTCCTCTACACTAGGTCAAGTTTGTTTATATAGATCTAGTTCGCAAATACAAATTTAGTCTATAACTAGAAAATTGTCTACTAGTAAGCTCTTGATTTTTCCTCTACAAAAATTTAAAGAAAATTATTTGATCCCTAATGAGAAAGTGGGTTAGTAGATTTATTCATTTCAACTCGATAATTGTATTGAATGAAAAAGATAACTTCTCCAAAGAAAATCTTCCTGAGGAGATAACTTCACCTATCTACTAAGATAAACTAATATTTGTAAAATCTATTTAAAATTATATTAATTTCTTAAATGGACAAATGCTAATTGCTAAAAAATTCTTAAGGAAAATAAACTCCTAAAAATATCTCAAAAGATAAAAATAAACTAGTAGTTCTATGTAGAAACACACAACGATGAACCGATAGGAAAAGATGCACAAGAAAGGGAGGGGAAATGTGGGCAATCAAGAAGGGAAAGTTTAGAATTTGTTGTGGCATACGCAAGGAAGAGTATGACATAGCGATATATAGTGGAGTGAGCATTGCACAAGAGGAAATACAACAAAAAATTTACAAATGAAATAATAAAGTAGAAGGTAGAGAATGAGAATCCAACAAATCAAGTAAAAGACTAAGCAACAAGTGCACCAAATCAAGGATGCAACAAGGCAGAGAAAAATAATCAGTAATACCTAATTTAATCAAACATAGAATCAATAGCATTAATTATTTTATTTTGTTCCAACCATAACTAGAAAATGAAAGGCATAAATCAAACAAGATTTCTTTCAATAGCCAGTTAGATGCAGAAAGCCACAATATAGCCCGAGCTATACAATAATAATCAACAAAAACCCCATAACCTGAACAATTTAATCCTTACATATATATATTGATATTTAAATATACCCAATATATCGTAAGGTAGAGAACAATAATTAATAATACCTAGTGTAACTAAACATAGAATGAACAACACTTATTATTTTATTTTGTTTGAACCTTAACTAGAAAATGAAACCCATAAAATAGAGCCAAATGAAACAATAGAGCTTAAGGAACAGAACTGTAATCAACAATGCCCAATTGAAGCCAACACAAAGCGTATAGGATTAACTATTTTACTCCATTGCAACCATAAACACAAATTGAAAACCATAAATCAAACTATTTTAACCTATATTCTATAAAAAAAGCATTTTTTTGAACAATAAAAATGTAATCTTTTTAGAACAAAACCTTATGAAATATTGAAAGAATCTTGGCTTTACAACAACAACCTATGAGAAATTGAAATAATATAGCATATAGAAAAGAAGACTATTGAAAATAAAAGAATGTAGGCTAAGATAGAGAGCAATAATCAATAAGCTTTTTGATCTTTTCTCTACAACATGGTTTTGAAAATTCCAAGAACACAACCTTTTGAAGACGACCACATTGAAAGCAATCTACAATGGAACCTAAGAGAAACTAGATTAAAATTAACTATTTTATTCCATCACAATCATAGCATGAAACATATGAATTATGTTTGAATATTATGTCAAAAACATAGAGATGTGTACATAAGATATATAAAATAAAACACAAAAAAATGATTCATGGTTTCCACCATTCCAGATTGGCCCATGCAGCCTGATGGACTGTCAACAAACCCCCGAGCAAGAATATACATTCTCGACCACTGTGATCAATGCTAGAATAAATTTTGCTTATCATAATCAACATAGAGTATTTTAGGATCTAATTGTCATATGACCATTGCAACTAATTTTGCAATTATTTGATCAAATTCACCATTATAGGTGGAGCATGGTCTAGGAAAATAACAAATATATGTGAAGTTTAGTGTGGTGAACATGTGTATTTGATAGAGAATACGTAAATCAGAAGATTTAAAGAGCTTTATAATGGATAGTAAAAAATATACAATAC
>VDFB02271358.1:765613885-765638086 GCA_007258455.2 Sequoia sempervirens
AACATGAAAACCATTATGGAACAAAATCATAAAGTGGCTAGGCACAATGCTATCATCATCAACACTATGCCTAAAAAGCTAGAAAAAATGCAACAAGGTTCACTGGTGGTTGATATTGAAGAGAACAAGGACAACAAGAATGAGGACCAACGAATCTCGAAAAGGACCTATTCCAACCTTAAAAGGAAAGCACCCCTACTATCCAAATGGTTTAGATATTAAAGAGGGGGGTTCAAGATATGAACAAGCTAGAAGCTGAGATGATGGATTTATTAAAGACCCAAATTTAACTGTTGCTAGTGTTTTTTTTGGTTTTTTGGTTTTGTGGCCTTTGTTGGCTTTTTTGGTGGTTGTGGAATTTTCTTGTTGCTTTTACAGCCTTTCTACTTTTGGTATCTTTAACGATCTTATCTTTAGTCTGTAAAATTTGTGGTTGCGGGTCCCTATAAAATCCATTTTTTCCTCTTTCAAAAATAATAAAAATGTACCACAAACACTAACTTCGCTAGAGTACTAGCTTGACCCAACAAACCCTATTAGGGACCTACTACCCAATCACTAGTTTAACACTCAGATTTGTCTTTTCTTCACCTGAGACTTGAGACCTGAGAACCATTGCGAAAGATTCCTTTGTTTATCTCTTTGCTTTCTTCCCCTTGACCATTTTCTAGCCATCCTATACCCTTGTTGCCACTGTCTTCTAGTGCAAAGGTTTTTCAATCAGACTCTTCAAAACAACATCCAAACTTTCAATTGTTTGCTAGCATTGTTCAACAACTTCTAGATTCCCTTTTACTTTCACTGGAGATCTTACCATGCCCTTTTTGTCTCAGAACTCAGGTGTAATTTCCCAATTTTTGGGATTCAACTCCCTTTAATTAAGATCAACATTATCTCTTTTTTCAGTAGGATTCCCTTCCTGTGCCCGAATCTCATCATTTTTTTGCTGAATTACCCTTCTGTCAGTTTTCGCCTCAACAAACTCATCTTGAGCCCCTTCCACCCTACTTTCCTCTTGGGAGCTCCCTTGAATCTCAACCTTTTTCTCCACTATGTAATGTTGGGGGCCCACATCTTTACACCAAGAGGCTAATTTAGTTTCTCTGTATTTGGTACATTGAGCAACCAAATGACTAGTTTTGAAGAAAAATCTACATCTAAAAGGAATTGCTTCATAGTCCAAGGGATACACCCAACAACCTTTAGATGTTTTTAAGCATATCTCCTCCAGAGGAGCCTTTGAAATGTCCATTTCTACTAGAATTCAAGAAAAAATTGAATGCAGAAGGTTTGAAGACCCTTCATCCATCATTAGAAAACTCCCTAAAGAATTCCCTATAGCCTCTAAGCAAGAATCAAACTAAAATTGTAATGGAAAGTTGGGAAGTCTTACCCAGATAGGGACCTTCTCAAACACTTTAGTGGTTGGATGAAAAACTAGATGCCATGGCTAGAACATCAATGGGTATTTTCCTTCCCATTCCCAATGGTATTCACAGAGAATCTTGATTATATCCTGTTCGTTTTCAAAAAAATCTATGAAAAATCCTTTTTCCATGGGGTAAATTTGGGCATACCCTTCTAGAACACATTCCTATTGTTGAGTAATCCATTGGTGTAAATCCCCCAAACTTGGCCAAAAACCCTTGAATCTTCCTATTAGACCCAAACTAGAAAAAAATTCATTAGAAAAAAGTTCTTGCTCGAGCTCTTCATCTAGCTCCAATGTGATTGATCTAGATGTTAGAAGTGATTCAGAACCCACTCCTTTCCTTTCTTTCAAGCTTTTTTATTTGAAGTCTTCAATCTCTGCAAAGGTCCCACTTGAGCTCCCCCATCCTGATTTGCTTGGAGCCCCTTATCCAAGCCATCACCTCCTGAGACAACTTCTGCACGAGGCTCTCCCTTCTGACTTTGAATCTCTATTAAGTCACCCCCAACCACTACATAGCCGACTTTGCTAGCCTAGTTTTTTTCCTTTGTTCTCTTCTCTTTTTGAAATCTCGTCACATCATTTCCTTTTTGGCTTCCCTGACTAACACTTTCTATGATATTGACTCCATTAAATTCATAATCCCCGACCATAGTTTCACCTTGCTATGAAGGAAGAGCTTCATACCATAAGCCTAAACTATCACCACTTCGGCTTAGCTCCTCTACATGCCTTGCTTAAAAACCCTTACCAACCTTCTCCCCAAAGCAAACTTAATTGCATTGAATGCCATTGAAGAAAACCTAAGACGCCTTCACAATAAAGATCAGACCTGGTGAAACTATGGTCTCCAAAATGGTAGGAAGCATTCAACTGTTGGCCTCCATCACCAAATTTAAATATGTTATTAGATTCCTTTTTATCCATTTTTTGTAAATTTTGATTTTAAAATTGAGATAATAGATGGTAAAACTATTTTCCAAAATTTGGATCTTGAGGAAGATATTTATATGCAATGATCTAAGGTTTTTTTTTTTTGTAAAAGATAATGAATATTTTTTTTGTATGTTAAAACAATCATGTTGTATGGTCTAAAACAATGACGCAAAATGTGGTAAAAACATTTTATTCCTTTAAATTTTTGTTAGAGCAAATAATGATATTTTTTATATTAATATTATTGATGATGAAATATTTATAAATGTTTTGGATGTGGATGATATGTTGTTTCTTTCTAACAACAAGGTGATGTTTATAGATCCCAAAACTCATATTTTTGACACAATATACATGAAGGAAATATAGGCTACTAAATATATTTTTGAAATTCAAATCAATAGGATTTCAATACATGGAAATCTTTGGTCAACTAACTTAGATTAAGTATGCAAATATCATTTTATGATGGTTTAGTATGAATCATTATAAGCTACTGGGTATTTCATTTTTTATTGGTTTTTGCATTCATGCCTCTTCTGATGCATCATTTACAATGAATTTTAGATATCTTGAATGGGTCCTTAAGTGTCCAAGATAGTAGAAAATTCATAAAATTATTAGTCTAGTTCCTTTCTAGCATTTTCCTTAGTAATTTTGTGTTTGTCAAAGTTTTATATTTGTAGGATAGTCCACACCTTTTGTCTTCACTACCAATCTCAATATTCCATATTAATCCTTCCAAAATTAGCTAAGTGTTGAGCTTTTCAATCTTTCAAAATTTAAGATTTCTTATACATTGGTACCTTCTTTGGTATCCTTAAAGATTGAAGGTCGAAAAAATTCTAAGTGATTACATCAAAATTAGAATCTTGGCTATTCATTATGTGAGTACCCCTTTCTCATCATCCGCAAAGGTTGGAAACTCCACCAATTTCCCTTCAATAACTAAGTTGTCTTTTAAATTAGAATTTTAGTTTTTCCCTATTCATGTATCTTCTTCCATTCTTCCTTGAAGCGTTGACACCATGCTTTGTTTGTAAAAAAATTTCCAAGTGTTGTCAAATTTTTAGAGTTTCAAATCCCTCCATTCCAATTAGAATTTTCACCCTAGCATGAATTTTCCCATATCCTACCTTTCCCACTACGTTCCTTCTCGGGGTTGGAATTTTAGTCATGCTAATATCAAAACTGTAATGATGGCATGCTAGTGTCACGTTGATGTCAATTATCTGAATATGATGAGATCATGTTGATTTTACTATCCCATTAGCTTTTTAAATGCCCTCACCCTTCCATCATTAAGTATCTATTTCTCTCCATCTTCATTTTCATGCTTTCCACAAAACATAATTTTCTTCCTCCCAAAAATTTATAAGTCCTTTTGAGTTAGAATTTTTACCATCCTCTACTTGGGTACCTCATTCCCATCAGCCCCAAAAGCCTAAAACTCTATCAAATGCTTCTAGAAAGTTTCTAATTCTTTTGGAGGTAGAATTTTAGGCATCCATTTATGATTAGTATTAAAAATTTTAGAATTAGAAAGAGACAATAAAGATGAAATCTATAACTTATGAGAACAAAAATAAGTCTAATTGACATTATTAAAGAGGATTGAAATGTAAAAAATTGTCTTACATATATAGACAAGATAGTGGAGGTAGGAAAATAGGATACAATGAATGAATACCTCTCTAAAAATGTAACACTTTCATCTCTCAATAAGTAACATGAATCACTTTTAGAAGATTGGGCTACCATTGCACGAAAACCTCCCTCACAATATTTTCATACTCCATATAGGAATATCATGCCTTGTCAATTTTTCTCATAATATTCAAAACTTCCTCCACCATTTAAATAATTTTCAATATTCTTATATCCAAAGCACCCTTGGCTTCCCAATTTACTATAGAAAAGTGACAACCTACTACTACAAATGATTATATAGAAGACAGACTTCTTGGAGACATATCTAAACACAAAAAAATTCAAAATATTATTTAAGCTTTGTATTTTCACACGTTCCTTTTACTTTAATAAAAAAATCGATAGTAATATTCCATTACCATTTCATTTTTAGAATATAAATTATCAATTCTTTCTTAAATTAGAAAAAATGGGTTTCTTCTAGATTAAACTAAATTAAGTTATATTTATTTTTATTTAAAATATTTGAAATCCCTTGATCACAATACAACACTCATTAAATGAGAAAACCCTTAATCCTAACATGAGGTAACCTAGAAAGTTAGTAAACTAAAATAAAACTAAAAATTAATGATTCAAAAACTCTCACCAAAAACTAGAAACACACAAATATTTTAGTTAGATCATATAGTTTCCGTCAAAATTGTAGGTTGATTAGCTATATAACATTTGATTCCAGAAAGATAAAAATATATAATAGATTAGCGTAGGCATGCATTTAGATTAGTCAAACACATTGTCATATAAAACATGAATATCAAGGAAAATAAAGAGAATAAACTAACTAATAACATCTTGAGGCACTCTAAATTGATTAAATGAGAAAATAAAATTTGGATCAAATAGGGTACCAAACCTTTACTTTCAATCTACTATTTTTACCTTCACTCAACAATTATGTAAAAGTGTATGGGCCCTTCCCATCTTAATCTAAACAAAATAGTTATGCTTGATGTGTCCCAAATATCAAGATAATTTGATTAAATTTTTGTTGAGTAAAGATTTGGGATAACTGGAAAATTGAAGAAATTCCTATTGAAGAATTACTGTAGGAGAAAACTAAGATCTTGAAGATAATTCATAAATAAAATAAATAAAGGTGAACATATGAAGAGTATTACATAGGATAACATGTTATTTAGAGGAACTAATCAATCTTGTCAATTCCAAAATCACAACAATAACACTTCAATTATTTACTCATAAATATCAAACTTTACCACATCACATAAACATAAGATTCCATTACTAGGAGCTTTCCCATCAAGAAGTGAGTGACTCCTATCTCACACAAAAAAATCATTGACATCTAGTATGTTTTTCTTCCATGCAAAGACAACAATCCATCAATTCTACTATTGCTTAAATAGCTCTTGCCATGAGAGAAATATTAAATAGGTCAGTATCATTAGCAAGGGTGAATCATGTATGTTGTCAAAATTTTGGCTCAATCATGTCATGCTTGGTTTGATTCTCAACATAACAAGGAAAGATGCTAATTAATTCTAAGTATTTGTAAGAGTGTCTTTTTGTTAGTAGTGAATGTTTGATCCAAATAGAAACTATTGTCTATAAAAGTAAAAAGTGGAATCCTACTCTTGACTATTTTTTTGTTTAATTCTACAACATGGATTCTAAATTATCATAGATTATTGAAGAATTGATTCATGTAAATTAAATAATCATATTAACCAATAATTTATGTAATTCATAATGTGTAATTTACCTATATAATAAAGCTCTAAAACCTAGTAATTGTACATTCAAGGTCTAAACAAGACATACTAGCAAAGACAAATTCTAAATTATTCAAAGAAATGCAAAACTTACTTAAGGAATCACCTTAAATTAATAATTTATTCTACCACATATTCTTATGTTGGAATCACAAAAAAATTCTTACCAATGAGTAATCCTAATGCCTTGTTGAAGGGTCTAAGTAGTGGTATTTACCATTGATGTGTTCTTGAGCTATGCGTGGTCCAAATTACCAAGCACTTCCATACTCTTGCATTTAATAACCTCAACTTGTAACTAAGCAATTGAGAATTTGATGGCTAAGAAAATGATATTGGTGAAGTTAATTTATTAATTATGATATATTGTAAACTTGGTATGGGATAAAATATTTCAATATCTGTCAATGATAGCCATATATAATGTAGAAATTTAAAAGGGAATCCACAAATAGAAATCATTTAGTCTTGGTATTGGACAAGATTAGCCATGAATGGATAGAATGTTAGTTTTGGTTCATGTTTTATTATTATCTTGTCTTCATGATTAATCAAAATGTTCTATCGAATTCACCTAAAATCTCCATGTTCCCTTTGTAAGAAATTAAGCAACTTAAAGTCATTGAAAATTAAAAGATTATTTCTATTCCATTTACTTTGAATAAATTGCCATGAATCTCGAATGTCAGAAAACAATTCTAAACTATTGATTTACAAAAGAAAATCTTAATCATAAATTTAACAAAAAAAAAATTCTTGATCACTGATTATTTACATGTCAAAACATATAACTAAAAAATAAATCTAAAGATTTTCCCTTTGTTATTTCATTACATAATTTCTTAAAACAAAGCATTAATAAAATTTCACACAGATATGTAAGACATTTGTAAGAACGCTAACTCATCAGACTTAATAAAAAATCTTACATCCATAGAACTCTGGAGTATTTCTTAAATTAAATTCTAGAACCCAAACCTGACTATGCCACATTTTATTAAGATTCTGGTAGAAATATTAATGTATGGCATCTTGACCCAAGAAGCTGTGTAGATAAGAATTTATAGAATTAAATGTCTTGGGCTTAAAAAGTTGTGATGATTTTCAACCTGAGAACCCGAGTAAGCCCGAGTTTAGAAAATGTCTGCATTCTTGAAACAGTTTGTAGTATGCTCGCTCCCTTAACATTGAGAGACATAGCTAATGAATCATGGTTGTATGAAAAAAGATTCATCATCAAGATTACTACATTTTTTTTAATAAGTATTTAGATTTTTTTTTAAAACTTAAAGATTTCAAAAAAAGAGATTGAAATAATAAAAGTTTGTCTTCCACAAGAGAATGTTTTACTAAACAATATAAAAGAGAAGAAAATGAATATACATACATGCATAGTTTTTAATTATAATATTAATTTTTCATATGCAAATACGTTCATATTTTAATATTAGTTTTATTTTTACAATTTCTAAAATAAAATAAATATATTAATATATTCTCAAATATTTATATTCGTCGTTTCTCCAACTTTAGTTATATAGATATTTTGGATTTACACATAATTTTTAAATGTATATAATATGCTATATATGTGTGTGTTAAGATGTAAAAAATATAAACAATTGATTTGGATTTTCAAAGTTTGTTTGGGGTGTTGCAATGGTTTTGAAGAAGTATGTGTCCAAAATTATAGGGGGAAAGTAATCATGTGGGCTAACTTAGTGACCATGTAATGGTTATATAAAATTTTGTAAAACAGAACTAATATATAATATGGACTTTTATCTATCAATGTAAGCTTGGATTTTGAATACATTTAAATCAAAATATACTATTATTAATAGAAGATGAGATTTAAAATAAATTTAGATAAATTTGTGTGATTGGATGAGCTAAAGGAGCTCTACTATGAATGGTTCATACAATACAATGCTTGTTGAAGGTTTTACAAATGACGTAGCAAGCTAAGTGGACTTGATCTTGAAAAAACTCTCTGGTTAACCATGTTTGAGTCATAATAGAAATGAGAAGAGCAACCTCTTAGATATTCCAACCCTAGACCCTTGTGAGCATCATAGTCTACATGTAGCGATTGATATATGTATAATTAATTCTCATGACAGATAGGTTCTTGTGAACTGTTATTTATGAAATAGAGATCAATAAATTTGACTTAAAAACTACATAATTAAATCTTAATAAAACACTATTATTTGATGCACTACAAAAAAAAAACATTTTCTTATTATAAAAAAATATCTATTATTATAAACATCAATTTACCACAATTTTCCATCCCATGAAAAATACTTTTCATGCTATAAGAATATATTTTTCAATAATAAAAATCAGATACAAATACCCTTGCCAAATCTTATATATGTTAGAATATTTTAACTAAATATAATTTAAAAGAAATCTATTATTATAAAAATCAGATTCATACCATATCAAAAACCAGATATACAGCCTCGACAAATTTAACTTTGAAACTATTTTCTTTTAATTATCAACGACCTTAAATAGTTTCATCAACATGCAGGCTTTTTAACTTCCACCAGAATAGCCTGCGCATGCCAGCGATTTATTGGTGAATGCAATTGAAAAGAGCAAATACAAATTCTGGAGTAAATTATAAAGGCTAAATAGAAATCCAGCTATAATTGTAAAGAGGCGTGTCTAATCTCGATCATAAAGATGAGATACAAACCTGACTAGATTAAACAAACTAGACCAGACACAAACCATAAAGACCACATACAAATCCTCACTCAACTCTCACTACAATACACAAAACCAAACTTAGATTTTCCATTATACTATCATTCATCTTTGTATTTTTGATAAAGCATATATTAGTGGCAGATAAAGGAAAAGCTATTCCAGCCAAAAGGACTGCAGCCTTCTGCTCTGTCAAGAAGGCGAGTATGTGGTTCGCCCTCACACCCATCAGTATTATAAAGAGCGAGAGCTTGTCCTTGGTAATCGAAAAAGAATCCTGCTTTGTAATCGGTGGTACAGAACCACACCCACACCCTTCGGCCATCATAACAGTGCCCACAGGACACCCAGGCTTTGGAAACATGATAAAAGCACTACCCGCGGAAGCTTTTCCAAGCAAGAACCAGACCAACATTACTCCTATGTATTTGTAAACACTGGTTTTCTTCATAACTTCACAATTCATTGTAGTTATACAGAACAAATGCTTCCTTGTATTGCTGGAGGAGTTGACCTTTGTATTTATAGAGGAATGGTGGGCATCTCTAGGCACAAAACTGTGTCTCCATTGCAGGACTGTGAAGGGAAAAGACAATCTTATCTTCTGCTGTATTATAAAATAATGTATACAACATCAATATTCGATAAAGGCTAAAATTGATTTACAAAGTCAAATTTCTGGTTACTCGATTGCATTTGAAATTTGATGTGTAGGAGAAAGCTTGGATGAGTTTTTCCCGTTGTTTGTAGTACGTATGAAAGTTGGGTAGGTGTCATTTCCAAGGACTGCAACTGTTTAGTCTTGTTTTGTAGGGCGTCATTTCCAAGGCCTGAAACTCTTTGTTCTCGTTTTCGCAGGATGCCATTTCCTACGTCTGCAACTGTTCACATTTTTCTCTTTGTTACGTTAGAAAGTACGCCATGCAGAAGCAAGCCCTTAATAGAGATCATTCTCACAAATAAACAAAACTGACCTTTTTATCTTGCAAAGAATCTTCCTATGTGCGCAGGGACTTTGGCGCTTATGGGGGGTGATGATGTTTTTTCTAGCAGAACCTTGAAATCCTCTGAAGGATAGCCATTAACCCTTATGCTCAAGAATTCCAAAGTTAGTGGTTAACACATAAGTAAGGATTTTAAGGCCCTTACTTCTACTCTTCAGGCTCTATGAAATCCAGGAAGGTAATCCCATTTATGCTCATAAGATAATCATTCAGTCGAAGGCATTTCTACAATATTCTTCTAAAATGCAAATAGGCAATATTTATCAAAGGTTTGGCTAACCTTTTAATAAGTTCTTATCTATTGCAAGGAATAAGGTGATACTTCAGATTGGGACATTATAATTGATTTTTTTTTTATGATTTCATTCTCATCCAAGCCTCTAGTTAGGTGCATTACTAACTAAATTAACTCTAAGATAAGCTAATGAAAAGCCCAGTGCCTCGTCCATGGGGATAATGGAGTCACCCTTGCAATTAATCAATAATACCCTAACAATTCAACTGAGTAACTAGTGGACTATTGGTATACTACTTTGTAGCATTCAACTTACTCTATTTAAAACATAGCTTCTTACCAAATCTTATATCATTTTCTCACAAACCCATGACCTTATTTTAACATTAAATCAACTCCTTGAATTGAAACATAAATAAACTCATTCATTCAGTTTAAACAATAGAAGACAAATGAAACTATTATTAACAATTTCATTCATAATTTGTAAAGAAAGTACAGAGGAAAGCATATATTTTAGAACTAATACTTTTTTCTTATTACTAATGTTACTGTAAAACCATTTTAATATCATTACATTATGACTCATACCCTAAACTTGTCCCCGATATATTCATCAGTTTATCTATTTACATTATGCTCCTTTCTAAGCTTAGCTTTTCACCTAGACCCTTCTGAGACTCAAAACATGAATCCTCATAATCAACCTTGAAATCCATTTTATAGAAAAATGGAGCAACAAGCATCTGACTGAATTACAATTACATTTCACATTTCATTTCAAAACCAATTTCACCTAAATTCAAGAAATTCCCCAGAAAGTTATATGTAATCATTTGCATAACAGGGGAAAGAAAAAGACAAAATTCTTCATGAGTTGTCAATAGAGAGTAATCAAATCACCCATAGGGTATCATTAGTCATTGTTGCAACTTCCACGTCGAGCAAAAATATTCTTCATTATAGCAATTGAAAGACTTCCACGTACTCACAAGGGACAAAACAACACATAAGCTGAGAAGGAGGATCCTGATGTAGTGGCAATGGTGTCATCGAAAACAAAAACAAGGCGGTGATGCTACTCTGAGTTGTGTACATCAGAGTATGCTCATTCACTCCTTGTTCATGATGCAACTAGAGGAACCATCACTCCTTCCTCATCAGAGTCTTCATACGGCAACAGAGAGAGAGGGTAATGGTCGTATCCCAAGTTAGTGTCAAATCCATCCTCCAAAGGGTTATTAGAAAGCACAATGGGAGAATTGTGTCTCCCCAAGTAGGCCTTATGATACTTGATTATTTTCTTTGTCTTCCTCTCAAGCTCATCTGGTTTCTTCTTGACCATTTCTTCTGAAATGGTCATGTTTCTTAAATTATGCATGCATTTAACAACAACCTTCTTCTTTTGACCACAAGCATTCCTTTTACCCTTTGGAGCCATAGAAGTCCTAGTGACTTCCTGCTCGGCCATAGACATATCCTCTTGACACTCAAATACACTAAGTCATCTAGACCTCCTAGTTGGTTGAATTGACACACTCGACTTACCCATTTTTGCAGAACACAGGGTAAAGCTAGCAAATCTAAATTGAGAGGAAACTAACCAAATTCGAGCTCTTGAATCAAATTTCTAGGAAAGCACACCCACAAACCTAGAAAACTTCAACTAACCCCAAAAATATGAAACTCCCAGACAAACTAAAGCATGAATTAAAAAGAGCTCATACAAAAAACCAACTCACTCGAGATGAAAACATCAACACCTCTGCAATTGAAAGCTCAACACTCGCACAATTCACATTTTATGATGAATCAAAATGGTGAGATCAAATGGAAAGCAATCTACATTAAATAGACAATTTGGAGCATGTAGCACTTAATGATTAAAGAGATCCTCATGTGAGCAAGCTGATAACTTAGCAACTTATCTTTGAATCTGGACAATCAATCTTTGAGGATTTAAAACTTGATCAATGACAACCTCGAGCATCGTTTCTGGCTTTTACAAATTGTTCCTAAAAATTGGCAATACCACCTCAGAAAGCTACCACGTCTACCCTTAATCTTCATTAGTCACCTATGATCTAACAATTAACATGCATCGCCAACCCAATCCATGCTCTTTCATTTATATCGATCAAGTACACAAAGCCGACATTTGAAGAGAATATTCCTTTAAACATTATGTCACTCATCGCGTATTTTCCCCACCTATCCAAAGTTTAATGAATGACTTGAGCAAAAACACGATGAAATCTTGAACATTGGATCATTGTCCCATTTTCGGCAATCTCCTCCTCAAATTGTGTGTCATTGATTCATGTTTGAAATTCTAGACCATATCAATGATAGATTGAAGCTAGCGACAAAACCATATTAGGCCATGTGCACCTGTGTGAAAATCTAAGGCACTAGAGACATCGCTCACAAGAACAAATCAAATAAAAAAAAAGAAAACCTTGAACAAAACACTCCATCACTCATTGCCCATTTGAAACTCAAAACTTAGAATAAAATTGCAATGAGCAATAGGACAAGATACAAAAGAACCAAGGGTCATTGTGCATCGATAATGTAAACTCAAAACCCACAACCTATCCGCGATGCATGAAACAAAAGAAATATCACTCATCACCAATCACTACTACAAGTCTATTTTTAGAAGGGCAATAGCAATGACCGATGGGAGAAAATAGTGAGTGGGACCTAAGTTAAGCAATTTGGCATGTGCTCACAAGTTGTTCTAGGAAAGGGGACTATCTAGGGTGACGTATAGAAGGCCTCAAAGGACTTTAAACCAATATTACTTCAAAGGATGTAAAGGCCAAATAAAGTCAAATGCTCAACCTTACAAAATGTAAGAACATCAGACCTAGGCATAAGGGCCAGTTACTTCATGATCTCCAATGACATAAGATTTTATTTTTAAATGATCGGAAATGGGCAGCAGAAGGTCAATGATGAATTAGACCTTTAACAAGGGCTTTTCCTTAAGGGTTTCCAAGGAAAGATAACAATATTACAAAACCCAAAGTCCAGAGATTTGAGACTTACTGGAAATTGCAAAATTTAGGAATGGAACCAAAAAGAAATTTAAGGGTTCCATCATGGGGTAAGTTAGTTTCATTTAATTCTATGCAAAGGAGGAAATGTTTTTATTTTGTGAGACAATGTATTATGATATTAATTGTTGTTAGGTGAATAAATATATTCTTTCTATTTAGGGTAAAGAATGTAGGTGTTTCAATTTAGTTAAATTTGTTTAAGTGTAAAGTTATTATATTTTCTAGTATTAATGTTCACAATTATTACATAAGTGACATGTAGTGGTGTAATTTCATTCAAGTTATTTAAGTGATTAAAATATTTGTTAACAAGTTCAAAATAAAATATATATAATTGTTGGAATTAGTCTAAACTAATCTAGTTCAACACATCCACATAAAGACAATTAATTTAGAAATTAATAAATAATAGTTAGAGTTAGATACATCATTTTCAATTATATAATTTGTTATTAATAGAAATAAAATAAGAGGATATGTCACTTGTCTCTAAGAAAAAAAAAAGAGTGTCAAATAGATAAGTCTATAATAAATGCACATATGATTAAAAAAAGACTTTGATAGTCATATGTATGGATTACAACTAAAATATTTTCTTCCCCTTTACACTGGGTCAAGTTTGCTGATATAGATCTAATTCCCAAATACAAATTTAGTCTATAACTACAAAATCAACTACTAGTAATCTCTAAATTTTTCTTCTACAAAAACTAAAAGAAAATTATTTGATCTCATGAGAGAGTGGGTTAGTAGATTTATTCATTGAACTTGATAATTGTAATGAATGAAAAAGTTAACTTCTCCAAAAGAAATCTTCCTCGAGAGTTAACTTCAACTATCTACTAAGATAAGCCAATATTTGTAAAACCTATTTAAAAGTATATTAATTTCTTAAACTGACAAATGCTAATAGCTAAAAAATGCTGAAGGAAAATAAAATTGTGAAAATATCTGAAAACATAAAAATAAATTAAATCTATTAACTATAAAAGTAAAAAATACATACATTAAGGATCCTAGGGTTAAAATTTGGAAGTCACTAGCTAGGACACCAATGCATCATATGGATTCCCATTTGTAATGTTATCTTCTATTTGAATAAAGTATGAAAAGTTCCCAAAAATGTAAAAAATTCAACTTAGTTGTTTGCCTTGCCTACAAAACCTAGAAGTAAGAAAACACCAAGATATACTATACAATTAAATGTAAATAAATAAATGAAATAATAATATTTAAATGATGTAAATGAACAATAAGAAAAAATCTATAAAAAAATAACTTGCAAATCTTTGTGTAGTTGAGTGTTTCCAAAAGTATCTGCAAGAAAAAGAAAAAAGGAAAATTGTTTGGGGGTGTACAGTAGGAAAAAATATCCCTTTTCCACACTTAATTTAGGAACAATTAATATTAAAATGAGCCTAATGTTTCCTTGGTTTAGTGTTATAATGTGTTTTACACATTCACTTTAAGTTTAGGGCCCTTTTAAACTAAATAGACCTGATTGTGCCTTATTTAGGGTGTTGCAAAGTGCATCTTCACACTTTCACATTGATATAGGGATTTATTAATTAATTGGGCTTATTTATGCCTTATTTGGTCCTATTTTACATTCACAAGCCTTATTTAATGCATATTTCTATGGATAATCACAGCACTTATCAAATAACCAATCATGATTCAATGTTTTGGGTCATGTATTCTAGACTAGATGATCTAGGACTCATATGCCACCTTGGGCATATGAGTCCCACCTAGGTCTTAGGACCTGATTTCAAATTGCACATTAAAGAAGACACTCCTAGAAATCTATGTCCCGAGTTTTAGCTACTGGGACTCATACACCACAACTTGCATATGAGTCCCACTTTAACCAGGACCTATTTTGAATCAAATTCTTGGTGGGATTTTATTATCCTAGATCTAATGTTGGCTTATAGTGTTGTAATTTTGAGAAATTTGGCATAAAAAAGTATAAATACAAGGCTATTTCACCTAGCAATTTTGATTCAAGCATCCTAAAATTTCACAAGAGCATTGTAGTGTACTCAAGAGTATTCAAGAAGGAATTAAAGACTAAATCATCAAGCATTTGGAGTAGCATTCAAGATTCAATTATCATGTCAAAGATTTAGTGCATCATGCATGTAATTTTGAGCTAATGTTGTGATGTATTGTTCAAGATCAATTCAAGTATTTAAAGGTATTATCTTTCATCAAGAATCATGATCAAGATCTACATCCATTGAGGCCACTTCATGCTTTTTTGTAGATCTATAAGGTTTCAAACAAGTTTCTATCATTTAATCTTATGTTTCATGTTTCATTTCATTCATGATTTATTTCTCATTAAGGTTTGATTACTAAAATGGGATTTGACCAAGGTAAACCCCCATTCCCTAACAAAACACCACTATGGTAAAAATATGTCAAGACTCATGGAAGCTAAGATCTAGAGCAAGATATCTAACCTATTTACATGAAAATAGTGGGAAAATACTTATTTGATCCATCTCCAAAGGCTCACAAAATTTCACTTCATAATTCTGCTCATGGGACACTTCGTGACAAAATGAGACACTTTGCAACAATCTGGGTGTATGATTCCTAGTACTACCTTTTTACTAGATTTCAGTAGATCTAGATCAGTCACTGAGATTCCAGATCTTGCCTAGAAACCCTATACTGGGACCAAATCAACCAACTTGGTGTATGAGTCATAGTGCACCTCAAAAGAAACATTTTTCAAGGTTTTCAAGCCTTGCTTAGTCATCTTCATTTCTCTAGGTACTTCTCTATTTTATTCTATTTATTAGTCTGATTACATTCTTTTAAATTCCATTTTCTAGGTCATATCTAGCTAGATTTGCATATTGCTTTCATTCCTTTCTTTCTAATCATTTTCTTAGTGGTGAACGAGCCCCTTTGTTTAATCACACCCAAGGAAACCATCCTAGCCCTAGCCCATTCCTCAATCAAGTCCATTGGTTGAGGGATCTTGGTTTCCTTTAATGAACTAGAGAAAAATAGGGTCTCCTAAGTTGTCCATCTCCTAAAAGGTAGGAACACCCCTATTTTCTTTATTTGATTTTGATGAACCTATATTTCGAACACCTTAATTCTGATTTAGAGTGTATTTCAGTCCTAAATCTAGTGTACATTAACTTTTCATTAGGTCTTGCATTAGTTAATTTGCATTTAGTGCAAGTTTAAATCTTGCATTAGTGAAAGTGCATATAGGTTGCATTTTTGCATCTTGCATCATTGAATTTCATTTGAAATTTGTACTTACACATCTAGTCAAGACAACATACAAGTTAGAAACCTCAACTTTCAACTCAGAATTTGTCGAATTTGGTTCAAAAACCCTAATTGGGACTCATACACCCCTTTGGGAGATTTAGTCCCTATATAAGTGTTTTTTCTGATTTTTTTGAAATTTTGTGTTGTGTTTTTTCACTATTTAAACCCTCTAGAAACCCTAACTGGGACTCATGCCCCTCTAGGTGATTTAGTCCCAGATCAAACCCAAAATTTCCATTTACAGCATTAAAAACCTTTTTTATGTGCTTTTGTTTGTTGTTAGATTTTTGTTTTAGTTTATTGAGTTTTTACTTCATTCATTTTATTGGATCTAGCTTAATTTGGTTTCATTTCAATTGTGTATAGAATTAGATTATTTCACTTATATTTCATTTCTAGAATTAGTTCATAGTTTTTCAAGATTAGATTACATTTTGGCATTCATTAGAAAACAAAAACAAACAAAAAAACCAAAAACATCAAAAGAAACAAACAAAAAATGGTTGACCTTGGAGATATCATATCATTCAAACCGTTTATTAGTGATGACTTTGAAATGTTAGATGAAGCCCTTGATGACTTCATCTCCCCTAGATCACCCACTAAAGCTTTGATACAAGAGGATGCAATCATCAACAATCATGGCATTCATAATTATTCTTCTCCTGATACCTCTCCTATTAGTTATGAATGTATCTTGGTGAAAGAAGATACAATCATTGAGAATCATGAAGGTCTTGTTTATCCTTCTCCTCCTCCCCCTTGGGAAGATATTATGAGACAAGAAGATGAGATTATTTCCACTATTTTACCTAGTCTCCATTCATCTCCCAACACCTCCCCTACTTGTAAGAATACTTTAGTGAAAGAGGATACAATTGTGAACGATCATGAAAAACACATTTGTGTGGAGAATATGTTGATATTAAGAGATCCAATGATTGAGAGCTATGATAATCCCCTACCTCTCCTACTTGGGAAGACATTATAGGACATGGGGATGTAATTGTAGAGAACCATGACAATCAAATTTTTCCTTCTCCTAATATCTCTTCTAGGTACAAAGAAGATAGTTTAGTGTTAAAAGATATCCATATTGAGACTCATGATAATATTTTTCCTCCCTTTCCTAATGCCCCTACCATTTGGGAAGACCTATTTGAATGAAAAATTCCAATAATTGGTAAGCATGAATATCATAGTTATTCTTCCCTTGATGCCTCCCTCATTTGTGATGAAGCTACTTTACAAAATCTAACCATGGAATGTCATGAACCTATTGTTTGTTACTTTCCTAAAATCTCTCCTACTAAGGTAGCTGTTATGGCACAAGAGAATGAGACCTTATAGAAAAAGGATGAAATTATGGACAACAATCAAATTTGTCCCTCTCTGAACATCTCTCAGTATTGGTGAAGAAGATATTGTGGTATATTAGAAGGTCCAATCGATGAGAATCATGAGAATATTAGGGAAAACATTATTGAACAAGAGAATTCCATCATTGATAAACAAGAAAATACAACCATTAATAACTCCCTTACTTTTGATTAAGTTATTTTAGAAGAACCAATCTTTTAATTTCATGAACTTCTAGTTTGTAGATCTCATAAAATCTCTCCTACTAGGCAAGATGATGAAGTGAAATTGGACTCCTCTTCACTAAGAGATCATGAAAATAAGGATAAGTATTTTGAGGTTATGCACATTAGATATCCCTTGACACTAACCACACATTCAAATCCCGTACAAGAAAAAGAAAAAGAAAAGCATATTGAAGAAGTCACAAAGTTATTGGAAGACACTTGGAAAACCTTTGATTTCATACCTACATTCATGGGAGAATACAATATCATAAAAAAAATCTAAAACTGGAAAATAAAAAGTGGTAATTTCAATACAAAATTCAAAAGCACCCAATTCAACCACTTTAGAAGAAAAGAAAATATACATGACAAACTCTAATGAAGTTGCTTATGAAAAACCACCAAATTTGAAAGAAGTAAAAAATATTTACGGAAGAGGTTATGAAATTATGAAACACCTCAAGTGGGTAAGAGCCTAAAACATAAGAAAAAACTAATTGTCTTGGTTCGTGTCCCTCGAAAGAAAGAAACAAGCCTTCACTCAATGTCAACACTCTTACAAAAGATTCTTCCAAGAAAAAATTAACTTTGGTGTATCCTAAAATTATAAATATCTCATTATATTTGCATCAAGTTGATACTTTGTTTACTCATCATAATCAATAACAATAGTTGCTACTCCTTTCCATGTAATAGTCGTAGGATAATAGTATACTCACTATTGCATGTTTTACACTCATTGAAAATAATTTCCTTTTTGCAAGGAGTAGTACATCATCATCCATTCTCAGCTCACCCTTTTCCTACACTAAGTGGGGGCAAGGGGTTAGGTATCCTTGTCCTCGTATGACACTTTTCATTGTCTCTTTTGGCTATTTGTCCACCTTCCATGTATATATAATAGAAAGCTTGTGATGTAGAGTCCAAAGTGCTAAAAGGCAGCAATATTTGAAGGGCTATTTCTTAGAGACTGTGGGGCATATAGACTCTTTTTTGGAGGCTACGAGATTGTGTTCGGACCATCTACAAAAACCTCTCTCAGTTTTTGCTATCTTAGAGGCATTTTTCTATGGTGATGACTTTTCAGTGGAGGGAAAAGTTGCTAGATGCAAGCAGTGTAGAGTTGCAGAGTGGTGCAACTTTCATCCCACAACTCGTACGACCAAGTGGACTGTTCCAACACATCTGTATGGGTATATTCACACTAGGGATGGTCCTCTTTTGCACCCAAATACGCTGAATCACTTCGAGCTACATTGGACCAACGATTTCCCTTACGAGTCAAAAGTGCTAAAAGGAAGCAATATTTGAAAGGCTATTTCTCGGAGACCGTGGGGCATACAAACTCTCTATTAGAGGCTATGGGATCATGTTGGGACCATCTACAAAAACCTCTCTTATTTTTTGCTATCTGAGAGGTGTTTTCCTGTGGTGATGACTTTTCAGTGGAGGGAAAAGTTGTCAGATGCAAGTAGTGTAAAGTTGCAAAGTGGTGCAACTTTCATTCCGCAACTCGTACGACCAAACGGGCTGTTCCAACACGTCTGTATGGGTACATTTACGCTAGGGATGGTCCTCTTTTGCACCCAAATATGTTGAATCACTCCGAGCTAAATTAGACCGACGATTTCCCTTACAAGTCAAAAGTGCTAAAAGGCAGCAATATTTGAAGGGCTATTTCTTAGAGACCGTGGGGCATACAGACTCTCTGTCAGAGGCTATAGGATCGTGTTGGGACCATCTACAAAAACCTCTCTCAATTTTTTCTATCTGGGAGGTGTTTTCCTGTGGTGATGACTTTTCAGTGGAGGGAAAAGTTGCCAGATGCAAGTAGTGTAAAGTTGCAAAGTAGTGCAACTTTCATTCCACAACTCATACAACCAAATGGACTATTCCAACATGTCTGTATGAATACGTTTACGCTAGAGATGATCCTCTTTTGCACTCAAATACTCTGAATCACTCTGAGCTACATTGGACCGATGATTTCCCTTACAAGTCAAAAGTGCTAAAAGGTAGCAAGATTGTGTTGTAATTGTAATTGTAAGTGCTAAAAGGTTGGATCAAGCTTGTGCAGGTTATAACAACATCATCTTTAATTGTAATTATGTTGTTTAAAGCCACCTGGCTCATGCATCAGAAAACTCTTACTCAATTAGCTTGAACATTATGCACACCCAAATACCTTGTTTCCACTTTGCTAGATCAAAGACTCAATTACATTGGAAATGACCTTCACATGACATTTTTTAATTTTTTTGGGAAAAAGTGGCAAGCCACTATAATTTATTATATATAAATAGATGATATTACAAAACCTGGTTCAAAAGAGCATACCGGTAGGAAAGAACCAGGAAGAAAACCTCCGGTTGTAGCTCGATTAATTACAATAAGTTACTATAGAATTGTCTCAATACATAGTTATGGCCTTCTTACATTGTTTCACATTTCAAAATTGAAATTTTACAAAATTTTCCTATTGGAGGCATTCAAGGCACAGTCTTCCACAAGAGTAGTATGTTCACGTTCTAGACTGACAAGCACCTGTACAAACCATCAAGCTAGCAATTAAACTACATATAATAGAAAAGATGCTTAGAATAACCAATCTATATTACTGTAATCTTTCACATACCTCTCCGAAAGGATCAAAGCTGGCTATTGTTGCAGCAAGTCCATGATCAATCATGCCAAAAATATTGCAAAATTTGTTAAATGAGAAATCTATATTGTCACAATAGAAAATATGGTTAGACTAACAAATCTATATTAATCTAAATAACCTGAATGATGATGAATTGGTAATGCAAACTATAAAAAATCCTTAGAATAACCAATCTATATTACTGCAATCTTTCACATACCTCTCTGAAAGGATCGAAGCTGGCTATTGTAGCAGCAGGTCCATGATCAATCGTGCCAAAAATATCGCAAAATTTGTCAAATGAGAAATCTATATTGTCACAATAGAAAAGATGGTTAGACTAACAAATCTATATTAATCTAAACAACCTCAATGATGATGAATTGGTATGCAAACTATAAAAAATGCTTAGAATAACCAATCTATATTACTGTAATCTTTTGCATACCTCTCTGAAAGGATCGAAGCTGGCTATTGTAGCAGCAGGTCCATGATCAATCGTGCCAAAAATATCACAAAATTTGTCAAATGAGAAATCTATATTGTCACAATAGAAAATATGGTTAAATTAACAAATCTATATTAAGGGTATGTGCAAGATCATTGTGCAAAAAACAGGCCCTTAAGTGGCAAAAAATTTAGAAAAATAAGTGTTAGGCAACTTGACGTAAATATTTGAATAAGTTATCTATATTATTTCAAAAATATGTAAGAATAGAATTTCAGAAAATTGAATGTAGTTTCTAAAATACTAGGTTTATTTAAAAATAAATAAAATCTATTTGGTGAAAATTTAAAATTTCAATGTAGTAGTACTTAAATTTCAGGGAAAAAATAAGAAGTAGGTGTCTGTCTGACCACCCTAACCATAATAAAATGATAATATTTTTTTGTAAGATTCTATATATAAGTAGAGGACTCATGTCCGGATGTGATGCATATTTTTTTTGTAATTTTTTTCCAAGTAAATAATTAATTATGAATTTTTTATTACAACTTTTAGAAAATATTAAAACTCATCTGTCTGACCACTTTAACTTGGTCAAAACTTCATGAATACCTTTCTTTTTAAATCCTATATTATGTGAAGTATAGAATGTGACCACATGTTTTGATTCAAAAACATGATACCGTTTGAAAGTTATAGATGTTTTTCAATCAGCCTATCGATTAGGACTTTAGTTGTAATTCTAATAGAAAGTGAATAATAATTATTTATTAAATTCAAATTAAATCATAATTTATATTTTGGAAACCTCGAGAATCTCCTCTAAAAAACCCTTTTCATTTCCCATTAATTTTAGTGAAAAAGTCACAACACATACCCTACAAATATTGCCACTTTTTACGCATCTCATGATCCTCAAGACATAAATTTCAAATTATAAATTTTAACTTAACCATAATGAACCTAAGCATTGTACCTTCCATTCTTGAAAATTATATTCAAGTGTGCCTGAAGGGTCATCTCTTTGCTTAAGAGTATCCAATATTGCTTCATGATCAGCATTACTAAGTGTCCATAGCTGTTTTGTCTTTGGTCTGGCATGATGCTTGAACAACTTAACATTTGTTGCTATAATGCTTAACATACGTGAGAATGGTTTTGTGTTTCTCATAGTCTTCAAAATGCAGGTATGCCATTCTTTCTAACCATATATGTTTGCAACCAAGTTCTTGCAACCACAACTGAACCTGTAGGATACATGAACCCATCATCATCTTCCATCGGTTGTGTTAGCTTATGCTTTACCTGCACACATTGAGCCAACCAATAGTATGATCTCTCTTCATTCCCATGTGGTGCAACAATTGCAAAAACATGTCTTGGTTGTATAGATCTAAAAGCAGGTCGTAATCAATTGAACTTTCCATTGTGTCACTTGTCATGGATATTGTTTGAGATAAAGGAGTTAGATATTGTGGTACCCATGTATCCACCCACCTACATTGAATACAACTCTAACAGTGCCAAATCTCATGTCCAAATGGTCCATGTGCTTGCATCCTCGAAGCTTTGAAATGAATGCATCTTTGAAGAATCTGATTGTATGACATCCACCGCTTCCCACCTGCACTTCCTCAACCAACCAAAAGCATCTACACCGTTGAACTGCGTCCCTCCTCGTGACAATGTCAACTGGCATCAATCAACAATAGAACGTGCATCACTAAATTTTTCTTTTGAATTCTTCAATTGCTCCTTAACTAGAGCTCTTTTTACACATGCACTTGCTCCATCGTGCTCCCCTTTCCCATGCCCAGCTTCAAAAAAACTCCAAATATGAGGTACACCCTCTCTACACATGCATCTCTTACTCAAACTATCAAAACATATGAGCATTCTTGAATTGACTGCGGTGCTTATCCTGACCAAATGAGATGTCACCATTGCTATATCATGTCTACAAGAACTCAAAAAATCCTCAAAACAATGTTGGACATACTCGGATGAGTGAGATCTATCATCACTCATATAAAAATGATACTCTCTTATTATCTTTTGATCCTCCTCTATACTATCATGTGCATGTCTAAATGTTATGTGGACAAATATAGTAATTTGAATGGAATTGTAATACTGAGATTACACCTCATTTTGTGGTTGCAATGTGTAGTTTTCTTCAAAATCAACCACTGATATAATAGTGCCAATCATAAAAGAGTCCTTACATAGTCTAAATTGTTGATCCAACCACTGAGACCTATGACTATGTCTTGCATACTTGTAGAAAAGATTGTCCTTAAAATCTGAAATAAAATCAGCAACACTACATTCTTTTGTAACCAACTCACATCTAGAACCTTCACCTCCACTTTGCAAAGTATATTTGACTATCTCATATCTCTTTTCTCAACAAGCTTCTTTCCAAATTCATGTTCAGAACTCTCATGAAAACATTGAACAAACTTTGAAAAGCCACCATTTTCAGGAGCACTTTTGCATTTTAAACAATCATTTCTATAGAAAAACAACCATCATCTCTAGAACATAAAAATAGATCTAGCAAGTCCCTTGATGATTTCAGAAGATGCATTGCACCACACTCCTGCAACATTTCATTAGTATGCAAAGTAGAATCGATATAGCATAATAGCTCATGGTACATTGAAAACTCCACATGGTATTTGCAATAACAAAGGACACGTAATTTTAAGAGGTACAAATGTTTATTTCAAACCTTCAAAAGTCCTTTATAGATTTCCATTTGGATGTGTTTAATAAATTTTTGAACAACATTGTTTGGCTTGATTCCGAAGAAATGTTTAGGATGTGGTAACGGTCTTGATTTCCACTCTTAACTCTTTAAAACATCCTTTGCATTGGGCAGATACTCTAGGAGTTACTGCTACAAGCCGCTGAATTACTTTTTACATTATTAGTTAGCTTCTTATCAACACGTGGAAGCCTCCTGGCAAAAGCCCATGTATCATTTTGAAGAGGATTATCTATTCTTTCTCTTCTTGCAAGTGCTTTATCCAAAGTTTTACGATTTATGTCAAAATCAATACAAGTTTGTCTCATAAAATGAGCCTTTTTCAATTGATGGCTTACTAGGGCAGTTGTAATGACTCTCCGAGCAGCTCTCTTATCTTTTTTCTTGTTAGTTTTTCCAATAGACTTGAGAGCATTAAAAAGATTTTTGACAATAATATCATTTTTTTCGGTCTTCTTGTGCACACAAATCTTCAATTTGGCAAGCAAAGGTCTCATCTTTTGCATCTTTAACAATTGTACAAAAATTTGGCATTGCTCAGTCAATGTCTTATCGCTAAAATATTGTATGAAAAGTCTTTTAGCCCACAACCGAATGGTTCGTGTTGACCTCTT
>VDFB02271358.1:765638186-765664152 GCA_007258455.2 Sequoia sempervirens
AAATATCTTATATATTAGTAATATATATATATTAACTAAAATATAGAAATAATATTTAAATATATTATACATAATAATATAATATATTATATATTATATAGTTTTGTAAGAGATTATATATTAAATTATAAATAATATTGTATATTCTAAGCTAGATATATTAACACAAACTATAAAATATAAACTATTTAAAAATCATATATAAACCAAATCGTATATTCTAAACTAAATATATTAAAATAAACTATAAACTACAAACGAGATATATTCAATATGTTAAATCATATGTAATAAAGTCTTGACATTTTTTTAAATGCTATGTAAACAAATCGGATATTGGATATAGATCAGATATCCAATTCAAATCGGATATCTGATTCAAATCAGATATTCGGACGGGGGCCCTAGCTCGGTTGGCTAAGTAATTCCGTTGCGGCTCTGCTGGTCACGAGTTCTAGTCTCCCCCGTCCCGTGGTACCGGAGGGCGTGTCGCGCCAGCGCCGTCGGTCACGTTAAAAAGTTTACCAGGCGCACTGCAGTTTATAGGGGGTCGTGCTACCCGATTCCTGCAGTCTAAAATAAAAAATAAAAAATCAGATATTCAATTTAAATCCAACATCTGATATGTCTGACCACAAATTCATTACCTAGGGAATAGGCTCGGGTTTGCTTTGGTATTTGGTTAGGAGATTTCAATCCTAAAAGTCAACACAAAAAGCGTGTTTAATAGCTTACCTTGTCTTTCCGGACTTCGCCCATGTGGCTGACGACTTTATTTTCAGCCAAAATTGATAAAATGAAAAGGGTTTTTAGAGGAGATTCTAAGCCTTTTGCCAATATAAATTATGCTTTATTTTGAATTTAATAGATTATTATTATTCATTTTCTATTAGAATTATGACTAAAGTCCTGATTGATAGGCTAATTGTAAAACATCTATAACTTTCAAACGGTATCATATTTTTTGAATCTGAAACATGCGTCACATTCTATGCTTCGCATACTATAGGATTAAAAAAAAAATGAATTTCATGAAGTTTTGACCAAGTTAAGGTGGTCAGACATACGAGTTTTTATATTTTTAAAAAGTTGTAATAAAAAATTCATAATTAATTATTTACTTGGAAAAAAAATACAAAAAAATATGCATCACATCCGGACATGAGTCCTCTACTTATATCTAAAATCTCATAAAAAAATATTATCATTTTATTATGGTTAGAGTGGTCACACAGACACCTACTTTTTTTTTTCCTAAAATTTACTTGTAATACTGCATTGAAATTTCAAATTTTCACCAAATAGATTTTGTTTTTAAAAAAATAAACCTAGTAGTTTAGAAACTACATTCAATTTCCCACAGATTCTATTCTTACATGTTTTTGAAATAATATAGATAACTTATTCAAATTTTTATGTCAAGTTTCCTAACTCTGATTTTTTTGAATTTTCATTGCCACTTAAGGGCCTGTTTGGCCCATCATGATCCTGTACATACCCATACATATATACCACCTGATGCATATTGTGGTATAAGTGTGCCAAATTACATGGGCCCCATGCAAACACTCGAGCCTCCTCCATAATCAGCTCCAAGGCTCAGTCCCATCAAATAGTGAATCCCCTTGATCACCTGTCAGGCATGATCTTCCTGCATATCGATCTGGCCACTATGATCACAATTTTTCTAACCATGCTAATGTACCATCATAGGTCAATATTCCCATCATCAATGTCTAGGTCATCATCACTCATCACTCTCTCTAAAGCCTCTACGTTATGATTAGGATCATAGACCACCCTATCTCCATGAATAAGCACCCACAATATGTGTCATACATCTTCAAGCATGATAGTGGCCTCTCCATTTGAAAAGATGAATGAAGAAAATCAGAGTGTCACCTCTCAACTAGAATAGTCATAAATTCTCTTTGTTCTCTGATCTAAGACATACATGTACATGAACTCCATCTCAATCTCTATGAAGTGTCTTGTCTGATCCAATACAATAACATTTTTCTCTCGCGATAGGATAGGGTCTAACAAAGCTTGCAAGCATAGCACGGGCACAATGTCAATTTTATCAAAATTTACAAAAAAAATTGTTTAATTATAAGCCCTAGAAAAAGTGTCTTTTATCAAAAGTGCCACTTTATCACAATCATAAGTGATCACTTTTTTCAAATGTGTCGCTTTACCATTCCCACAGCTCCAAGGAACTCCACCTTAATCTCTGTGAAGTGTCATGTCCAACCCAATACAATAAGATGTCACTCTCACGATAGGATATGATCTAATACAACTTGCAAGCATAACACCATAACACCCACAACACCAATTTTTTCAAAATTTGTAAAAAATATATCTAATAAGCCCTAGCAAAAGCACATATTTTCTCAAAAGTGTCTCTATCACAGTCATAAGTGATCAATTTTTTCAAACGCATCACTTTACCATTTTAGAAGCAAGCACTTTCTCAAATGTGTCACTTGACCATAGTCATAAGAAATCCAATTTTTCCAACCCAACACTTTTGCAAAAGCATATCTTTTGACAAAAGCATCACATCAATGTTCAAACATGTCATGTTGGGTTTCATAAGCATCACACATGTGGCACAACGCATTTGTTTTATGGACTTTGGAAATCAATTTTTGACACCTAGAACTACATACAAAATAAAAATGGCTAGACATGTAATGGGGGGTTTTCTCTAGTGAGCCATTGGAATTAACGCATGACATATGTGTGATGTGGGGCATGAACTATGTAGGTCATAGTGCTAAGGACTTTGTGGGTAGAAGGCTTAGAGATCTAATAATTCTAAACCAAATGGGTACAAATGAGTTGTAGATGTCTCCAAATGCATATATATGGTCCCAGAAACCCTAGGTTTCATCCCTTCATCCCTACCCAACTTATTCTTCATCCTTCACCTTTTCTCTTGATTAGTTTCTAGCCCTCCTAGGATATGATTTCTCCTCCTATTATTTATTAAACTAGTATCATCATCCTATTGTGAGCTTGACCTAAAAAAATTATTTTTTTGATTGACCTCTTGAGGGGGCAGCCTACCATCCTTTCTTTCTTCATTGGGGCATAGTGGGGCATCAGAATTTTTTTTATTTTTTTCCAATCAGCATGTCTTA
The DNA here is from genome assembly GCA_007258455.2 of Sequoia sempervirens. Lineage (NCBI taxonomy): Eukaryota > Viridiplantae > Streptophyta > Pinopsida > Cupressales > Cupressaceae > Sequoia > Sequoia sempervirens. The sequence goes on from VDFB02271358.1 coordinate 765,641,336, forward strand.
AAACAATGTAACAAGTACATTGTCTTAAACGGGGGAAAAATGTAAACATCTAAAATTGTCCAATCACATCACACATGAATGAATTCACTTAATTAACATTATTTTCCTCTTTATCACATAATTCCTCATTTTTAATTAAATAATTTTCAATTATTTGATTAAATTCACTATTTTTGTCTATCATCACATCACACACTTGGATACTCTCATGGCAAGAGGTTTTAATACTCCAACTTTCTAGGGTGGTAGTGATAGGAAAAATCATGCAACAAAACATCAATATGAATTTCCTTTCCATAAACTTTACATACCAAGGAACCATAAACTTTTCTTTTAAAAATAATATCAAGGAATGAAATTTTATTATCATGTTCTTACTTCTCAGTGAACTAAGTGTTATCCATTATTCTATTGAGATGAGAATGAAAATATTCCAATTTATCAAGTCCATGCTACTCCTTAATATTTGTATCATCCACACACCATTTCCACCATCTCAATTTTAGAAAATAAGAATCGAATTATTTTAAAAAGTGTTAGTTGCTTCTGGATTGAAACAATGTAAATTTTTTAAATCAATGTTTCAGATCAAACTCCATGATCCATCATCAGGATAATGTGCAAGAAGAAAGAGAAAATAATGTGACATTCTTTTCTCTTTCTACTTGCACATTATCCTGATGATGGATCATGGAGTTTGATCTGAAATGTTGATTTAGAAAATTTAGAGAATTTCAATCCAGAAGCAACTAACACTTAATGATCATGGACTATGGAAACTTTATGATGTTAATGATCTACAGTAATTATAAAAAAATTATAATTAAATAATACTTCCTTATAACATGTTTATCTTATATTAATATCAAATGTTATTGTACTTATTTTATTATGAATAACAATATCCATTAAAATAAGTTAATCTTAACATCATTCAATTTAATGGTCAAATGTAAATTTTTATTGATAAAAATAAAATATACTATTACTATTAACTAATGATTAAAATATGTGACATTTCAATAAAATGTTTAGAAAACCTTTCAAATAAAATAAATACATTTTATTAAATAATTTTAAATAAAATATAGTATATACTAAAGTATTGAATCCGAAATCAAATGGTTCCTACATTACACAATCTATTATGCTAAGTTAAACTAATTCTTCACAATCACATATTATATTCTTAAATTTTAGTGTTTTAAGTAGTAGAATCCATAACTAATATTTACAAAACTAGCATATATAAATATATATATATATATATATATATATATATATATATATATATATATATATATATATATATTGATTATAAATATAATATATATAAAAATATCAAGAGATATCCTTCTCGAGGTGTCTATTGTACTTTTACATGTGATTAATTGATTAAAAATAGATGCCTCAAGAAGGATATCTCTGAGGGCTTTTATATATATTATTTATAAATTAATATATATGCTAGTAGCATTTGGAATGTGACATGAAAGAAAAAATTATTAGGGTTACGATTATAGTTGTGGTTAGGTTAGGGTTAGGGTTAGAGATAGAATTAGGATTATGAGTAGACATAGAATTATAATTTGGGTTGGGGTTATCATGACAATTAAAGTTAGGGTTAGGACTAAAGAAAGTGTTAAGATCAATGGTAGGGTTTACGTTAGAGATAAAATTAGGGTTAACATTGGCATCAAGGTTATAATTAGAGTTAGGATTAGGGTTAGGATTATGGTTAGGGTTAGGGTTAGATTTAGGGTTAGAATTGGAATTAGAATTTGAGTTTAGGGTTAGGACTAGAATTAGAGATAGAATATGGGTGAGGGCTAGGGTTTGAATAAGAGATATGGTTGTCAATAAGATTGGAGTTAGGGTTGGGGATGAGGTTAGAGTTAGAATTAAAATTAGTGTTACAATTAAAATTAGTATTAGTTTTAGAATTAGGGTTAAGATTAGGGTTAGGATTAGAGTTATGCTTAGGGATAGAGTTATAATTAGTGTTAGTTTTAGGGTTGGGGTTAAGGTTAGGGTTAGAGTTACAATTAGTGTTAGAGTTAGCTTTAATTTATAGTTAGGGTTAAGGAAAAAAAGGTTAGATTTAAAGTTACAATTAGAATGATTATTAGATTTAGAATTAGGGTTGGGATTAGAGATAGATTTAGAGTTGGGGTTGGGGTTAGAAATAGTGATAGTGTTAGAATGTCTACAATGTATATTGAAGTATAACCCTAACTTAATTGAATCATAACCCTAACCCTAATTAAACCCAAACGATTATTCTATTTATACCAAAAACATAAGCCTACCCCAAAGCTTTATTGTAAACCATAACTCAAAGACTAAAGCTAATTGTAATTGAAAATTAACCTAACCTTAACCCTTACCATAATTAAACTATAACCCTAATTGAATCATAACCCTAATATTAATCATTTACCTAATTAAATCCTAACATTAATTTTAAACCCTAACCCAAATTGAACTGTAACCTTAACCATAACTAAACTCTAACCATAATTTGACTCTAACCAAAGTACTAATTAAACTATAATCCTAATTATAATTGTTAACTCTAACCCTAAATTTGAACATTAATTTAATCCTAAATCTAATTTGATCATAACCCTAAAACTAACCCTTACATTAATTGAACCCTAACTATAATAAAATTGTAATTGCATTGTAACCTAATTGATCCCCAATCTTAACTATAATATAATTTATTAAACCTAACTCTAATTGTACCCCTATTTGAACCCCAACTATAATCGTGACCCCGAGCTTTATCATAAAACTCTAACTCTAATTGAACATTAACCCTTTTTTAACCTTAATCCTAACCATAATTGAATCCTAGTCATAATCGTAATTGAATCTTAATCAAACACTAATTGTAATGTAAGGGTAAGTGCACCAAAATGGTTCCCAAAAAGGGGGCTTAAGTGGCCATTTTTTTTCTGAAATCAGGAATTGCTAACCTTGGGCATGAAATTGAGGATAGTTACACTCAAAATTTCGAGATGGAACAAAAACAAGGATCAAAGTTCTCTGAGTTTACTTTCTAAACTACTAATTTATTTTGAAAATGGTTGAGATTAAGGGGTTCAAAAGAGGGATGTACAGAAATTGGTGTTGATTTTGTCAGTTTAAACATAACATAGCAACTCTTGTACGACCTGAGCACGGTGAAATTTTTAGTAGAATTTTTAAAATTGCTATGGTCAGAAGTTAGCTAATAGCATCTAGTTGGTGCACAATTTTTCTGATAATTTTTTAATGAATATTTGATTTTTTACTAATTTTCTAAGTGGGCACTTCCTAAAAAGATTTTTTTTGGCCGTGCTCCCCCTAAATTTTTTTGAAAATAATTGATTTTTTTTCTTTTTTTTAATTTTTAGAGTGGAGTATAGTTTCTAAAAATGTAATTTATTTGAAATTTTGATGAACGGTTAATTTATAACAAGAAAAACACCAAACACTACTTTTTGGTAAAAAACAGACAAACAAACAAAAGAAATTATGGATGAAAAGCTTAACATTGTCAAAAACTGAAAAAAATTACATTTTTGGATAGCTAAGAGAGAACCTAACATTACCCATGTTTTCGATTTTATCGATATTGAACTAGATGCAATCTTGATGGTGAGCACGGACTCAATTATGTCAAAAATTGTAGAATTTGCAAAAACACGTCTCTGGCCTTGTTGGGAATTCCCTCCAAGCCTTTAGGTTGGTATTCCAAGGAAAATCATTTCAATTTTTTTCTTTTTTTTTAACGCAAAATAACGCGAGCATGTTATAACGCGCTCGCGTTTTATAAAAATGGCCAGAAAATTGGTACCCAACTTCATGCACCCTAATGTTATCCCTAATTGAATGCTAATTAACCCCTAATTTCACCTTAATCCTAATAATCTTGATCGTAACCTTATTTGAACCCCAATTGTAAACCTAACCTCAAGCTTACTCATAGAATAGTAAACCAAAACCTAACCCTAATTATAACCTTAAGTGAACACTAACCCTAAATAAATAGTAACCTTAACCTTGATTTAATACTAAACCTAATTCAACCCTAACCCAAAGTGTACCCTACCCATAATAGTAATCCTAATTGAACTATATACCTAACCCTAATTAAACCCTAACTATAATCCTAATTGAACCGTACCCCAAATTGTATCATAACCCTAATTGAATTGTAACCCTAGTTGGACCATAACCCTAATTGTAAATTTTAATTGAATTGTAACTAAAATTAAACCCTAACCCTAACCGTAGCCCAAACCCTTATCATAATTCAATCGTAAACCTAATTAGTCCTTAACCATAACCCTAATTTAAACCTACATATTCAAATGTTTGTGAAATATATTTATTTAATATTTCTTATTCATTTATATTTTAAATATTTGATTTTTCTTTTTCATTGATTTTTCTTTGTGATCAAATCTCTCATTTATCTTTGATTTGTCTTTGTGATTAAATCTTTTTATTTATTTGATATAAATTATTAGGGTTAGGATTAGATTTCTCTTTTATCTTTGATATATTTATTTGATCTTTTTGTTTATCTATGGTAAATATTTTCAAATCTTGGTGATATAGATTTTAATTAGGGTTAGGATTAGATTTATCTTTTATTTTTTATTTATTTATTTGATAGTTTTTATTTATCTTTTATCTTTGATTTATTTATTTAATATTTTATTTTATCTACAATAAACATTTGATTTTGATTTTTTCATTTATATTTTATCTTTGATTTATTTATTTGATATTTTTTATTTATCTTTAAGATTAGATTTATAATTAATGTTAGTTTTAGGATTTATTTTTTAGTAATAAAAATAACAATAAAAATCATAAATAAATTAATTTTAAATAATTCTCTTATATTTCATTGATTTGATACAATATTTTCCTTATCCTTACTCAATCAAACAATATACAATACAAATTAACAACAAAATATAATCATACATTAATAAAAAATATCAAAATTAACTATTAAAATAATAATTATTACAAAATTCTAAAAAATTTGAAGATGTAAAATTTATCTACTCTCAAATTTCAGAAGTCTTAGAAGTCTTCTTCAATGTCCTTGTCCTTTGAAATCTTTTTGATTTCTCTATTCTGTAATTTCAAATGAATACTTTGCTATAATCCATAATCAACCTATTTGTAGGTAATGTTTGTGTGACGTGTTCAATGAAATGGTCATCCACAATGTCAATAAATGGTTGACCATAAAATTTTGAGTTGTGTGTACAACAAAGCACAAGGTGTGGGTAACAATGAGGCCAATAAAGTAGGATTAAATTAACCAACTCCATTTGATTGTCACTCTCAAGCAGTTAGGTGGAGAACTTGTACTCTTGAAAGAGAGGTCACAAGTTCAAATCCTGCAGGGGGTAAGGTATGTACACCTCGTATTGTGGAGCACGAGTTAGGTGCCTCCCTCAATATTGGGAGTACGAGGAGTCCCATATTGCGGTAGGCTGTCTGTAGACCCAAAAACAGATTGCCGGGTATCGTGGACTATAAAATAATATTAATTAATTAATTTTTAAGCACATTCCAATACCATGTCCATTCTTCCATTTCAATTTTAATCTTCTCATTAATATAGTCATCTTTCTCAAATTGAATCCCCCAACCATACCAATATGACTTATCATCCACAAAACACAAAAGTGTTAATTGTTGACATAATATATTTGATTTTATGAATGCTTGCAATTCCTCATTTTGGTTGGTTGTAATAGATAACATTTTGCATAGCCACAAAAAATTATAAGTTTTTTATTATTATAAATTCTACATAATCAATAAATTATAGTTCAATTTGAATTGAAAAAATCTATAAATTCTACATAATCGTATAAAATATAGTTCAATTTGAATTGAAAAAATCAAATATAAATTCACTTACCTTTTTTGCTTAACTTCAGTGATAAACTTATTCTTCACAATCACATATTGTATTCTTAAATTTTAGTGTTTTAAATAGTAGAATCCATAACTATTATTTACAAATAAGGTTAATAATTTTATATCTATATGAAGCTCATATGTATGAATTACAATTTTATATAAGATATCACATAAAAAATTGAAGAATATATTTATTGAATTGTTGGCCTAATGATTAACCTTTATATAATAATTATATATTTAGTAATTTAAATTATATATATTATATTTTTTTAAATATTTAAGAAAAAAAATATTTTTTAAGTGCTTTTAATAATTATAATATTATTTTTTAAATTAAAGAAATAAAATAATATTGATAATGTTATCTATTATTTAATATAGTATTAAATAGTTTTGTAAAAAAAACTATTTTCTTTTAAGAGAAAATAAGTTTTAATTGTTAATGTTTAATTAAAATGGATGTTAGCCTATTTATTTTTCTAGTAAGAAGAATTATAAAATACTTACAAGTTCATATTTTAGATCTCCTATGTTTTTGTTTTGAAATGATTTAACATCTTACCTACAAATCATCTTGTCTTCATTATGTAAGAACCCTCTTTGCACATTGTATGAGATTACACACAATTGAATAGTTGTTTTAGCCATGATCTAGGATAAGTTCTCTTGCATGTCCTTCTACACCAAAGACCAAACTAAGAAATTGATGTATCAAGTTGTAGAATTTTCTATTCTAATTAAGTGAAAGGTTGTGCTATGAAAAAACATACTCACAATTTCATAACTTGGAAAGTGAGAAGTTTGTAACTTCAATGAAATATTAGTATAGTGAGCTAAAAATCTTGACAATTTATACTAACATGTTTACGATATTTTACATGAGAAGCTAATACCCCACCCCTCATCTTTGTTGAGATTATAAGAGTGCTTATAGATTTTCACTACTTCCTTTAATTTTATGTTGTAATAATTATCTTCTTGCACAAAGACATGGGTGACTTCAAGTAAATTTGGTGTGTGGAGCTATATGAATTCTCCACAAACGCCAATTTAGTAATTTATGTTTGTGCTTGATGCATGCACCACACTTCTTGATCCTCAAGCCAATTGGATTTCCTATTTTACCCTATGTGGAACCCTACATGAACAATAAATCCTATAGAACCCTCAGTTTATAAGAAGTTATCTTTTATCCTTGTAGGGAAGGATTAGGTTCATATGTTTTCTATGTGGTTTTTAAAAAGTATTGATATCTTTATTTTTTTAATTTTGTAAATATTATTAGAGATGGTTTCAACATAAGGAGCAAAGGCTAACAAAATTCCTATAGGGTCCTCAACTCTCTTACATACCTTATGACAATCTTTCACTTTCCTAAATGCTTGAGTTAAAAAATGAATCCATTCGTTTTAAAAAACTTAGTAAAAAAAGAGAGTTCTTGGTCATATGTTCCACATTACACTTGAAAGGCTCTCATGGCAAGAGGTTTTAACACTCCAAATTTCTAGGGTGATAGTGATAGGAAAAATCATGCAAGAAAACATCAATATGATTATATTTTCCATAAACTTGACATAACAAGGAACCATCAAATTTTCTTTGAAAAATAATATCAAGGAATAAAATGTTATTATCATGTTCTTACTTCTTAGTGAGCTAAGTGTTATCCATTATTCTATGGGAATGAAACACAAGTCCAATTTATCAAGTTCATGCTAGTCCTTAATATTTGTACAATCCAGACCATTTCCACCACCTCAACTTTAAAAAACAAGAATTGAGATTATTTTTAAAAATATTCCCAAAAAAATTGATCAAAAACAAAAGAAAAATTGATCTAAATTAATCATAACAAATTTGTATTAAATAGGCTAAAACATCCTACTGCATGCAAGAGGTCACGAGATCTAGTCTCCCCTTCGTCACTGGTCAAGTGAAAAAAGTCCACTAGGTGTATTGCAGTTTATAGGGGGAGCTATCCGATTAGTCTAAAAAAATATATAATTAAATAATACTTCATTATAACATGTCCATCTTATATTAATATCTAATGTTATTAAACTTATTTTATTATGACTAACAATATCCACTAAAATAAGTTAATCTTAACATCATTCAATTTAAAGATCAAATGTAAATTTTCATCAATAAAAATAAAATAATTATTTATCATTTTAAAAAAATAAAATATACTGTTATATTAACTAACAATTGAAACATGTGACATTTAAATAAAATGTTAAAACAACCTTCTAAACAAAATAAATGCATTTTATTAAATAATTTTAAATGAAATGTAGTATATATTAAAGTATTGAATCCAAAATCAAATGCTTCCCTAGTTACACAATCTATTATTTTAAGTTAAACTTATTCTTCACAACCACATGTTATATTCTTAAATTTTAGTGTTTTAAATAGTAGAAACCATAACTAATATATATAAGAATAAAGTTAATAATTGTATATCTATATGAGGCTCATTTATATGAGTTACAATTTTATATAAGACATCACATAAAAAAATTGAAGAAAATATTTATTAATTGTTGATCTAATGATTAAGTTGTTTTAAGTGTTTTTCTTTTAATAATTATAATACCATTTTTAAAATTAAAGAAATGAAATAAAGTTACTAATTATATTTCTTATGTAATATAATATTTAATAATTTTGTAAAAAAATCTATTTTCTTTTAAGATAAAATAATTATTAATTTATTTTAATATTTTTATTATATATTTGATTATTAAATAATATTTTAAATTTATTTTTAATTATTATATTATTTTAATAAGAAAACTTTAAGGACAAAGATATCACAAATGTTTAATTAAAATGGATGTTAACCTATTTACTATTCTAGTAAAAAGAATTATAAAATACTTTTAAACAAGAAATTTAAATTATTTAATTTTAAAAATAAATATCCAATTTAAAAGTATTAATATTAACAAACATGAGATTTTTGCCATAAGTGGACCTCTTATATTTATTTATTAATATTTGAAATGGCACTTTAGTGGAATGTTGTCTTCTAACCATAACACTTCAATCTTTATCTTGTAAAGAGAATTCCAAGGTTACACCCCTTAAAGTGAATACAAACAAGCTCCACTTTCACATGTAAAATTAAAGATTGATAGAACAAATCAGTTAACTTTTTTATGTTCCTATTAGCAAATCCTCTTTCAACATGTTAAAGTTGGGTTTTGGTTTCATTGTCATTCCCAATTTCATTCGTCCTAAAGTGAATACAAACAAGCTATGCTTTCACATGTCAATATTTAAGATTGAAAAAAAAATTGGTTATGAACCTTTTTTATGTTCCTATTATCAAATCCACTTTTATTATGTTGAAGTTGGGTTCTAGTTTTACTATCAACCCAACTTCACCATCAAGATAATTTTATGGTTGAGATTGAAATTATTTTTAAGGTCTTTTGATTTGATATTACATAAAAGATCATTTCCAAGGACTATGTTGTGGCCCTCAAGGCATGCCAAAACACCAAGGTCCAATATTCCCAAAGAAGAGTGGATCACCTTTAAATTTCTTAAAGAACAAGGCCATTTTAATTATGGAAGTTGATAAGGAGAATGTCACCATTGAGATGACAAAAAATGACTATGAAAGAAAAATGATTTAACATCTTTCCTATAATGGTAGTTATAAAAGTTTAGACCTTGACTCTTCCTTGGATGTTGAGGTTATATAACATCTTATTCATAACAAAGAGATCAAACCACGGATATATGACAAATAAAACCCCTAGTTGGAAAATGAGCTCCTTCATGCATGCTAACTTTTTCATGCCATAACTAAAAATAAGCAAAAAAAGAACCTTCAACATACGGTGCCTAATGGCATCACTCCCTAGTTTAATTTTTAGTTCAAAATTAAAAAAAAAAGCATAGCAATTATCTATTTTTCTTTTGAGAAATTACACTTCATCCTTGTAAAACCATTTTCCCATTTATAAAATCTGCTGCACATTTTGATTCTTTATATAAATAATGGTCATCATTCAAGAGGTGTTTTCCATTCATATATCTAATGCAATAAGTTAGGAATCCTTTTTCTCTAGTGTAAGAACAAAAATATCAAAGATGGTGTAACACAAATATGACAAAAAGCCTCAATCATTTGATGTATTTTAATAGCCACATCTTCTACCAAACTTCAACATTTTTCTTGGGTGAAAAGCTCTTCAACCAACCATACTTTTATTTATTCATCACAATTACAAGCCCATGTTCAACATTGAAAATCATGCTAGGAAACATCAAAGTAGATTAAATGGTTGTTATGTAGGATTATTCTATATTCATGGCATATAATCGTTACTTCAAAAAAAATTGTCCACAAGTGGAAAATCCAAAATATATGCGCCTATCCATTTCCAAAAAATGTATGTGCCTTCCCATGTCTTCTCTATAACAAAAAAGCAAGGGAGGCAATATTTGAATTTCTCCTAAGCTCTCTCTATGACCGTATTCTATGTTAAAATATATCGCTATGTCAAAATAAGGGAAGCAAATGTTTTATTGTTCCTAAATGCCCGCATGGTGTACGACATACAATTATCACCATGGTTTTGTTTCGTGTATCTCATATGCTCCTTTGGCGCTAACAAAAAACATTAGATGTGTACAGAATACAACATTTATGATTCCATAGTTACAACATTTAAGATTCCATAGTTATAAAAACCTCATGGGCGTGTGGATAGTATCTATTAATAAATGTATAACCCTGCAGGAACAATACAAAAATGTTACACAAGAAAAAAACTACCACAATGTGAACACAGTCAACCTAAACAACCATTGCAGTGATCATAATGTAATGGATTACCTTCTTCTGATTGTAAATATCTAGGCTCTTTGTAGTAGGATAAAATTTGTAAAATCGCATATTTTCAAAAGTATCCTTGGTCTCTAGGCTCATTTCCTTGATTGCCTTTTTTCGAGCCTTCCTAGCCTGCAAATAGAAAAGCACAAGTTAATATGAACTTATAGACTTTGAAGCATGTATTAGAAACAGGCAAAGGCTGATGTAACTGCTTACTGCAATTTACTACTTGGAGAGATTAAAAGATATAAAAAATAATGGATGTAACAGTCACAAAATTTAGCAATCAAATCATTCAAAAGTTGTTAAGAGAAGAAAAGATTCAATCATCATAAACAACTAAACATTTATGATAAAAGATGAAATGCTTTAATTGAACATCAAATCTGAAACACAAAACTTAAGTTGTTAGCTTGCAAATAATACATGAGAGAACCTGGCTGAGAAATAACACTTAATGCAAAAAATAACACTAAAAAAAAGATCAACACGTCATGGCCACATACTTCATGTCGCTTCTTTCTCTCTTCCATCACCGTCTGCTTGAGGAAATTCTACACCAAGTCCGTTGACATTCCATAAGATAAAAGGAATAGAAAAATGCAAAGCCACAACCCTAAACATACCACTATAAACGATAAGGGAATGATCATAAGTGAAACCATAACACTAAAGATAATTAATAAAATACAAATTGGATACTTCATTTAGTCTCAACACTAACCTTGAAATCTTCTACATTATTGTCTGTTAACACTTCTTCTTGGACTAGATTGGTTGTAAATGCCTAGTGACATTAAAGACATAATATGAAAATAGAATTTTAAACAAAACTAAAAACTAAATTGAACATAATACACGCATATACAAACAAAAGTAACAAATGTATGAATCTTCAAATAGAGTTCATGTAACTTGTCCTTAATATTTAAAATAGGTAACAAAAAAGTCTTCAAACTATGCCCTAAGGTTCAACCACTTATCTATGCACATTGTTTAACTTCGGCATGTAAAAATTAAATACAACCACCTTCCAAATAAACTTCTAATACCATAAGTATAAATCAATGCAAGCTGCAAATGAGATATAATCACCTCAAATTTGTCAAACTCCCAATCAAAATCACATAAAACCTGCACAAAGGTGAAAACCAAGCTCAAATTTAATATCTATTTACTATCTTCAAGGGTTTGACATATCTCAAAGACAAAATTATTAAAATAATAACAATTAAAAAAACATATCATACCAGAGGTTCTGAGGGATATATAATTTGTACAACTGTATCTATCTCTGTCTCATCCTCTTTTAATGGATCATAGAAATCTGATTCACACAAGCAAGATTCATTGTTGGGCTAATAGACCATACAACATAAACCAAAATATAAAATGCAAAAGATTCCAAGACTCTAGTAACAATCAATGATAGCATTTTCATTTTACATAAACATGTTTCACATATGATGCAAATCACAATCCAAACTGGTGTAAACTGAATATATGGTATTTAGGAACATCGGTGCAAGTCCCAAGGGAAGAATCACATAAGGCTTTATGTTTTATTACAGAAGCATCTAGACATGCAGACACTCGACATAATATGACCTAGAACTTATAACATATAATTTTTTTGACCCTAAATAAGGAAAATTAAATAACAATAATAATTTATACAAATGTATTAGTTGAAGGTATGAATTGTGTTCAAGGAACCAATTTTACCATTTTAAACATCCATGCAATGTCTTAGAAAGCTATTTTAGCCATACCTTGCATTTAGCAATTATGCTTCATCCATGGCTTATAGGCATATATTTGAAAAATCACATGATCTACTACACTAATAAATTAATAATGATTTGCATTAAGGGAATAGTACAATGGTTAAGGTGTGGTGTTGTTTTAAATACCCACCCAAGTTCAAATCTCCACTGGGCCAATGCACTCACAGGCTTTGTGCTCCAACTGGGCCCCTATGCTCATAGGTTTGTATCTCGCCCCTTTCAAAGATTGGGCCTTCCATATATTGTCCAACTATTGTTGAGCTTAATTAATTCCTAAACTAAGGTTGTGAGTCCATTGAAATCTTCAATTAATCAATAAAAAATGATAATTAATGAGATGTATATTCCCTACCAATGGGAGTTACCGGAAAAAGAATAGCCCAATAGATGGGATCCTAAATTAGTGTTTTATTGTAAGTTTATGTATATGTCACTCATAAATACTATTCAAGCCATCTTGTTTGCTTCAAGAACATACTATAAATCATATTTATGTGCTCCACAAATTTTGTAAAAAAACAACAATCATTTTCTCCACAAAGTAAGCCCTATGCTCCCTAGAGATGTGTCCCATGTCCTAAATAGCATTGACCCTTTTAGGGGACATTTAAGGGAAGTAGGGAGGAGTAGGAAACATCCCCACCCCATCCCTTTTTTTTATATAGGAAACACCACCAGGATGTTTAAAATTCTACAAGGTATGCCTAGGAGCTATAGGAGATGGCTATAGCCCAAACACTTTTTGGGTGTTTACTTAAAAAAAAACACAATTTTGATTTAAAAAATGATGGGTGGACCAACAAGGATCCTCACACCCCTTTAAGTTATTAACAATCCCAAAACAACTGAAAACAAGAAAACAAACTCATTTTGACATTTTCTAACTTGTGAAGAGAAAGAGCAATAGTGAGAAGAGAACAACAATGGAAAGAAGGTAATGGGGCATCAAATCCATGCCATTTGAAGTAATTCTACAATCTAATATTCATTTGTTCAAATTTCTTTGTATTTTTTTAGATTTTTTGAAATTTCCAAACACTAAGGGTGGGTGTTTTTATATTTTTTTATGTTTTCAATTGCAAATGTGTTTTACATTCTTAAAATAAAAAACAATGACCAAAAGTGAGACTAGTGAGAACATTTGAAGAACGGAACAAAGAACTAGAGGCCATAGAAGTATAGTTACCACTAGAGGTTCTTTTCAAAGTGGGAGTGTAGCAAGGTCCACAAGTTTAGCTGAAATATTTGAATGCCCTTCATAACTCCTCAAAACCTATGCAAAAGGCCCATTCAAACCCAAAAAAACCCTCTTACAATTTGCAACACACATAGACAAAGACAAGAAAAAAATTCAAAGGGGGATAGAGTATGGCTACATAATTGTGCAAGAACAACTATAGTGGCAACTATACTAGAGTTTATTCTCAACTTTTGTGCATAGGTGGACTAGGGATGAAAATTTGTGAGAAAATAACTCTAGCTAAGAAGGAAAAGGTAACTAAGTTGCATATAGAGGGGGAGACAAGAAAGAAGGGTCTTCCATTGAAGAGTATGCAGCCTAGTGTGTCATTGCGTAAGGAATGTATTGATGTTGGAATTCAAAGGGTCTGTTCTACTTCTATCAAGAGAAAGAAAACAACTACTAGTGTTGTAAGGTTTTTTAATACTCACAAGTCTTCCATTGCTAAGTATTTTTTATGCTCATGCCATACCATTTCATATGGCACATTCTTCTTATTTCAAACAAATGTTCAAATATGTGATAGTTGTTGGTTTCTCTTTTGTCCCACGTAAAAAACATAAGATATGCACCACCCTCCTTGATAGAGAATATTCTAAGGTGAGTGTGTTGATGGAAGAAACAAGACAAAATTGGATAAGGGATTGTTGCTCCATAATCATAAATGGGTTGACCAATATCAAATATTATCCACTCATCAATATCATTGTCACATGTTCAACCAGCTATTATTTTCTTATAGCTATTTCTTGATCAAAGAAATTTATGGTTGCAAACTTCCAATTTAAGATTTTGAAGGATGTCACAGAAGAGGTTGGAGCCTCTAATTTGTTGTACTAGTGGTGACCTATTCAACCTGTGTGGGTAAGTTAGCTAGGTTGATGGTGGAAGATGTTACAAGCACATTTTCTAAACCCTGAGTTGTGTTCATGTATTGAAAAACACATTGAAGGACATCAGGATGATCGATTAGGTGAAGGAAGTGATGTTAAAAGCTAGAGAAATGCAAATGTTCATTTGCAACCATCACACTTCACTTGATTAACTGATGCAAGAGCAGATGACCAAATTGATTTCAATCACAATTTGACTCAAACCAAACAAACTCTCAGATCTAACAACCTAATCTTGACAGGTTTCTTCAAGTCCACCTAGCCTTCCTTGTAGGTGTGCAACCAGTTAGAATTGACCATATCTTCCTCAAAACTCCACATACCCAGAAAAAAAATGGTGTTTTGGATATCCATTTCGGCACTATTTAACATATCTCAAATTTCCCTATAGGTGTTTCGGAACATCTCGCTCAGAAAATGACTGTCCTCTGTTTTTAAGGGCGAATTAGCCTACTTTTCCAAAGCAAGTACTAACAAAACTTCTTACCAATTACTAAAAACCGCTCATATCTACTCCTCAGGTCACAAATTGCCCAAATAAACAATTTTACAAGTGAGGAATCTCCATTTAGTCGCCTAAACTACAAACCCTCACTTTAGCCAAGTTTCATAGGGGTTTAATGGAAATCTGGTTTCCCAACCTTCCCACACTCTATAAAATTATCTAACACCTCCAAAATCACCTGCACAAGCTCAAACAAACATAAAATATTGCTTCCCCCAAGAGTTTCACTCATTTCCCCTCTTAAACCTCACTAATTCACTCAAAATCACACCATTTTGAGCTAGGGCTTCATGCCCAAATCTGAAATTGACCTTTCCTTCCCTTGAAAAGCTCCATATACATCACTCATCACCTGATCTCACTAAACCAAACATGTTTCAACCTTCATCCGAGCTCTTTCTTCAATTGGCCACTTCAAGCTATGCCTTTTTAGGCCTAAAATCTAAACTTGCCTTTGGGACAGCGTTAAGAAACTCTTCCAAAGCCTTTTCCAACACTATATTCTTGTTCCTACAACTAAACCTACTCTAACCAGGCCCATTCCACCGAGATACAGTGAGTACAGAAGGTGGAATGGCTAATTCTCCATTAAAATCTCAAAACAGAGACCTTGCTGCCCTGTTACAGTCAGTCACAGAAAAATACAGAGAAACCCCTCAAAACTTAGTGGAAGACTCTCAAACCTGCTCCAAAGAAAGAGCTAATACATATTTCCACAGAATGTAAAAACTTTCAGAGAAAATGCCAACTGTACGGTATGGTACAGTGCTGGTAAAGTATTGATAACACAGAAAATACAGTGTTTTTCACAGTTGAAATGTTGTAAATTGTTTTTCTTCTTCAATGTCAATCTCATTACATCTTTCTTGAGCCTTTTTAGGATTTTTGAACATATTTTCAATCAGTTACATGCAATGATTCGTTCTGAGGAGAACTCATTTTTCTACAACATGCAAATTTGTCAATATGCACCTATTTTAAGCAACTTCTGCAAAACTGACAAAAGGACCTGCAGACAATTCTAGAATGGTCTGACAACGACCAAGATGCACTCCACCTAACCACTGCATGTCATATTGGCCCATCACGGCCTTATTTCAAACATAAACTACGATTGACCAAAATATTCCCTAAGTAATGCATTTTTGCAACTTTCTTGACAACATTTTGCAATAAAATGCAAATTTTGCAATATCAACCTAAATGACCCTAAGACACCTAAAAACCATCCCAAATAACTTATTACAAAATAAATTGGTCTTATTGACCTTATTAAGACAAAACTCAACAAATCCTAAAGCTTACTTAAAATCAATTTTGCTTGACCATTGTTGACCAAAGGTGCTCTTGCATCATTAACTCAATTTGCTTTTTTGATAAAAGAATTCTTCAAGCTCGTGGATACTAGATATGCCAGCTACTTTATTTTGTCAGAGAGGATGGTTGAAGTGCAGGAGGCTTTACAATTAATGGTGGTTAATTAAGAGTGAGGTAGATGGCTGGAGACAAGCACACCTGAAGGAAGAAATGTGAAAGAAAAGATCCTTGATGATGATCGGTGGTCCAAAATGTGGTAATAAATTGATGGTTTTATTAATAAATTTTTTAAATTGATTTATTAATGTTTGTAACTTGAAAATTGTTTTTTACTTTGTAATAGCAACCACTCTATCATTTCAGTCTTAAATTCTTAATCTGTTTTGCACTCAAAAATATGTATGCTCATTCATCAAGCCTGTTGTAGAATTCATAAGTGTTGATACACATTCTCCTAACCTTGGAGAATTTTATGAGACCTTTGATAGCATGCTTGGGAAAATGAAGCAAGCCATTTATAGAAAGGATCCTACTTTAGCATTTTATGAGGAGCATATTAGGACCATTGTGATGCAACGGTGGAACACTATGAACATCCCACTTCATATGGTATCCTATGCTCTAAATCCTAAATCATATGTAGTTAGGCATGGTAAAGTGCCTCCATGTAATGATGAAGAGGTAAAAGGAAGACTCATGAAGGCCCTTCAAAAAAGATACTAATGAAAATTCTTCTTTACTTCACATGCAATAGCTTTCCTTTGTCAATCTTCATGACCCAACCTTTAGCAAACTAGAGACAAGGACAAATAGAGCTACATTAGCTCAAACTGACCCTAGATTGGATGTTGGATGTGGCATGGCAAGGATGCAACAAAGTTGATGATACGTGCCACTCCCATTCTTTCACAAATTGTTATTTCCTTTGCTGTAAAGAGGAATTGGTCCATGTATAGTTCATCCAATCAATTAAGAGGAACAACCTTACCTCTAAACAATCGAAGAAGTTGGTGGCCATACATAGTGCCTTGTGGCTACACGATCAACAGACCCCTAGGTATCATTAGACTCCAACCTCACATTGGGATGTTGATCCTGAAGATGCTAAACAAGTTGATGAGGAGGCACAATCTAGGGATTGGTTGGGGTTCCATTACATGACGTCCCTCAGCGGTAGTGACTGGGACTCAAAATCCGATTTTGATGTAAACCTACTAAAGGCATATGTTGATTAAGGATGGTCAAATATTGTTTATGTTTTTTTTGCAGTTAAAACTTGCAGTCTTTGGGCATTTTATTGTATTTCTTATATAATATTAAGTACATTGACAATGAAAGAATTTTAATTTTGCTAATTTGGTTTTCAATTCTCATGTGAAATCTCAATTCAATTCTAATGTGTTATGTATTAAGCTTTTATAATCTCCATTATGAATGTTTTATTAATGTTGTCATTTGAATATTTGAAATTTCATATATTTGTAAAAACTTTCTTATTTGTAATATCTGGCCCCTATTTTCCCCTAAAAAATAGCCAAGAAATAGGCCAAAACCACATCCCCATGTCCCATGTTGTTCCCACCTTGGAAACTTGGGGCATCGTAGATTAAATGCACTCTTGCTAAAATGAGAATCATGATAAATGAATTTTTGTGAACTACTACATATGCAATCTCAGTCATGTGGATTGACTATATATTTACACAATCAACTCCAAAAAATTATGCTACATCAATAATTTCATATCAAATTAAATCCTATCCTACTAACTTGGGTCATAGATAAATTATAAATTTTAAGGCTTTGAAGAAACAATTTGCAAACTACCAAAAGGAGCTTCTTCAATGGAATGCTAACTTATTAAAAAAGCATAAATAGGTACTCATAACAAAAATTTACTCATTAGAAAAAGTATATATATGTACTCTTAACAAAACTCTAATACACTACTAATACTTACTACTTGATAGATGGAGCAAAGCGAAGTTAAGCGTTTGGGCGGGAAGCAGAATGTGGGAGGATTTTAGAACTCCTCCAACAATGGCGACGATGCCGGAGAGGGTTCAGATGCAGACGTAGATGCCCTGGCTGGCTCGTTTGCTCCTTTGGCTGTGGATTTTCCTTCTTTGGAGCTTTGAGGGTGCGTTTCTTTCATTCTTCTTCTGTTGGTGCTACTTTAGTGTTGTCTTTGGAGGAAGGATGGCTGGTCATTCAATTCTCCTTACCTTCTCTATATTGTGTGGGGTTCTTTTCTGGAACTCCCCTTGATTTTTTCTATTTAGGTGGGCTTGTTGTTCCAGGGCGCAAGGCTTCTCTGGCCTTTAGCCCTCATTTGGGGCTTTTGGTGTTAGTGGTTTTGCTAGGAGATGGTGGTAGTCGTGCTGCTTCCTTGCATTCTCTGTTCTTTTTGCTTGGTTGGGCCGAAGCTTGTTTGGTGCCTCCTGTTCATGCTTGGGCTCCTTTCTGTAGCCGTTTCGGTCATTCTGAGGCATTGGTTTTAAGAATGGTTGGCCTTCTTTTTGAGTGGGTCACCTGTTTCTTCTCCTCTGGCGCCCCTTTACATTGGAAGGGAGCAGTTTTGCACGTGGTCAGCTTGCAGTTTTCTATCCTAGCTGACTCCTTGCCTGGGCCTGGCATTTGTGGTCTCCTTCCTTTGTCTCTGCATGGCGGGTTGAGTTTAGGAGTTGGGGGCTTGCTTGTTGGTGGAGCTGTGGAGGGACAGGCCACTTTCTCTTATGTGGTGCTCTCTTGGTTGTGTTGCAAGGGTTGTTCTATGCAGCCTTTTGCTCTCCCTTTGGCTTCCTTGCTTGTTGAAGCAGATGGCTCTTTGAAGTGTTTTTTTCTTGTGGCTATGAGGTTTTGGATTGGCTCTTTGGGGGAGCTCTGTTTCACTTCTATTCTTGTAAGGAAGTCTACCTTTGTTGAGGCATTGGGTGTGGTGGAAGCCTTCATTGCTTCCTCTCTTCTCAGGCTTGGAGGTCTCTGGTTTTTTGTGACTGAAGGTCACTTGTGGTCTGAGCTATTGTATTTTTCTATTTTGAAAGATCAAAAAATTGTGTTTTCTTCTGATGGCTATGAGGTTACCAAAGGATACTACGATTGTTGGTTTGGTTGTTGTGTTGGCTTTCTCCTTGGACCCTATGGAGGTGGGTTCCTTCCCTCATTTTTTGTTCCTATTGAGGTGTCCGCTTGTCTTATGGAGGTGGAGGTTGAGGGGGTTGGAGATCTCTAGCTACGCTGGTTTAGCGGATCATGATATCCTCTCCAATAGAGGGGAGATCTCTCCTTTAGAGGTGGAGGCTGAGTTGGTTTCTTCGTTCTGGGTGAGCTTGTGCTGCTGGGATGCTGACTTCTTGCATTTTTCTGTTACCATCCCCTTTCCACCCTTTTGTGGTGGGTTACTGTTGCATGCTGATTGTTGGGCTCCTATGGTTTTCTGATGAGGAGTCTTGTTGCCTGTTTGTTTCAAGCAGTTGTTTGTTAATTTCTTAAGGCTTTCGGTCCTTTTCAAAACTTGGTTGCTTTGGGTTTAAGGTCCCTTCAAAACCTGTTTGTTGCAGCATGGTCTGATTTGAATATCTTTGTTTGGTTGTTGTTGGGTTGCGGTTTGGTTTGCTGATTATTTTTCTAGCAGCTTCTTCGCCTTGTAAAGGGTTTCAGATCCCTTCAAAACCTGTTTTCCTTATCAAAAACAAAACTCTAATACACTTGAATCCATGATACTACACTTGTAGATCAAATTGTCCTATTGAGTTTAGCTTACAAACAAATGCCAACTCCACATTGAAGAGATGGTATGCAAACTACCAACAAAAACACTACAAAAGAAGAATCTGCCTTGTAAACAGCCTTAAAAAATTTCATGAACAAGTGAAGACCTTATATAAGGCCATGAACAAAATAAACACAGAGGATGCTAAAACCCTAATTATATAGCAATTTTAGGAATGAATACAAGATCGTAGTGATCTTTTAATCCAAGACCAATTATCCCAAAAGTAAAACAATACAACACCAGTTACAATGACTCAAAACTGTATGCATAAACACTCTTTTAAAAGGGGAAGAATAATTATTTATTTAAATAATTATTAAAAGACAACCTTTTGTGAAAGGGTGTGATGGTTTGGAAACCACCCCTTAAAAGGATATATAAATCATTCATATGAGACATGGAGAACATTCAAGGAGAGAAGAGAAAAAAAGAAAGAGGATCTAAAAGGGCACAAAGGAGTGAAGGTTAGGGTCTAGGTGGGCATTTAAATATTTGGAGAAGGGGCACACAACATGTTTCCAACTCGGGGTACAACGTACACCCAGGAGTGTCCTAGCCAGGGCTGTGTTTATGTTGTAAAGACAAGTTGGTTCTATGCAAGAACCGGTTCCTTCGGGGTGGTTTGTGCCCAGTAACAGCTTGGGTCCATAACCATTCCTCTAAGTGCTAGATTTCCTCTAAGTGTTGGATAGCATAGCAACTTTTCCAAGACTTTAAGTATTGAGAACCATTGAATCAATAATTTTGGGAATATTGTCTATATGATTTGATGTTAATATGATTAATTTATGTGGAGGTGTTATTTCATTTACTATGTTGATTATTTAATCATCACATGTTTGAAGCTTACATTAATTATTCACATTTATTTTGATAATATTGCATATTATGAATTATATTAACTCTACTATTTGTTATATTAAATTTGCTGCTAATACTTGATAACTATAAGGGGAAAAGTGACATCACATTTGGTATTAGAGTCTAATGATCATAACCAAGTTTTTATGCCTTGTAATTATTAAATTGATTATG
This sequence comes from Sequoia sempervirens, assembly GCA_007258455.2. Classification (NCBI taxonomy): domain Eukaryota; kingdom Viridiplantae; phylum Streptophyta; class Pinopsida; order Cupressales; family Cupressaceae; genus Sequoia; species Sequoia sempervirens. Next base: position 765,662,689 of record VDFB02271358.1, read on the forward strand.
GCATTTCTTATAGACCAAATTTTCAGTTAAAATTCCTCCTTATAAATTATAATTAGGAGAGAAATTATATTAAATTTTAAAATCCAATCTAAAAACAATATATAAAATTAAAACAAATAATCATATTCCAAAAAATCAATACATTTTTATAAAAATCTAAACAATAAAAATAATAATAATTTACCTCTAAATATATTTAAATTTCTATATCTATTTATTATTTTATTACTTATAAATAATAATATTTTATATCTATGCTTTTAACCATTTCTACTCTCATTCTACATGAGATCTCATATACTTCTTTCCATAAGTAATTTTCTTCCACCAATTAATCTATCATCTCAAAAGACTGTTGATTGTTCAATATAATTTTAGTTTGAAAGGTCATTCTTTTTCACAAGGGTGGTTTCCTTCTATTTGTATTAAATACTCAAAATTTGAGTAGGAAATTGATTTTGGTCTAGAAAAGAGGCATTGAATTAGGACGCTGATCTTCTAAAATGTAATGTTCAAAAACTACTATTGCAAGTTCCTTGGAAATCATCGATAACAAGATTCAGAGTGTGGAAGTGTATATTGTGCTTGAGTGTTGAAGTGAAAGTTTTGATCAAACAATGTCATGGTATAATGTAGAGTATTATGAAAAATAAGTGTTGAGTTTCATTAAAGACAATCCAATGTGAATAGTAAGTGATGTGTAAATCAGACCGACCACATAAGTTAGGGATATAATAAAAAAAACTTAAAGATCAATATTAACCAATATATATTTTTAATAAATTTGATATAAATTAAGGTGCGCCTAAGTTTGTTATACAAGTCTATTCTAAGTTACATTGTGGACCTATAACCCATAGTCCTTGGATTCACATCTTAAATTTAGAGAAATGACAAAATATTTTGGAATGAATTGTTGAGAATAACAAATTTATAGGATATAAACCTATAGGGGCAAGCTATTTCTACATCTTAAACCTTGAAAATATTGTGTTGTTTAAATGTATTGGTTGGAATGAAATAATGTTTCTTAAGATGAGACATGGGGACATGATGAATTTTACAGGGGGAGAGACAACCTCAAAGAAAATTAAAATTATAAATTTATACTAATTATTGTCATACACAATCTAATAATGTCATATCTCAATAGGTGTCCAACCCTAGGGATGTATTTATGGAATGACATAATATAATTTCCTCTCCTTATGCACACTTAATATTTAATTTTATGATAAGATCCCCGATAAAAAAGTTATGCTCCACTTTACTATTAGGTTTACAACATGGTTGTCGATGTAAGATATCCTCTTTTTTATAAGCCAACACTTCATCCAAAAACATAATTGAACAAATATTCATCCAAGAAGTATATTATGATATATTTAACTTAGTTTCTTAAAGGAAGTACTCTCTAAGTGGAAATAATTTACTATTATTCTCTTGCTATTTAAGATGCATTAT
>VDFB02271358.1:765664252-765887553 GCA_007258455.2 Sequoia sempervirens
ACTTCATACAAATGCAACAGAGCAATTTCCAAACACCAGTAGTTAAACTGTATACTGAAATCTTCGTAAAATTTAGTCTTCAATAATATTCAAAATTCCAACACAATTAAAATATGACTGAATCACATTAAACTCCCAATATCCTTTACACAAGCTTCCAGCGTTGAATTGATAGAACAATTTATCTAGATTGTTCAGAATTTATCTGCAAATTAAACCTCACAAACTTGTGAACTTATATCAGAAACCAGAACTAGGGTGAGTTCAGAAATTCCCACCGAAATCTGGAAGTATAACACAGTGAAAGATCTGAGTGATCTTTCCAACCGGCTAGGGTGTTGACTTCAACACCGAAATCTGATATGGAATGGGAAGTTTCCAACCCCGAAACCACAAAGGGTTCAATATTCAAAAGAGAAATAAACTCCAACAACTCAATTTACTTGCAAAATTCTTTCATAATTTTTTCATAATCTTTGTTATGACCTTTCTCTTATTGACTCTTCAATTTTCCTTTTTTTCTCATCTTTTAGTTTCTAATTATGATTTTATTTTTTATTTTTTTAGGCTGCAGGAATCGGATAGCACGACCCCCTATAAACTGCAATACCCCTAATTAATTTGCATTTAATAAGTCACAATAATATAATATTATTTAATTAATTAAATTCCCTTTTAAATTAACAATTGAAAGAAAGTACTAATTAATTAAAATAATATTATATTTCTTCATGAAGTCAAAAATGGGACATGTAAATGGGACATTACAGATCCTAAACTATGCAAATAAATTGTACAGTTAAATCCAGGAAAAAAAAGCCTTCAACTTAAAGGCAATTCATGACTTATTTTTAGCAAACGGAAAAATCATAGTACCCAATTCGCTCAAACTATGACTTCTATATCCAAGAGCTCCCAAATGAATACATGCAATGTTGCAAAAATTAAATATTATAACTATTTCAAAGTACAGTTTTGTACAAAATATCAACAAACGTGGAGCTGTTTCTAAAGAAAATTCGTGTTACCTGTTCAAGGAACAAACATAACAATATAGTTATAATTGCACACTGGAAGAAAATCAATTTAAATTATTATTGTAAATAGCACCGATGTTGTGAAACATTTTTGTTATTATTGTAAATAGCACTAATGTTGTGAAACATGTTTGTTAATACGGAATAAAAAAATCAGAAATTATAAAGATGTGCTCGAATAATTTGCTAAACTATTAGCTAAATCTTCTAAAAAAAAATACTATCCATGGCTAATTTTTTGAATTAAAAAATCAGAAATCATAAAGATGTGCTCGAATAATTTGCTAAACTATTTGCTAAATCTTCTAAAAAAAAATGCTATCCATGGCTAATTGTTTGAACTATGGCAATTTCGTCAGCTAAAAGAACAACCATTTTTCACCTCTGTAAAAATAAGAACAAAGCAAAGTTTTAAAATCAGAAATCCTAAATAATGCTAAGATTCAATATAAGCTGAATGCCTAGCTTTTATAAAAACAATGTTGTAGAATAGAAATGCAAGAGGAAAGTAATTATTTCTGCAACCTCTCGATACAAAAATGCTACTGTGAAAAAGTTACAACATTTCCAACGCAATCTATAACATTTGTGAAAAAACTATACATTTGAAAAGAAAGTCACATGGAAAAAAAAATTAGTGAATGGAAAAAGCTAATACTAATTTAGGATCTTTCTAAATGGGAATATGAGAACTTTTTAATTTCATTTAACTTTCAATATATATGTAGAGAAGATATTTGCATTATTCATGTAACCATAGTTTTTAATTTATTTGAGAGAAGTATTAGCACGGCCTCTGCCATTTTCAAAAGAAACACTGTGGATTACAACATTTCCATTATTATATAGCTTTGTGGAAAAAAGCTATATACATTGAAAAGGAAAGCGTCATGGAAAAAGATTAGTGTATGGAAAAAGCTAACTAATTAGGATCTTTCTAAAATAGAATATAATTTTATTTTGCAATAAAATTATCTTAAATATCATGAAAAAGCTAATTTTGTAATCCTTTTCCAAAATAGAATGGTGAAACTTTGTTGGTATGGGTACCAGAATATATATGAAGATATTTACTTGTTGGCCTATGCTTAACCAGATTTTTTGTGGTATTGTTGAAGAAAGTAATTGCTTTTTAACCTCTTGATACAAAAAAGCTATTGTGAGAAAAGTTACAACATATAACATTTGTGAAAAACTATGCACATTTATGAAAAGAGCGTCCACACGGAAAAAGAAGTGTTGCTGAAAAAAGGCTAATACTAATTTAGGGATCTTTTCAAAATAGAGATATAATTTTTTTAATTTTTAATAAAGAATTATCTTAAATATATCATAAAAAGCTAACTCTTGGAATCTTTTCAAAAATAGAATAATTAGCTTTTTTTAATTTCATTAATTCTTCAATATATATGTAGAAGATATTTATGACTAATAGCAACAAGATTTTTTAATTTATTTGAAGAAATATTATCTACGTGTCTATCAATCTTCTACTTATTTACATTATGGTAAAAATTTAAATTTTTGATTAATAAAATAGATAAAAATATTTTAATATAAAAGATTTTATATAAAAAATTTCATAAATTAAATATTATTTTGACAATTTAGTTTTTTCTTAAAACATCAAATAAAAGACATTTAAATGACCAAACCATCATAAAATTTTCATATAACACATAATGATAATCATCAAATTATAGGCCTACATATATTCATACATTTAATATGAATTTTTTATCTTGATTAAATATTTTTAATATTTCATAAATTCATGTGGTTTATAATTGATTTTTAATCATTAATATTTAAAATTGAAGATAATTTATTTCATTAAATATTTTTTGGTAAAATGATTTAAAAGTATTTATGATAAAATGCTTGAAAAGTTACAAAAGAGAATACTAATAGTTGAATGATTAATATTTAAGTTAAAATATGATTCTATAATGTTATTCAAATTGATATTGATTGATTTGGTAATATGTAATATGTTCTTTATAAATAGTTTGATTATAAGTTTTGGGATGAGTAATAGGATGAGATATTTTTGTGTGTTAAATAAAATTAGTGAAGAGAAAAAAATAAGTTTTCAATGGTTTTGTATAGATTGTAATGGTAAAAATTCTATATTTATATTTTTATATTTAAAGTGTTTTATTAAAATATTTTGAATGTTATAATAAGTTTATAAGTGTATTTTTGCATGAATTTATTTTATAGTGTAATAGTTTATTTCAATCTTATCATTATTTATTATAAAAACTTGGTCTTGATCTTAGATTATTCATTTGTCCTCTTAGATCAAATATGAAGGCGTGGACTTGACCTAGGTCATTTATGTTGTAGATTTAAACCTTAAAAAAATTAAAGTTAACTTTAAAATAAATTTTGTCAACTCCCTCCTATTAGCTATTGTAAGCTAACATAGTGTATGATTGTGTTGATTTATGTGTAACTTGGTTGTTAAATTTAAATTTATTCATTTACATATTTGAAAATCATTTGGGAGCATATCTAGGAGTTATGCAAGAACTCGTCAAATAACATTTATGAGACCATCATAATAGGACATTAGAGAACTATATCAACAATCATCATCCTAAGTCAATTTCATGCTTGTTTGTTGTCTTTGAAACCCTTGATAAGAGTGGTAAAATTAATCCAACTAGAGGTATAACTAGAGAACATGACCTTTGGAATTTAACAAATTCCTAAAGGTGTGCCAAAATATTACCAATCCTTACATCAATTTAAATATCAAAAGACTAAGGTGAACAAATTACAATACTTAGAAATCTTCCATATCAGTCTCATGAGTTACAATTTATATTTGTATTAGTTCCATGCCTAAACTCACAAAGATCAAGTTTGCATGAATGTTGTGAACTAGGGTGAAACATAGTTAGGGTAAAACCCCTCTCCAAAAGAGAGAAAAGATACAATCAAGTGATGAAAGATGTTGGACTACATGATAATCTTGTTGAGTTACAACTCATATGGACCAACTAGAACTCAAAACTAGGACCTTCCATTTGTTGTTGGAGTGCTCTACCAACTAAGCTACTAAACCCTCTTTGGCCATCCCATTGTCAATTCAATTGTGGATTATTTTCAACACCCCACTTAAGCCACACTATTGGTGCTTGGGGCTTCTAACTTGGCTCTGATATCACTTGTTGAGCTATAACTCATATGAACCAGCTAGGACTCAAACCTAGGACCTTCCATTTGATGTTGGAGTGCTCTACCAACTAAGCTATTAACCCCTCTTTGGCCAACCCATCGGCAGTTTGAGTGTGGCTTATTTCCAATAGTTAGTTTTTTGAATTCTAAGACAACCATTTGCATAAGCACTAAAATTCTAATTGTGCAATGAATCAATTCTAGAAAGATCTCTAACTTCACTTTCTCACTTTCAAAATCTAGTCAAGTATTATAGTTTAATTTATTTAATTTGAATGCATTTAATTGAAGAATTTATTGTTTCTAGTGCCAACGCATTACCCAAGGTTAGATTTGTTAATAATTATGATTTAATTAATTTCTCTAGGATAATTTATGTACTTATGGTTTTTTTTCCTTACATTTTTGGTGAACTTGACTCTCTTACATGACCTATGGTATTTTCTTAGGGTTTATCTTTCATTACTTGGGATTTTAAAATATATATATTTTTAATTTTTCATTCTATTTTCAAATTTTATTACAATTTGGATTCCATTTTTCTTATGCTTCTTAATTATACCTTAGGGTTTCATGTTTTACTTTATGACCTTGTTTTTGTCTCTATCCACACTTGTTTTCACCTCTAGGGTCTCATTTAATGTGTTATTTTCATATCTAAGTCCTTTCTAATTTTCTAATTTTAAATTAGAACTTCATCTTCCTTTTCTATTATTTGGTCTTTCAAGCTTTGTGAGTTTTACATGTTAAGATCTCATTTTCATCCTCGCATCCATTTAAGGAGAAGCCATCATTTGCATCCTCAAATGGCTTGATCTATTGAAATGGTGTTTCTAATGATGTTCTCTCAATTATTGTTACATCACATATTTTTGAAATCAAGGTTGAAGACATTATGATCATGAAAATAATAATTTTCACATGAGCTTGCTAGTTTAGCTAAGGCAAATAATCTTAAAAATTTGTTTCAATTATTTATGATTTATTAATTACTAAACCATTTGGGCAGAAATTACTTTGAATGACACATTGGCACTATTGTTACTCATAGTTCTTTGAATGGCGTATCCTCTTCTCAATTTGCCCCTAGTTTTGTTCCTAAAACTGGCATACCTCCCAATTTTGTTTCTCCTACTATGTACCTATGTCCCATATGGATATTTTTATATCTATACCTCCCTCCTCCTATCCTACCACAACTTCATAGATACCTTCCATTATATCCATACTAGTATTATGACTACAAATGATCCCAATGTTCATTCTAGTATGTTCACCTCCATTAATAGTGCTACCTCTTCTAGTGTAATCCCCACATCCACCATGGCTTGTTCCATTCCTAGTTCTATACCTCATTCCATACCCTAATACACTCTTACCATGGTCATATATTTACCTTTCACTTCATTTCCTACCATTATTTTTATACTTCACTATTTATTATACTCCTCATAGTACCACTATTGTTACCTCTGCCTTGTATACACTATTTAAAGATCTTGATCAACTCAAGAAGAAAGTGAATAATATACCTAATAAATGTGAATCTATTACATAAAATATCCTCCATGGGTAAGTGCAAAATGATGGGGGGCCAAAAAGGGGTCTTAAGTGGCCATTTTTTTTTTCTGAAATCAGGAAATATTGACCTTGGACGTGAAATTGAGGATAATTACACTCAAAATTTTGAGATGCAACAAAAATAAGGATCATAGTGCTTCGATTTTACTTTCTAAACTACAAATTATTTTTGAAAATGGTAGAGATTAAGGGGTTCAAAAGAGGGGGCCATAGAAATTGCTATTGTTTTTGTCAAAAAACATAACATAGAGACTTTTGTGGCTCCCTCAAAAGGTTAATTTTTTTTAGTATTTTTAAAATTTATTCTATGAGAAATTAGTTGATAGTATGTAGTTTATGTCAGATTTTTCTAATAATTTTTTAATGAATATTTTATTTTTTACTAATTTTCAAAGTGGACACTTCCTAAAAAATAGAATTTTGGCTGTGCTACCCCTATAAATTTTTAAACCTAATTGAAAAATCATTTTTTTTAATATGTGTAAAATGGAGTCTAATTTCTAAAAATGTAATTTATTTTAAATTTCGATGAACGGTTAAATTATAACGAAAAAAATACCAAACATTAGTTTTTTCCAAAAAAAAACACACAAACAAAAGAAATTATAGATCAAAGGCTTATCATTGTCAAAATGTGAAAAAATTACATCGTTAGATAGCTAAGAGAGAGCCTACCATTACCCAGGTGTTTGATTTGTTTGACCTTGAAACATGTGCAAACCTGATCCTTAGCATGAATGTGATTATGTGAAATATTCTAGAATTTGCAAAAACATGTCTTTGGACATTAGGAAGGCACTCCAAACCTTTGGGTTGGTGTTTCAAATAAAATACCATGCCTTAAGGCTTGGGGATTCCAAAAGCAAGAAATAATGTGAGTGTATTATAACGTGCTGGTGTTATGTCCTCCTTTGTGTTAAATGCTAGTCTATTAAATGTATGCATATGCATTTGTATGCTTGTAGTCTTGTATGACATCATGTATATGTATGTATGTATGTATCAATGTATGTATGTATGTATCATTGTATGTATATGTATGTATGTATGTATCAATGTATTTATGTATGTATGTGTTAGTGTAATTAATTAATTATTACACTTGCATAAGTTTACTTAGGTAATATTTTAATTCCTAGGTTAATTATTATCATCCTTATCTTGTTGAGCTATCTTGTTGCTCAAGATAAGATTAGGGTTATGCATACTTTACTTTTATAAAACAAACCATCTCATGTAATTATGAATTCTTGAATAATATTATTTGCACATCTTCTTGCAATAACTTTGCTTTCTTCTAATTTTATGTTATGTGGAAGGTTTTTGGTTTGCATGTCTAATCTTGGTTTCTAACATGGCATTAGAGCCTTGATATGCAACCCCTTCTCAGATTTTTGAGAAAATCAGTGTAGAGTTTGTTCGAGATTCTTTGAGGGTTTCATGCCTTTAGCTTGTCTCTCTATTTGGGTTTTCTTGCATGGTCACTTTCAACACATGTTGGAGGAAATCTAAGCTCATTTTCGAGTCCAAGGCTATTGAAAAATTCAAGATCAACTTTTGTTTTGCCCAAATCTGACATTTTATGCCAAAGTTATGAGGGTTTGAAGATTTTCCAGATCTAGGAGTTGCAAAGCTTCTGGTGCATTTTTCTGGCAGATCGAACCTTGCCATCAAATCTAGAGCGTCTGAGAGATGAAAATTGACATATAACTCAACCTATTTTGACGTCGGGAGCTTTTGAGGCAAAAAAAAATTGTTTCAAAAGTTGTATGATCTGTGTATGGCCCCTGTGCATGCTTTTGAAAAAAAAATCAGGGTTTTTTAATATTTTTCCTACATGCAAAAAAAAAAATCATTATTTTTTGTTTTTTCGAAAAAAAAATATTTTTTTAAAAAAGGAGGGTGTTTAATTTTTTTTGGGGGGCGTTGGTACCCATAGGTACTTGCTTATGTAGGGCTGTGGGCCCGTACCCACACTACCGGCCGTCACAAGGTTGTCGTCTGGCAGCCTTTCCCTCCTCAGCGGCCCACACTCTCTCCTCGGCGACTTCCTCTTTCCAGCGAGCCTTCCTCTCACTGACGTCAATTCTTCAAACTCGACCACAAAAAATCTGGTGGCAGTCTCCGAAATCCAACGTCCAACGTTGGTGAGGAATATTCCTTAGAAGATTCTATTGATAGGGGGTCACAAGAATATTCTGGGACTTCCCAGCATATTTCGGCGATGGATTCTTTTTCAGATCATTGTAAAAAAATTTATGGCAGGAGGGGCATTTTTTTGCCCCTACGGCCAAATGGTCGTCAATTTTTTTCTCGGGAATCACTGACATCAATAGCCGTACAACTCTCCTAGTCCCCTCTAGGGCCTAATTTTCCCTAAAGGAGCAGTTTTTTTCTTTTTGGCATAACTTGGGCATACAATATTGAAATCGAGCAAACGATATATCGTCGAAAACCTAGTTCCAAGCACTATCCTGTGGTGTAGTTTATTTTTTAGTATTTTTTTTAGCTACATTTATTGTTGTTTGAAGTCAGATGTTCATTTATGGCTTCTGAGCTCATAACTTTTTGCCATGATCTCTGATTTTCGCCTTCTTTGCGGCGTTCGAAGGTATTGAAGAGCTCTATTTTGTTGTCAATTCACTTTTTTCTATATCTATCCTAGGTTGATCGTTATTCCAGATTTATCCCGATGGGTGTTTTGGAGATTACTTAGATGTTTTGGTAGTTGGAAGGGTGAAACTTGAATCTTTACACTTCATTTCAGTATCACATCATTTTATTTTTTGTTTATGCATATTTAGCATTCTCTCCTTTTACAATCATTGAGTTATTGTAATAAATGAACTAAGATAAAGTTCCATTAGGGGGGTTTCTTGCATAATAATTTGATTAGAGTGTGCATGCGCTTTGATCTCCATCTTGTTATTGATGACAACTCACATGGGTTATATATGGTTTCTTAGTTTCTTTTGGCCACATCTTGCTCTTGCTTGACACATTAGATTCACATCAGTTCACACTTTAGATTGGGAGTTTATGGTTATTGATCAACATTGGTTTAGATCCATCTCAGTTTGAAGGCCATGTTTTTATGGTTAATGTTCTAGAGTCTTTATGGTACTTGTTCCCATGGAAGAGTTTTAGTCTCATTTTGGCATCGATGGCGAGATACATAGTTTCCAGATTTAGTCATCATTTTATCTACCATTGCTTCATAGATTCCAGGGTTGTTCTAGTTTGTGAGTTTTCTAGTGTTTCATGGTATTGGGTCTATTGTTGCATTATTAAGATTTTGCTTTGGTTTCTTGTAAATAGAAGTATCTTTTCTTGCTTGTCGGATTGCGGTTCTAGTGTTACTCCACAATGTTCTTCTAGTGCTTCTTTGCAACAGTCATCTCATTGTAGGGGGGTTTTGTCCCACTGAGTTTTCCTTCTCTTCATTATTGTATTTGTACATGGGTACCTGAGCAGGCCTTGTTGTCGGGACCCATTCATGCTTTCTTGCATTCATCTTAGTTTTAGGTTCTCCCTAAGCTGCACTTATGGGAGGTGTTAGTGCAATTAATTAATTATTACACTTGTATAAGTTTACTTAGGTAATATTTTAATTCCTAGGTTAATTATTGTCATCCTTATCTTGTTGAGCTATTTTATTGCTCAAGATAAGATTAGGGTTATGCATAATTTTCTTTTATAAAGCAAATCATCTCATGTAATTATGAATTCCTAAATAATATTATTTGCACATCTTCTTGCAATAGCTTTGTTTTTTTGTTTTTTTTCTAATTTTCTCTTTTGTGGAAGGTTTTTTGGTTTGCATGTTTGATCTTGGTTTCTAATAGTATGTATGTATGTAAGATTGTATGTGCATATGTATGTATACTTGTATGTGTGAACGCTTTTTCTGCACTTGCTCAAAGATTGACAAATATTAGCATATTAGTCAATTTAAACAAATGAAATGAAGTATTCCTATGAAATACTTGAACATGATAAATATGCAAACAAGACAATAAGAAACTAAAGAAACTAAATGAAAGCATATAAAATCATATTCAAACTCTATCCCATTTTGGGAGTGGTGCTCCTTTGATGTAGAAAGAATGTCCTTTCCCACCCCCTTTTTATTAGCTCTTGATCCTAGATGTGAAGATGACTTTGATGCAAAGAGAGTATGAAATATAAGCTAAAATGTGATAAAAAGGCAAGTGTTTGAGCAATGAACTTAGTAGAATAACAATTCTTCAAGTTGTGGATCCATTTCAAGTAGAAGAGGCTTCTACTTATAGGAGTGAAGGGTTGAAGAATGAGTGAATTGGTGAATGTGGGATTGAAAAGAGTCCCAATAGGAATGTGACACTTGTCACAAGGCTAATGGATGAAGGTGGAGCACATTTTGGGGAATGTGCATAGTTAAGAGGATGTAAGAGGATTGAATGCATATGGTTGAGAGTGTAAGAGAATGTGGGTGAGGATATAAGAGAGATTAATGCCCTTGTAAGAGACAAGATGGCATGTAAGAAGGAGTTAATGCCTTTGTAAGAGTTATTTATGGGTGTGTAAGAGGCTTTTGCAGGGAAATTGAATGAGGGGGTGGTTGGGAGGAATATGCCATTGTGAGGATAAGTATGGTAATTAGATAATTAAAAGAAATGAATTTCATATGCAACTTGGTTTTTTGACCATGGGTTTAGTTTGACCTTGAGGTTGAGTCAAAAGCTAAAGAATGGGTAATGAGGAATAGGAGTTAATTAGTTCAGAATTAATCAATTTGAAGGGATTAGGGGGTTTATGACATTTGATTTAAATAAATAATTTTATTTATTAAATTATATGAGAGGAATTTAGGATTTTAATTAAATAAATTGATTTATTTAATTAAACATGTTGAACATTTGTGAATTAATCTAATAAATTTCTTGATTTGATTAATAGTAGAAATTGATAATTTGAGTGTCTACATTTTCCCCCTCTTTGAAGCAATGTACCTACTGTGTTGATTCAAAGAAAAACATTGGCAAGATCAAAATTCAAAAAAAATCTAATTTTTTCGGATGCCCCATTGTTGCCCCAATGGAAAGAATTGTGTTGGTACATTGCCCCCTTGAGAGATCAAACACAAATTCCAATTATTGGGTTGAGCTCGCAAAAAGAGATTCAAGATGGTGAAATGAGAAGGTTAGACTAGTAGATTTATACTATGATGATGATGCAAATGAGATGGTTTTAAGATACTTAGAATAAAAAATCTATATTATCTTAAACAACTTAAATGATCATGCAATGCATGTGAGATGGATGAATTTTGCTTATGATGATATGCCATGATTATGCAAAATGTTGATAGTTTGTGGACGTAGGATGGATGCATTGATATATTTTTTTGAATGTCATGATACCATGTTAGTACAAGGAGAAGATAGAAGAATGGGAGGGGTCAACCCTTGATCCTGAGAAGATGCAAAACTCCAACAAGTTTATGAGTCATCGAGACTTTATTAGATATGATGATGAATGATGATAATTTTCTTATCGAGGGATTGGGACACAAATGGCACAACTTTCCTTATGTTTGATAACACACGTAGATACGATGCATCAAGGTATAAACAACCAGGATGGTGTGTTATCTAGTACAATGGAATTTGATTGAGTGAACAGATAGGAGTACCCTTGTTCACACCTGACATACGTAAACCTTACTAGGATGTACTTTAGACAAGTCGAAAATCTCAGACCAAAACATAGAAAGGCGAAACCTTTCCATGTAATAGTCAACAAGTTATTTAAAATATCCTCCATACATACCTAACAAAGCAAGTATTCTCCAAGGTTATATTACAAGAACATCCAACAACCACGACAAATGAAATATAATGATCGATGCCCCATTCCTTTCTCTCTAAATTGTTTTGATTAGATATCATTGAGAGGTCATTGGAATGAGTGCAATACGATAAATCAAAAGAAAAGATCAAGTACACAAACAAGTCAATTTTCTTCATACCTCTAGCCAAGACTAAACTACAATAATGTCTGATGTTGATGTCCATTATAGGAAAGACGTATCCTAGGACATGATGTTATCAAATAATTTTGAGACTAAAAGGATGATGGGCTATTGATACCAATAGTTGACCAAATTGTTTACTTATTGACCTAGACTTAAGACCTTGATGCTTGAGTTTACACTTTTACATTTTCTATACTTGTTTCCAATTTGCGTTATCAAAGGTTGAAGATGATGATTGTTTTATTGTGAGTTAATTTTTATTGCGGGTGAACATGAAGCGAGATGGATGATTTTTGGTTTTTTTATTTTTTTTGGTATTTTGAGGTTATTTTGGGATTTTTGAGATGTTTTACAAATATTTTGATTTTCAAATTTTCCAATGTTTTGGTGTTTTTTGAGATTTTGACCAAGAACCTAACCTAAGGATCTATTTTAGGGGCCTCTATGGTTGATCAAAGATTAGCCTTTCCTACATTATACACACAGAGACCATGTAGTTTGACTAAAACAAACTCGTTATTGATGTGATATGAACAATTGGATTGTCAATTTATTATGATGGACACCTAAAGGACCTATCTAGGGGCCTTAGGGGCTGATCATGTTGGAAATAGGATGTTATTTAATTGAAAATCCTAAATATTAATTATTTCATGTATCTCCTAAGTTCTTGGAATGTGTTCAACAACACTAAGATTAGGATAAGATTAATATTTGATGAAATAACTCATGAAATTGACATTTGTAGTTATTCCTAAATAATAGGAAAATGTGAGTGCACACATGGTAAGGTGACACTCACCTTGAGTTCAGTTAACTATTCAAAGTAAGAGATAACACTTTTGAATGCATGTAAAGATCCTAGGAGTTATGGTTTGATGTGTGCATGCATAAAGTTCAGTTCAGTTTAGTTCAGATGAGTTTAGTTCAATTTAGTTCAATTCAGAATTAGTTTAGCTTAGTTTAGTTTAGTTCAATTCAGTTATGGTTCAGTTGTCTTCAGTTGGTTTTAGTTGTATGAGCTAGTTGACTTCAGTTAACTTGGAATGCATGGCTAGAATAACTTGAGTTTTATGATAGATAATAGGGACTACCTCCAGTTAATAGGGGATGACCATTCTTGTATGAATGGTGTTGAGTAATGTTTCAATTAACAAGAAATCACTTGGAGCCAACTTGGGTGCCCAAGATGCTTTCTTCGAATTACCTTTTATGCATGTTGAGATATTTTTGAAGACTCAGTTAAGTAGGACCTATGATGGGCACCAACTTTGAGGAGGAGCTTTGGAATTATCAATAGAATGAAGGTTGAGTTGTGACTTTAGTTTGGGAAGCCCAAATGGATAAAGCACATGTTTTAGCATTGTTCTTCATAGGATAACCCTATTTGCATGAGATATGGCATACCTTTTAGGGCTAGGGCTTGAACATTGTAATTGTAACTCATGTTGGAGTATACAAAGTAAATCAAAGCCTATTTATCTCAAGCAACTTGAATAGAGTTATCATAGTTTTATTGCAGGTTGTGAAGAAGATTGATGAAGGAAAAAGAGGCATTCTCAAGCACGAATTGGAGCTATTGTAAGCTACTTCAGAGATTGAATAATAGAATAATTCTTGGTAGAGTTTTTTACCAAAAGGGTTTCTCCACAGTACATGCTTGTGTAATCTTTCTAATATCCTATCTACTTCTTCTATCAACTTTTGTCTACATTCTACAAATAGAAAAATGGATTAATCAAATAATCACCCACAAAGAACATGTAACAAAAGGAAAAAGCTTATTTAGATAAGAAATATTAAGGTTTGACAAAGTATTAAGCTAAAAAGAAAACCTCAATTTTCAACATTTGGTATCAGAGTTGAGGTTGGGTAGAGTATTGGGACGCCTTTCTCTTAAAATTTTGGAGGTTTTTTGCCTATAGTGGGAGATTTAACTATTTTTATTATTGCTGATTTTAGAAAATAAATTTGTTATAATGTGTCATTGAGAGCTTGGATTCATAGTTTTGGTGTGAGCTTATGATAGAAATGTGGTTTTGATTATGTGCATCATGATTCCATGGGATTGCTCAGTATCATGGTTCAATGGGAGCATTTGGCAATGAAGTGGATTCTTGGTTGTCGGATGGTTTTGTTATTATGTCATGGTATACTTTTGATTAGCGGTTTAGAGTTGTGGCATGGTACATGTTATGATAATTTTGATCATGAGGAAATGTCTGAAATTCCATATGCTTTTGATAGTGATCGTTTGATGTTTATCTTGTTGCCATGTATAGCTTAGTATCATAGTTCAGTGGGAGCTTTGGTAGGATATAGTAATCTTCATGGAGAGGATGGTAGTCACGATGCCATGTGTAACTCAGTACCATGATTTAGTAGGAGTTGTTGGAAGTGACATGGATGCATCATTGGTAAGGTTATCTTCATGTGATTGGGGATATGGTTTTTTATTGGTTTAGAGTGGTTGCTATTATGTCATGGTTTACTCTTGATATGCATTTAGAGTTTGGCATATTACATGTTCTCTTGAGACTAGGACGTATGTTATGGTGCATGTGATCTCCTAAGAGGAGATGATTAGATCATGGATGTCATCTTTATGTTCCTGATTCATGATTGCAGCTTTAACATTGATCTTGTGTAGTTTTCTTAAGTATTGGGTACATTAATCATTTGCTTGATTACTTCATGAAAGTGTTGTGTTACATTTGGATTTTGGCATGGATTGGTTGGTTACAGGTCCTCATGGATACTTGGAGAAATAGGTGAGGTTGGAGTTCTCTTATGGTAAGAGATATTTGTTGGAATGGTTACTTGTAAGAAAAAAAAATTCAATAGAAAAGACCGAGGAGCCTACACCTTGGTTGAATGTGAGTTCAACACACTCAGTGGTTTAGCATGCCTCCAAAGAGGTGGTTTGGATATAGAGACTTAGGAAAGGTATCGGTTTGGTTGATAATGGGAAGGTATTAATTGAGAAAGTTAACACTTTAATTAATGTTATAGATTATCTTATGAAACCATACAAATAAGTTCTCTTGGTTTTAATCATTTTCTTGGAAGCTTGGTTGCATTTGAAGTTAGCATGGTTTGATTAGTTGGTGCAAGAAGGACATTGGCCTTGAGTTTTGTACTTGTTTTATTATTCCTTGTTTAGAATAATTGCAATGTATAATGTCAAGTGGTAGAATGTTGGAAATAGGATGCCATTTAATTGCAAATCCTAAACATTAATTATTTCATGTATCTCCTAAGTTCTTGGAATGTGTTCAACAACACTAAGATTAGGATAAGATTAATATTTGACGAAATAAATCATGAAATTGACATTTGTAGCTATTCCTAAATAATAGGAACATGTGGGTGCACACATGGTAAGGTGACACTCACCTTGAGTTTAGTTAACTATTTGGAGTTAGAGATAACACTTCTGAATGCATGTAAAGATCTTAGGAGTTAGGATTTGATGTTTGCATGCACATGAAGTTTAGTTCAAATGAGTTCAGTTCAATTCAATTCAGAATCAATTTATTTTAGTTTAGTTTAGTTCAGATCAAATCAGATTAGTTCAGTTCAGTTCAGTTATGGTTCAGTTGTCTTCAGTTAGTTTTAGTTGTATGAGCTAGTTGACTTCAATTAGCTTGGAATGCATGGCTAATAACTTGAGTTGTATGACAAATAATAGGGACTACCTTTAGTTAACAAGGGATGGCCATTCTTGCATGAATGGTGTTGAGTAATGTTTTAGTTAACAAGAAATCACTTGGAGCCAACTTGGGTGCCCAAGATGCTTTCTTGGAATTACCTTTTATGCATGTTGAGATATTTTTGAAGACTCAATTAAGTAGGACCTTTGATGGGTGCCGACTTTGAGGAGGAGCTTTGGAATTATCAATAGAATCAAGGTTGAGTTGTGACTTCAGTTTGGGATGCCCAAATGGATAAAGCACATGTTTTAGCATTTTTCTTTAGAGGATAACCCTATTTGCATGAGATATGGTGTACCTTTTAGGGCTAGGGCATGAGCATTGTAATTGTAACTCATGTTAGAGTTTACAAAGTAAATCAAAGCCTATTTATCTCAAGCAAGTTGAATAGAGTTATCATAGTTTTATTGCAGGTTGTGAAGAACATTGGTGAAGAAAAAAGAGGCATTCTCAAGCAAGAATTGGAGCCATTGTAATCTACTTCAGAGTTTTAATAATAGAATAATTCTTGGTGGATTTTTTTCCCGAAAGGGTTTCTCCACGGTACATGCTTGTGTAATCTTTCTAATATATTGTCTACTTCTTCTATCAACTTCTGTCTACATTCTACAAATAGTAAAATGGATTAATCAGATAATCACCCACAAAGAACATGTAACAAAAGAAAAAAGCTTATTTAGATAAGCAATATTAAGGTTTTACAAAGTATTAAGCTAAAAAAAAAAACCTCAATTTTCAACAGATCAAAGATTAGCCTTGCCTATGTTATACACACAGAAGCCTCGTAGTTTGACATGATGACTATGTTTTTGAATTTTTCTATTTTTGACCTATTTTTAGGTTTTTTTGATATGTTTTGGATGTTTTTTTGGATTTTTTTTGGTTTTATGAATGTTTTCATATTTTTTTATGTTTAAGGAAGATTTCAAGAATATACATGAATCTAATCTGGTGTAGGTATAAGGAATTCCCCTAGCATGATGTGATAGACTACCCCAATACAGGAAAGAAAAACTAACCTTAGGAAAGTGTCGAGTAGTTCTAAGATGGAACATGATACCAACACAGGATCGAGCTATGATACAGACGTAATGGGTGAATGGAAGAAATAATGGATTATGATGGGTGAATATGATGGAAGGTGATGCGTTATAGGCCAAAGAGTCAATGGTGGATGGAAAGTGCTTATTTACACAAGGTGTCTAATTGCCAGGTTTTCACCAAGGTACTTGCCCAAAGCACCACTGAAGTGGTTTTCACTAGAGGATGATTTTTTTCTTTACTAATTTTAATCCTTTTTCTAAATTTTTTGGATTTTGATATTTTTTTATTTTTGTGTATTTTTGGATTTATACCTTGCAAGCTTAGGCATAAACTTTTTCAGATGGGAACTATTGATGGGCTCCTATAGAGGCTCACCTTCTATTGTGGACAACTAATATGCTCCTAATTTGTAACTTGTCATGATGATGAAGGGACCTAACCAATTTGGTTCAAACTTGCCCTCAATCTAGATTTGGAACATTTTTTTGATTTTCTTTCAACATGATCTCTCTGACTTGGAAGGACTAACTCTTGATCTTCTTATTATATCTCCTTCTAAGACAGTTCTGATAAACCTGTAGGTGTTTCAAAGCATCCAAGTGTCATTCATCTAGTAACTCCAACTCATTCAATCGTGATACTCAATACTCCTCATTAGTAATAGGATTTTGCAATGATATTCTTAGGGATGGGAGCTCAAACTCAATTGGAAGGATGGATTTTGATCCATATACCAAGTTGAAATGGGTTGCACCTGTAGGCATGTGGATACTTGTTCAATAGAGTCATAAGGCAGGGTTCAACTATAGGTGCTAGTCAAAACCAACTTCATTGACCATTTTCTTGAGGATTTTTAGGATGGTCTTGTTGGAAGCCTCAACTTGGCCATTACCATGGGGGTAATATGGGGTGGAGAATTGATTTTGGATATTAAATTTTTGGCATAGCTCACGAACATCCTAGTTCTTGAATGGTGTCCCATTATTAGAGATAAGGGCTTGTGGAACACTGTAACGACAAATGAGTAGTTTAGGATGAATTTAGAGATACGCTTCCTTGTGATATAGGTCATGGGGATGGCTTCTACCCACTTTGTGAAGTATTATGTGGAATGATAATGAAATTGTGTCCATTAGATGAGGTGGGTTTGATTTTTGATGAGATCAAGCCCCCATTGTGAAAAAGGCCAAGGTGTTATGATTGGTTGGAGCTCTTGAGCTGGTGCATGGATGAGGTCTCCATGTTGTTGGAATTGCATATATTTTTGGACATAGTTGTGAGCTTCTTTCTCCATAGTAGGCCAGTAGTACCCCATCCTCAGTAGTTTCTTGGCCAAGGTCATACCACTAGAGTGTGAACCACAAATTTCATTGTGTACCTTTGTTAAGGAAATCAAAGCTTCCTCAGGGTTAAGGAATTACAAAAGGGTTCCTTTGATAATCCTATGATAAAGGGTGTCGCCTAAGATGACGAAGCGAGATGAATTTTTAATGAAGTTTTTCTTGAGATTTAGGGTGATGTCAACAAGGATGACTCCTATTTTTAAGTAGGTGAATATTTCATGGTAACAAAGATCACCATGGCCAACGATTTCACATACGAACTCATATTTTGGTACCTCAAAAGCTGGTACGAGAAGCTGCTCAACAAGGAATTCATGTTTATGAATGTTTTTTGGGATATCTAGTAATGATCTGATTGTAGCCATAGCATCAGTTTCTCTATTGTTTACCCTTGGTATCTATTCAAATGTTATGTCAATGAAGAACTCCTTAAGATCCCCCACTAGCTTTTTGTACGGGGTAGGTTTATCATCCTTAGTTTGATATTCATCATTGGCTTGATTGATAATTATTTGTGAATCCACATAGACCTTTTTTGCCATAATTTTCCATTGTACCACAATTTGAAGTCATATGAAAAGAGCTTCATACTCTGCAATGTTATTGGTGCAAGGGAAAGACAACCTATATGATTTTGGGATATAATCCTCTTATGGTGTGATGAAGAGGATTCCTACTTCTAAATCATGTTGCATGTATGATTCATCAAAGTATACCTTCTAATGGTCTGCAACTTTCAAGTTGAAAATTGACTCATCTGGAAAATTTGATACCTATGGGTTCTCATCATATATAGGTACCTTGACCAATTGATCTATAATTACCTATCTTTTGATGGATTTCCATTCCACATATTCAATATCATACTCCGTTAGGATCGTGACCCACTTAGCCATTCTTCCAGTGAGCATTGCTTTAGAAAGTAGATACTTCAGGGGTTCTATCTTGGTGATGACCTTTATTTGATGAGAAAGCATGTAATGTCTAAAATTTTGTGAGGAAAACACTATTGCAAGACAAGCTTTCTCAATGAATGTGTAGTATAGCTCATGTCCCACTAAATTTCTACTAATGTAGTAGATGGTCCTCTCTTTCCCTATTTCATCATGTTGAGCTAGAAGGGCACCAAGAGGTACTTTCGTAGTTGAAATGTAAAGGATCAATGGCTTTTTTGGAATTGGTGACATGAGGACTAGTGGTGTTAGCAAGTATTCCTTGATTTGATTAAATTCCTGATTGCATTTCTCATCCCATTTGTAGGCCACTCCCTTGTGAAGGAGATGAGAGTATGGGATGGTTTTATCTTCCAACTATGCGATGCATATTCGAATTGATTGAAGCCTTCCTTACAAACCCGTCAATTGTTTCAGTGTCCGTGGTGCTTCCATGTCAAGGATTGCTTTGAATTTTGAAAGGTCTATCTCGATTCCCCTCATTGATATAATATATCCCAAGAGCTTTCCTTAAGTTATGCTAAAGACACATTTCTTGGGATTGAGTTTTACCTTATACTCTTCTAGTCTATCAAAGATTGGGTCAAACATTGATATGTTGTCTTGAATTTTTCTTGATTTGGATAGTATGTCATCCAAATAGTCCTCTACATAATTTTGGATCATGTCATGGAAGATTAAAGTCATAGCCCTTTGGCATGTAGCTCTAACATTTTTAAGCCTGAATGGCATCATATTCCAATAGTAGGTGCCCCACAGACATGTGAAGGTTGTTTTATGTTGGTCATCCTTTGCAATCATAATCTAGTTGTATCCTAATTTTTTTTTCCATCAATGATAGAAATCCATGCCCCGCTGTTAGATCTACAATCATATCTAGGTTGGGGAGGGGGAAATCACCCTTAAGACATGCTTTATTTGGGTCCCTAAAGTCAGTACAGATTCAGATTCCTCGAGTGGGATTGGAAATAGGTACAAGGTTGGAAACCCATTCTAGATAATCAATGGGTTGGATGAAGCCAAATTTTAGGAGTTTATGTAGCTCAAGTTTGACCAATAAGGTGATTTGTGGATGCATATTTCTCAATTTTTGTCTCACAAATTTCACCTCTGGATAGATTGCTAGATGATGGACCACTACTCCTAGATCAAGGCCTGGCATGTTGGCGTATGTCCACACAAAGTTCACTTTTCTTTCCTTTAGAAATACTGCTAGATTTTCTTGCTTCTTAGTTAAAAGTGACTCAATGTAGAAGGTGATATGTAGGGTCTCTTCGGTTCCCAAATTTATTGGGTTGCACTTTTCTGCTAGGACTGTTGATTTCTCATGATGGATGGCACTAAGATGAAGATTGAATCCCTCATCCTTTGGCACCTTAGAGAGGTTTTCACCATTGGATAGGTCCTTTTCTTTATTATTTTGGGATTAGAAAGTGCCACAGTGTGGTTTTCACTTAAGGATTGAGACATTACTCTTAGATTTTCAATTTTGTGACTAAGAGATTCAATCGTTTCCCCGTAGTACACATGCGTATCCAACTCTATGTCACTACAAAAAATCCCTATGATTTGATCCATTTTTTGCTCTAGTTTTTGCTTCCACCCACTATTTTAATGTAATTTTTGCCAATTTTTTGAAAACGTTGGCACTATTTATCAGGATGGCACTTTTTTTGGCATTTATTTGCACTAATCAGGACAATTCAGTGCTAATTAAGGCGGTAATTGGTGCCAAAAGTAGCACCTTAGTTAGTGCCAACCCTTAGCTTTGAGTTTAGCTTCAAGTTTAGTGCCACTTTTAGCTCTAGCTTTAGCTTCAAGTTTAGCTTCGGGTGTAGCACCGGTTTGGACACTCCTATGTCAAAGAGACTTATTTATATGTCTCATCGACGATGTAAAAAAGTGAAATGTCAACAAGATATAGGCATATCAAGGAGAGAATCACTTACCTCACATCGACAAGGTATATCTACAAGTGCTCGGCAAAACACAACTCTTGGATATAGCAAAGTAATGTCGATGAGACATTGAGATATCGGTAAGACAAGATCTTCAAGTAATGATCAAAATCATACACCGCTATACTGCTAGGAAGGTGAGAAACATATGCGGTAGAGTGTTATACATTGCAACACCATGATAGGAAGCCTTGAGCAAGGCGGTGGTATGGTAAACAATAGAAGGGAAGGGAAAAATACCACCATACCACAACCGGTATAATAAGAGACGACAATAGTATGACAATTATGGCATCATTATAATTTACAACACTAAATGCAGCAAATCACATCAGTCATAATCCATTTGAA
Organism: Sequoia sempervirens; assembly: GCA_007258455.2. Classification (NCBI taxonomy): domain Eukaryota; kingdom Viridiplantae; phylum Streptophyta; class Pinopsida; order Cupressales; family Cupressaceae; genus Sequoia; species Sequoia sempervirens. Next base: position 765,685,435 of record VDFB02271358.1, read on the forward strand.
TAAATCATTTAAGGAATCAAGAAATAGCCTGCCAAAATACTGTAAAACTCTAATAAACATACTCTAAATTTTTTGTCAAAATCTTATTTTTTAGGCATAGCCCGCCAAAATGGAGTTTTCATTTTAATAAACATATAATAAAACCTTTGTTGAAACCTTATTTTCAGGCATAGCCCACCAAAATGGAGAAGTGCTTCAATAAAGAATGATAGAGAATGGTAAGGAGATGTGCGTGATAGGAGGCATAGGATTCATTGTTATTTATCTCATTCCTGCTCTAATCAACAAGGGTTACAATGTTCGCACTACTATTTGTAATCCAGGTATTTAATTGACATATGTTTGCATAATCTCAAAGTCCTTCAGATTCTTTTGAAGTATCAATGAATCCTATATAGGGTTTAGAATGACTTCTTTTAATTTTAAAAAATAAATTAGATGATTTTGAAGTATCAATGTGGCCTATATAGGGTTTAGAATAATTTATTTTAATTTTAAAAAATAAATAAATGATGTATTTTCCCGTGATTAGATAATGTGGAGATCTCCTAAATCTGCCCTAGCACACTATCCTCTTTCACACTATGTTCATTTCTCCAGCTGCTAGGGTTTTGCATTTGACATCTTTAATATCTTCATGATAGTGGTTTTTAAATAGATCTTAGTCTTTGCTTTAATCTTTATCATGTGACCCTTGAGTTCCATAATCCACCTTCAATCTCTTCTAAGAATGTTGTCTTAAGGTAAACTGCATAGTATGTATATAAAGCAAGTCCTTCATACCTTCCATTGTTCCAAACCACCACCCACCGCCTTGTTTAAAATGTTACCTCCATAAGCACAATAGCATCTTTTAAAATCATGGTTTCCAGTGATTGACCATTAAGGTCACTACTTTCATCAAGATACAATGAGATTTTTTTCTTCAAACTTAAGGAATTATGTAATATAACATTGTGAATTGTTTGTTGTGTACAATTTGATTTTCATGCACATTTATTGCTTTGCTAACTACCTTTAAGATTGGATATTGTACCATCAACTGCAATCTCAAACAACTCACTCACTGTCACTTGAAGATTCCTTTCATGAGCATCCTTGTATAAAATCAAACTATTCCCTATTGACTGCCTACTTACTAATATAGGGGACTCATTATTTCATGTTATTTTGAGTTTTATTTAGAAGGGGTTAATATGTTGCAGTTTTATGTGCAGGAAGAATAGATTGTGATTCAACATTTTGGTATGGACGGTTTAGGAAAAATTGGATTGCTATTGGTGTCATAACTAGGTTGGATTGTACCTTGAGATGATGTGAAACACTTCTGGGTGTTTACACTCGGAAGTAGAACTTGTGTGTAGGAATTTCCAAATATCCGATAAAGGAAGTTTCTACATTGTAGAGATAAAATCATAAATTTTCTTATCCAGTTTCTGATCCAACCTTACATCTTTAATATCCGATAGAGAAAGTTTGTACATTCTAAAGATAAAATCATAAATCTTCTTATCCAACTTTTGATCTAATTTGAGGTCTTGAATATCAAACAGAGAAATTTTCTATATTCTAAAGATAAAATCATAAATTTTATTGGTCCAATTGGAGATCCAATTTTAGGTCGTGAAGCTCTGAAAGAGAAAGTTCCTACATTCTAAAGATAAAATCATAAATCTGTTTGGTCCAATTTGAGGTCCAATTGTAAGGATTTGTCTTTTTAATTATACTTTCTGATATTTGTCTTGATACAAATTGTTACTTTAGAATTATGATATTTATTTTCTTCTAATGTTTTCAACCCTCATTTTAGGGAAGAGCTCTGAAGATGGTTCCTTCAGATGGAGACTACACTTTTTTGTTGTAGGTTCCATCAAGAAACACCAGAAGCTCAAGTACAGTCATACTCAGGTACAACAAAGTTTGAGATTACCTTGTTCTCCTTGATACAAAATGTTGTCCTTCAATCCCTATTAAGCAACATTCACTATTATGGACTTCATCATTGTACCTTTAATGAATTTGATTTAATTTGTTATGTGGAAACATGTTGTCTCTTTCTTTGCAAGTGATGACTATTGTGTAAGATTTTGATCCACATGACTGCCCCTCATGTTCAATTCTTGTGACTTTTACGATGCTTGGGGCTGCTTACTTTTAACCAGACTGGTAATGAAAACTATCTTGGAATCCTTGATGATCAGTTTTTTTTAGAATCATGGCTATGTTGATAGTGGAATGTTCTTATTAATAAGTATAAATATTTATCAATAAGGAGATTACCCCTTACCAACATACTCCACTATCCTTGCAAAGATTTATCTTTAATGCTTCATGGATGGTTTACTTGTGATTATCCTTCTCAAATGAAACAATAGGGAAGCAGGCTAGGCTCAGCCCTTGTGGGAGCCACATTTGACCCCACATGTTGTAACCAGATAAAAAAAAAACCTAATTTTATCTATACCTGTACAATGAGAAAACATGTTAGATAAAACTGAGCATATGATAGATATGTTTGATAACTTTCTTGTTTTCTTGGACATCTATGGTATGCAAGTTATTTGAATGCACATGATGATCAAATTATATGTTTATAGATGTATGCACATATTTTGACTAGTGATCCTTCATTGCTCTAACAACACTCTTCTCACTCAAATGTAGAGAACATAGGAGGAGCACTTGGAAGACATCAACTTGGTGGCTTAGACAAGCGGGAAGACTAAAGTTGATGTAGAACAAAGCAACTAGGATTCATCATTGAGGCAATGACGAGTCCCCTTTCTCTTTATGTGCATTTTTCTCTTTTGTATCTATAAATGTATAGTTTTTCGATTATATCCATTCAAATAGTCAATTCCACAACTTTGTGTGGAACAACATACATTTACATTATCAATAAAGACTACATTTTTGAAAGGATTGTGCAATCTTTCCTATATTATATGCATTAAATGCATAAGTACAATCTAGTAATGTAATATTTTGATTTTGTTTATGCACATGAATGTAATGTAGTAGAAATAAAAATGTACCTTACTCTTCATTTGAAAATCACAAAAGCTCTACCTAATTGAGCTATTGACTTTTGTGTCTTCACGAAAATATGTTGATACAAAATGAATGGAAGGAACATCGAAGTAATCCTAATTTTTTCTGCCAACCAAAGAATCGTCCTTTTTAAAACATGGATTGTGTTGTACCCAAAATTCCATCCTAATTATTTTTGCATACTTCCATTTTCACTCATCTCTTACATCCACCATATGCATATAATTCTCATCATAATAACTTAAATTTAATAAAATCCCTCACGTGAGCTTCCAAATAAAACCCTTGATCACAACATCAAAGTGTATTCCTCCTTTGAAATACTCCTATGATTGCTCATAGCATATCACCAAGACAACACCATGTCGATGAGAGTCCCTCCAAAGTCTCCTTGACATTAGCACAAAGCATAGATCAAAAATGTAGAGGAGACACCCCTATGTCAAAGAGACTTATTTATATGTCTCATCGATGATGTAATATAGTGAATGTCAACAAGATACATGCATATCAAGGAGAGAATCACTTATGTCACATTGACAAGGTATATCTACAAGTGCTCGATGAAACACAACTCTTGGATAAAAAGAAGTGATTGTCGATGAGAAAGTGACATATCAGTAATAGACATTAACTTGTCTCATCGACACTGAAAATGAACATCGAAGAACATAAGATCTAATGTCGATGAGACATCGAGATATCGGTAAGACAAATAAGATTGTCTCATCGACAGTCTTCAAGTAATGATCAAAAGCATACACTGCTATACCGTCGAGAAGGTGAGCAACATATGTGAGAGAGTGTTATACACCAGAAGGGAAGGGAAAAACACTGCCATACCAGCATATCAAAGAAACAATAGACATTTTAATTAAAATTCTTTTCAACAATTATGAAATGATGATTAGTTCGATTGATGTGACTAACAAAAATATCGATGAGACTATTGCTATTAATGAAGACCTTGATCATAAAAGTGGCACGAGCACCATTTATGAACTAGGGCTGGATGAAGTGTCCTGAAATTTGATAAATATGGCCTCGACGAAGTTGAAATCACTGTGAATTGTAATTGAAGGATTTGGAGAACCAAGTTGGATGGCAATAGGTAGTTGGAAATTTTCAACATTTATCCAAGTAAGTGGTCTAGACTCAGGTTAAAGTATTTTCTCAGTAAGTAGATGAAAGTATTGCATGAGTAGGGTTGAGATGGAAAAAACCCCAGGCAAACAGAAAGCAAAAAGATAGAAAATTGAAGCTAGTCAATTGAATCAAGGCTTAATCAATCAGTGTCCCAGGTCTGGGCCAAAATACAGAAGAATAGCATAGCTTAACCCATCACATGTGGCATTAGTAGATAAGCATAAAAATATAGGAGATGTATGGACTCTATGTAGGGGTTACAACCACTTTATTTATCATTATAGGAAGAAATTCTAGCATAGCCCAGTGTCAAACCCGTGGAATTTGAATTTGGGTAAACTTGTAGTACCCAACATCTTTGTGAATGTAGAGTTAATTAAGGTTTTGGAAAAGAATTACAATCCAAAGATGAGAGAAATTCATTTTCCTGATGGGTCATAGTTCATGGTCATAAAGCCAGATTATATTTCCATGATTTTTCAGCTAGACACTTCCCTGAAAACAAAATTATGAATTAGAGACTTGTTGGAGGAATACCGCACCATGGACACAATTTACAAGAGGTGAAAATTTCCTCTACATAGGGTTAAAGGTGTGGGTAACCAAACTATGAGGTTCTCTAGTGAAGATAAGCCAACATTTTATGTGGCTTTGTTTGAAGAATACTGTCAATACACTTATTACCCAGTTGGTCAAGTACTGGGAATTGATGTTCCTGAGAACGTGACAATTTCTCCCATGGTTTTAGCCACAGAAATCCAGAGCCATAATAATCAACCCTATGTTTATGCAGAGTATTTATCAGAGGCCATCAATAATTCCCTCAATATCATCAAGAATGACAGTGAAGCCATTAATTTGAAGCACTATTCTCTTTTCATGCACATGATATTATAGGAAGGTCAGGTGATGGGGATATGGTGTGAGGAATTAAGAATAAAAGACTTAGATAATGATGGAAATTCAAGGCCTGTACAAATGTGGACATCTGTGTGGGACACCAGGTGTGGGAGGTCCCACTACCTATATTTTGAGGAATATTTTGTTAAACCACTATACAAGATGATAGGCCACAAATGTGACTACAACCTCTCCCTAGAGATCTTAAAATTCCTCTGACCAAAAGATATGGGTCATGAAGCAGGGATGAATCACAATTGCGGGGATTGGTACATGTTTGGGGATTGTATTGTTATCAGGGTTTATGGATTTGAAGCTACACCTTATTTGTTGCCTACGACTGTGCCAGACAAAGTTTCTTATTTAGAGATCATAAGGCAATTGTCATTTTCAGCTTTCATGCATTTAAATAGCATGGGGGGAGTACTTTCATTCCTTCCACTTTATTCTTTGGTGATTTCACTATTATCTCTAATTTAGGCTATGAATTGGTTAGTGGTAAATTGGATTATTATGGCTTGCCGGTTGGAAACAAAAGGGAAAATTTTGATCCTGAACACTTCATTTGTGATGCAAAAGTTTTTAGAAATTGAAAGGGTATGAGCATAGTTTCATTTTAGAAGATGTCATCAGAAATTGTGAAGAAAAACAAAACATGATGAGAATGAATTCCTATAGTAGGGTTATGATGGCTGGGGCTTGGAAGGTGAATAATAACCTAGGCTATGTAGGGGTTTCCCTGAGGTACATGATCCCATAGAAAGAATTGAACAATTAATCCTCCATGAAGAAGAACTAATAAGAGATGTGCCACTTGTGGAATTTGAAAGAGGAAGGGGCATCGATCCTAGGAGGCAAGTAGAAAATATCACACTACTCGATCACTTATCACCTCATCCTACTCTTAAAGTGAGCTTTTCAATTGGTTCCCCATCCATGGAAGAAGATAACACTGAGGAGGAAGGAGTCTCACGGTTTAATGCTCCTGTTATACCCTAATATGAGATGCCATTAGAAAGAAGTGTGATCTCCTTTGAAGCCTTTAATGAGCTATCAGATGATGTGAGGAATCATGCAAGTTAGGAATTTGTTGCAAATGATAACTTTGTGGAGACCCCTAAATTTAAGTCCTTTATATATGAATATAAAGGAAGACTAATAAGAGAAAGGTTAAAGGACATTGACCTTGAGAAAGAGGCTTATGCCTTGAAAGAGTTGCAACATGAAATTGATAGTGAAACGAGAAACACGATTGCTAAGAGAGGAAGAGCATTATTGCAAGAAGCTAGAGTTATGCTCCTTCCTGGGTGGGATATTAGTTCAGCCATTGTGCTTGACAAATTTTTGAAGAGAAAGAATAAAACTTTGCAAATAAAAAATGAAGCAGGTGACAGGGTCTATACAAGGTCAGGGTATAGTCCTGATAATACCAATTTGTAAATTTGGGCTCTTTACCCCCCAAGAAAGAAGCCTTCTCTCATTGACCATGATCAAATTTTTGGACATCTCCTAGTGCAAAGAGTAGGGGAGATAGATCCTTGGAGACTATTGAATTGAATGTGAATGTAGCCAAATTCACCAAAGCCTAGATCCAAAAGCTAGTAAGAGATAACCAGTGGATGATAGAGGAAAATGACAGGTTGAAACAAGAATTAACCAACTACAAAGACAGGCTTCCTGCTCCTCCAAGGATTTACTCTCCTTCAATTGAACATGAAAGAAAAGTGTTAGAGGCCATGTCTGAGACTGCTCAATTGAAGCATAAATTTGAAAAGGCTCAAAAGGAACAAGAAGAACTAAAAAGAAAATTGAAGGCTACTACTTTTGAAGTAACATCAGCGATAATTTGTATGAAATTCAAAGCTATGTGCCAACATGCAGATGGTGTCTGGCATGCTCACAGTGGAACATACAAGGCCCTCATGGAGCATGGAAGTCTGCTTGATAGGATGAAGGAAATGGAATCCCATATCAAGGAAAAAGATGGAGATAATAATTCTTTTCTCCAAGAATGTCAGACCCTCATGAATACACATGAAAAAATCTAGAATATCTTGACACAAGAATTGAGTGACTTCAGCCAGCCACTATGTATGGCCATGCCAAATTTCTTTGAAGAAACAGATTTGAAGAATCAAGAAACTTGGAAAAATGAGATATCAAAATATTTTCCAGGCATCCTTGATGACATCAATGATGAGGATGAGGTACTTAGGAAAACACATAAGCAACCCAGGAGGATTGCTGGATTGGAGAATTTAATGATAGACACTCTATAGAATGTAAACACTTATGCCCAAGAGAAATACATTGATCACATGTCAAAGGTTAATTTGTTTGTTGCACGAGCTATATGAGGAGGTAGTCAGAGTTTGGTTGTTGTGGATGCATTAACATGGTGCTTGAGCCTTGAATAGATCTTAGGTGGTCATGAGCACTTGCTGATAATTAATAGACTGTGGTGCATCCAACACTAAACTCTTTTTAAGTTTCTATGTTATGTTAATTATGCTTTAGTTAAGAAATGATGTAACTTTTGTGAATGGAACTGAAGCTTGTTACTTCCCATACAAATAGGGAAACCAAGGTCCAATTTTGATCATCATATCATCATCATTTCAATCCATTAGAATAGATACTAGACCATCTCATCCACTTATTCATATCAAAAGAACTCATGTTATGTATGTTTATATTTTGAACAATGTAATGGAGCAGATACATTATAACTGGTAATCCATTTTCAGTGTTTAATTGTTGTGTCAATTTTCATGCTTATTTATTGCTTTGTTGTCTCTAAAGTGGTCTTTTCAAGTTGTTTAAATCTACAAGATTTATCAGGGCACATTTGTTGTTACTATGTGGATGCTTTAATTGGTTTCTGGCTAGGTGTGAATTAAACTCCTTTCAACTAATTTACTTTAATTGGTTCGTATTAAGGATTCAAGTCCTCTTAGAGATTGAGACCCTCTTATGGTCTAAAAACCTGCATTTTTGAGACCCAACATATTGCAAATAACTCTAAAAATTTAGAAGTCTATGAAACAATGTATATATTCTATGAAATAGTGTATATATTCTTGTAATTGTAAATATTCTTGTATATATTCTTTTTTAAACATGGATTTCAAATAATTCTAAAAATTTAAAAGTCTTGGCTATTAACATTATTGTCTGCTGCAATGTCATCCATTGTATCATTGTGAATGTTCATATGTTCTTTCAAGTATTTAATATTATCATCATCCTCATCATCATTGAAATTTGACTGTAGACCATCTATATTGTTACCAGATGTATTTGGATCATCATTTTCTATACCATCCATATTGTTGTCTTCCATAACATCATCTAACTCTGGATTGTTGTCTTCTTGTGCCTGAACATAACCATCTTCAACATCATCATCGATGTCAATTTCTTCGATGTTCTATAATCCGTCTCTCTCATTTTGTTAGCCATCATTGTTTTAATCAGTATCCACTAATGCATCATCAAATACATGCCTTAATCTTGGATCATAATTTATGACAAATATCCATTTCGGGTCCAAAATATCTTCATAGAAAAATACCTACACATGAACGACATACATATATTAGATGCATGTTATAACGATTTTATTGATTAATAAACACATGTATATATTCACAATAAGCTATGAATTAATAGATTAATGATCACTACTACTTCTTGTTTAAGTTAAAGAAATACCTGATCACAATGAATTGGTAGAACATAAGGCTCCTTATCCTCTAGTAGGAATGATGAGGAATCTATAGAAAATAATCCACTATGGGTATCATGTCTTCATGTCCCCCCAAATGCTTCATACCATCTACACTTAAAAATAAAAAATTTAAAAGAGCGGTAATCCAACTCAATAATTTCTTGTATTTTCCCAACATATTGTAGATTCCCTTCAATTATATTCTTATCTTTTGAGCTTGATTGACTGGATTGCTTGAAGTCAACCATGATGCCACAATCAAAGGATCGTCTCTTTATGTCTACACTTTCTACACGATAATGTTGACCATATGCCCACATTGCTAGATATTTCCTCGCCTGTGAAAGACCATTTATTTTAGTGAAGAAAAATATAATGATGAATATTAAAATAGTTAATACTGTCAAAACTATAAGGAAACAACATTCTATAAAATTCCAACTGTACCTTTCTTTCACATCCTCTAGACATGTTGATTTCATCTTCTGTTATGTTTGAATATGTACCTGCATCTTCTATTTGATTTTGAATTTGTTCAGTAACCCATTCTAGTGTGCAATCTTTTTCCCATTCCCCAAGCAGATGAGTGGGAAGTGGAGTATTCCTTGGGTTCAATCTCTTAAACTGTCTCCTTGCTTCTAACACTTCTCTCTTTTTATCATATAGATCAATCCATTTGTTCATAAAGTCCACGTGGTACAAAATAAACTTGTCAAGTATAGAACTTTCATCTACACCTATTACATGTCAACATGTTTATTTAAAACTCCAAATTTCATGCTATTAATTTGACAAATAAATTATAGAGTAAATTAATGATTGCAAGAAAAACAACCACACTGATCATGAATTTACTTACTAATTTGTACTTCAACACCATTAGATTGTTGTTTTTCTCCATCAATAGTATCTGATGCTTGTTCTTTATCCCAGACGTGTGGTCCATCTTCAAAATCCTTACCAAGGAATTCACATAGGAAGAAAAATGCTTCATTCAATACATACCCTTTAGCCATGCAACCCTCTAGATGTGCCTTTTGTTAGACATATCTTTTAAGAGTTTTCATATACCTTTCAAAGAAAAACATCCACCTAATTGATATGACACCCACCAATTTAATGTCATCAAACACGTGTATAAGTAAATGGACTTGTAGGTCCATGAAACTTGTAGGGAGATCCTTCTCAAATAAACATATAATTTGTACAATTTATTTCTTCCACTTTGGTACTTTAGATTCATGGATCTCCTTGGAGGTCACCCACCTAATATAAGAATAGTAAATTAGTATGAACCTTTAGTCATAAATTAAAATGCAATATAATATCTCTATGTCTCTCACACATGAACATTTCATATAACCACATACCTTGTAAATGTTGCAATTGACTTATAGCATTCCTTAAGTCAACTGTAAGACAGGAACCCCCCCTGATTGACAATGACATGATATGCTATCAAACACATTTATGAAAAGGTCATTAGTAATTTTTTCTCACACAAAAAAATATCAAAATAAATTTAGTGCTTAATCAATGTTACCGGTAAATGTTAAATGCTGATACATAATACCTTCATTAAATTATCAAAATCATGTGTTAAATATTGTGATGTCCATCAACTATAAAAGCTTTAGCCAATGATGACCCATAGCTAGTAGGTGTCCCTATTGAACAAATGACATTTTTGAGTTGGTATATAATACCTTCATTAGTAATTTTTTCTCACACAAAAAAATATCAAAATAAATTTAGTGCTTAATCAATGTTACCGGTAAATGTTAAATGCTGATATATAATACCTTCATTAAATTATCAAAATCATGTGTTTTAAATCTTGTGATATGTCCATCAACTATAAAAGCTTTAGCCAATGATGACCCATAGCTAGTAGGTGTCCCTATTGAACAAATGACATTTTTGAGTTGGTATATAATACCTTCATTATTAATTTTTTCTCACACAAAAATATCAAAATAAATTTAGTGCTTAATCAATGTTACCGGTAAATGTTAAATGCTGATATATAATACCTTCATTAAATTATCAAAATCATGTGTTTTAAATCTTTTGATATGTCCATCAACTATAAAAGCTTTAGCCAATGATGACCCATAGCTAGTAGGTGTCCCTATTGAACAAATGACATTTTTGAGTTGGTCTAGCTCTTTTTTTTTCAAAATCCATGGAGCTTCTGCATATGTTTCATTTTCCTTGTTTGGCCACAAATGTTTTCTATCAAATTTGGTACGTGAAAGAGCAATATCTCTCCTCGAAGACAAGGTGTCCTTCTCCTTGCTTGATATGTGTTGAAATATAGAATCTAGGACATTTTTGAAGATGTGCATAGGATCTTATAGGTGAGATATTAATAGATCCTTCTAGTAAGGGAGCTCATAAAATATGGATTTCCTTTTCATTCCTTTAGGCATATTAACTACAACTTGTTTTGGTTCTTCAATTGAATTGAACCCTGATCAAAAAAATCCTCCCAAGCTTTCAATTTAGCATCATAATACTTCTTAAGCCAATCACCTGGACCCATAATCATGGGAGGGCCTCTATTTTCATCTTTTCCATCAAATTGATTCTTTAGGAAATTTCTAAACCTATGATCTAGTGGAAGAAAAACACTGTTGTTTGCATAAATAAATTTATGTAGATATTTAGAATACCACCCTTGAAATTGTTTTGCACATCTTGGACATGCAAATATCCCCTTTTTATGAAGCCCTACAATTCAATAAGTAATGTTAATAAAATAAAATAAATAGTATAAAACTAAGTATGAAAGTTGGGATGAAAATAAATTATGAGTGTCAATAAGTAAATATTTTATCTTACAAAAAAAAACACCAAGTCTTGGGAAATCATGAATTGTACAACATAGCACACCATACAACATGAAGGACCTATTTGATGGAGGACATGATATGTCATACATTCTTATGCCTTTCCATAGAAGTTGCATCTCATCAATAAAATGCGCAAGATAAACATCCATGTTTTTAACTTGATGTTTTCTTGGAACAATGAGATTCAGCATAAGGTGCTCCTTTCTAACACTCATCCATGGGGGAATATTGTATACTATCAATCCAACTGGCCAAAAACTATAGTTTGAGCTCAGGAAAGAGAATGGGCACACTCCATCAATTGCAAGACCAAACCTAATACTACGGGGTTCATCTTTGAATTTTGTTGGCCATTTTTCCTCTATGTGTTTCATTGCTTTGGAGTCGGCCGAAATTTGCATGAATCCATCTTTACTCTTGTTTTTTGCGTGCCAGTCCATCAATTGTGCTAGTGAATTGCAAAAAAACATTCATTGAAGTCTAGGTATATTTGGCATGTGACGTAAAACCTTCTTGGGAACTATAGGACCTTGTACATCCGTATGATATATCTTCTCTTTGCATATAGGGAATTCTACCTTGTTTTGATATTCATCTCTGTATAAAATGAAATCATTTTTACATGAATGAATTCTCTTATATTCAATCCCCAACTCAACCAACAACTGATGCACCTCTCCGCAAGTTGATGGAAACACATTCTCTTCAGTGAATATTTTAGTTTTTAGTGCCCTGTAAGATTTCCAAAGATTAAATCAATTGAATGTTTGACTTATGATGAACATGTTTGATATGTCAATCTATTCTAGGACTTTTTATATACAATATATGGTTTTAAAATCCCCTTAAAGAAATATAAATGAAGTTGATGAATGTTTAAGAATCATGTACACCAATTGACAATGCAAAGTAAGAAATAGATTTCAACTCACTTCAATAGGGTAGTGAATCCTTTGTTTGACCAACCAAATAGTGACTTGATTTCTAATAATATTAATGTGCATGCCAGTTTTGAGGTTCTACTTGTACCCGATTTGAACACAGGTGTCTTCGCTGCTTGCTTGATGGAGTCTTTGATGTTGTCATCATCAACATTATGTTGGTGATAATTACCCCTACTATTATTGTTACTATCAACCATATCATCATTATTCTCATCATTGTTTTCATCCCCAAAGAAACCTATAAGCATTTCATTCAATCCTTCTTCATGCACTGCATTTTCACTATCATGATCATCATCATTAAGGCTAGGTGGCATGTCATCATTGTATATGATTCTCATCAGCTCTTCAAATTTCTCAGGTGGTAGTGTTCTCTTCAATCTTGTTCTTCTTGCCCTGGTATGGTTTAAAGGATGGTTTGGGTCATCCCATCCAAATCTTAATAACCCAGTTGGATTTTGGGTATTAGTATGTGGTTCATCAAAATCTTCTACCTATCAACAAACCCAATCATTATTTAATGTTTGGAAACAATTGGATAAATCATAAATGTATCAATTTCAAAGAAATATAATCAAATATGGCTTAAAAAATAAAAATATAACTTGTATGAACATATATACAATAATTTAAATAAAATACAATTTTGACAACATAGTTTATAAAACATTAGTCCACACTAATTTATTATTCTTTGGTTTTAACCGATTGTAGGAGGCATACTACCGACTGGAAGCTCATCATATATGTAATGTCTTTTTACAAGCACTCATTTGAATTGTTTCTTTCCACGACATACAAAACATCCACAAACAACAATTTTCTCAAAGTATTCATCCCATGTACTATAGTCCTGACCTACCTCTTCTTCAGTGCAATCATTTGCTGTGTTTGCAATATACATTGTCATATCCTTTTCCACCCACTGTCATCTATGCCATATAATAGTTTTAGGTCCGCGTCCATGTATATATCTTCTTCTTTTGCAAGTTGAACTCTTAGGCTTTGCATTTGCTCCAATCTCCATCTAAAATAATCAACAACATGCATTAATTTATGTCAAGATTGGATAATACATTACAAATTTGAATAATACTACACCATGAAAAAAGATGGACATATCACAAAATGCCATCAGATCATTTTTTCCAAAGTTAAGTCAAAATTTGAGTACTTGATGTCCTGCTTCATCCGTTGTGCCCTCATTTGATATGAAATGATTTGTTGCTATGGCCTCGTCTCGCCCCTATAATACACAACATAGTAAGTAATGTTTAGTACACCAATTATATCATTTCAACGAGTATGCTATCCAACAAAAAACCTCACTTTAGTCATATATTTTGACATATTGATATCTCCTCCATCATGTAGAATTTGTGAATTCATAAACACCTTCCTCCTTTGGTTGAGGTTCCTGATCTATTTCCACCCACTTTTCTCTCAGCGAATTAGTATTTCTACACCATCCATGTCCTCTCTCCATGGCCTCCTCTATGAATAAAAATGCTACTGCAGAAGCTTTCACTGCACTACCATCGAGAAGGAAGAAGCAACTTGCAGGACTACGGTAAAACTGCTCTACTACACCGAGCTGATGGAGTCATGGGACAATAGTGGTCATTGCACTACTGCACGACAATGGTAAAAGACTTGCGAGAGTCACCACAACACCACTAGGAACAGAAGGAAGACTCACGTGCCTCCACAGAAGCTTTCACTGCACTACCACTGAGAAGGATGAAGCACCTTGCTAATGAAGGAGCCACAGGATAGTAGTGGTCACAAAAACAAGGCAAGAATTGGAATTATTTCCAACACTCTTGGATCCTATGATACACAACAATGAAAATAGTCACTCTACAACAATCATAGGCGCTGAATTAGGTGCACTTGGAACCACGTTAGGTGCCCCAAATAGATTACATTAATAGCCAAAAGTTGGTGCAAAAGTTGGTGTTAACTAACATCGACTACTGAATCAAAACAAAAAATTTAAAAAATTTCCCCTGTGAAGGAAGAAACCAGATGACAAAAAAGGGAAAAATGACATGCAAAGGAATAATCAGATGACAAAAAAGGGAAAAATGTCATGCAAAGGAAGAGAGCAGGGCACTACCAGCAACTAATGAGAAATTCAATTTAGTTTGCGACACCATAGGTAAGGTTACAAAAAAAAATTCTTGGTTGAATTCGTGATTGTTTACTGGTTTGTGGCCTAACCTATCCAGCCAACCTCTAAATTGTTCCATCATTATAAATTGTAAGACCTTTGAGAGCCAACAAAAAATTTTACCCTACCCATTCAAGGTTTGGCTCAAACTATTATAGCACGAAGCCAGGATGCCTTGTACTCTTTCCCTAACCTGGTTATTAAGGAAATAGTGAACTACTTGCAAAATCTGGGATTTGGGTCAATCACTGCTGAGCAACTACTGAAAATAAGCATAGAAACTACTTGGTTTTTCCTAGTCGCACCATAGTCATATGCCATGACAAATTCATGCAAGATTGCATTATGAAAAAGTTTTCATGATAAGGTTATCAACACTAAGAAAACCCAATGAAAATATTTGACCACAAAACAAAAATTTCATACCACAAACTGGATGAAAAATTTCATACTTGATAGTGTGTACTTTGTTTTCCTCCAAAGACTAGACGAAAAATAATTTTCCCTAGGTCACCTCAAAATGTCAAGCAATAGAAGGAAGCAAGCATTGTTAGTAGACTCTGGCCACAATGAGGAAATTCATATTCAATTTATAGATTTGTAAATGTTTCCATTGTTTCTTTGAATTTTAATTTTTAGTTTTTTATTTCAAAATTTCAAAGAAGAAATATAATTTAAAAAATATATATATATAGAGGGACATGAGACTAACAAAGATATTTAAAGAGGAATTGTAGTTTTTATTTTTTTATTTCTAAATTTAAAAGAAGAAATATATATATATTTTTAAATATATATATATATATATTTAAATATATATATATATAGGGACATGAGATTGACAAAGATAAAGAGGAATTGGCTTCCATATTGGGGGTAGAAGTAGTGAACAAATTGGTTAATGTGGAATGGACAATGCTTGCCAAATACATAGAAAAAAAAATTGGTAGTGCCCCTCAAACATTGCAAACAAATTAATTATGTCAAAGGGAATCAATTGATTCCCCAACCAATCCTAGATTGAGCAAAGGATCCAAGAGGAAATTAGTGACAATAAACTCTAAGAATGTGGAATAGGGGGCATAGACTTCCAATGTCCTAGCCACTCCTAGGACATAGACTTCTTCCACCACACCATGTTATCAATCTTGCATTGGTAGCTACAATACAAAGACATAATATGAGGTGGTTTTAAGGGAAGTCTGAATAACGAATGCTAGTAAAATGTTTGTGAATAGGTTGAAGGAATCATTCCTTCAACAGTTTAAAGACCATCTACATTTTCAATTCTCATAGATACCCATGCAATTGAAAAAGGAATTTTATCCATGACATGGAGACTGACTTTGGCACATGTTGGTCTGTAAAGAAGATAAAGCCAAAAATGTCTCAAAATTGCAAGAGATTTCGGTGCAACCAAACAAAGAAGATAAATAAAATCCCTCCTGAGCTAAGGTAGAAAATAAGGCCAATTGATGTAAGTGTGAAAGTATGGAAAGAGCTTGTAAAATAATATGAGAAGTTCGATGCACAAAGGAAGTCTGGTGAGGAGAGTAAGTAGGTATTTGAATTTTCTCATAAGATTATATCAAATTCATTAAACGATATTTAAATTTTATTTGTGCATAGTTAAATTGAATTAGTATATGTTTTAGGAAAAGGCCTCCAAGGCTAGGCTTGAGAAACATCGTGACACGCATCACAGTGGCTAGAAAGGTTTATAGGCCTTGATCTATACATTTGTAAGTATATTTAATATGTTAAATGATATAATTTTTTTATTTCCTTGGAAAAAGTAAATGATTGCATATTAATTAGTTTAACTAGTCCATGTGCCATGTTTTGACAGGAGGAGAAATATGGCCGCCATCCAAAGCAATTTGAAAAGAATATGTTACAAAAAAAAAAGTGGAAATATTTTGTAATCTGGATGGAGAACAAGGTATCAATAGTTGAGTTTCAATAACTTAGCTAGATATTGTTGTGTTAATATGTCAATTTGCATCTCTTGTGTTGAGTTGTTTATTGATGCGTAGGATGAGTAAATAGAGCTCAAATCTTATGATTACAAGATGACCATTTATGTGTATGAATAAATAGTAGAAGGATGTAGATGAACTCAATTCATCTAACTTTATGCCTCTTGGTAGGAATTCCTCTTGAATCTCTAATATCAAGTTCCCGAGACTTCCCTGTAGCTTTTACCTTTCATTGCTGCCTTTCCTCTTCATTGTCAAACTCATCTCCTTTTTCCTTATCTGCATTTCTTGCTTCAACTTGTAATTCATCCCATGTTTTACCTTCGTCCTCTTCAGAATATTATTCTTCTTCATCCTCCTCTGACTCCACAAGAGATTCATCTTCTAAACCTTCCTCATCTAATTTTGATTCCTCTTCTACATTAGAGGTATCCTTGACTGACTCTTCTGATTATCAGAATCAAAATCACTAGCTTCCATATTAAGGAATTCCCAACCACCATCTTCAATAGAATTTATCTAGATCATCAGAAATAGTCTTCAAAATTGGCCGTCAGTTCAAGTTCATTATGCTTTCATAATACTTTATATCCATGGAGTTCAACCATTCCTTGATGCCATCAAGTGAAGATTGAGGAATGGCGTACATGCTCAGTGCATCCTGCTTGAAATATTTGAAAACAATAGCCATATCAAATTCCTTTTGCCCAAGTCATACTCTCTCAAGGTTAACAATTCTCAATCTCACTAATAGTGATTACTAAGAAAGGTAATTTCCACCAACTCTACCAAACAGTTTACCGTAGGAACAATAAAAGTAGAGGATTTGAAAGGAACTCCATGAAAACCAAGCTCTCTAAATGGTATATCAAACTCTAGTTCAAAATATTTTAGATGAGGCTACTCCCATAGCTCTCTTTCGCTTGAAAAATCCTTGAAACTATAACTTCATAACATTCAAAAGATAAATGGAATGTCCTCAACACCTAGTAGAGCTATCCAAAAAAACTAACTAAAAACACAATTGTGCTCCTGCACACAATGGTCTAATGGCTAGTTGTCATAGAATTCAAACTACCAAAGTAACAACACTGATCGAGTTAACATATATGCACCATTTGCATAAATAGATAAAATGCGTAACAAATGTTAATCAATACATTGAATTTTGAGTTGCATTGAAATAATAAAAAAAAATGTTTTGGGGAAAATATCAACAACGTGGGGGAAGAAAGTATTAACCCTAATAAAATCATTTTTTCTTGTTCTTGATACACCATCTGTAATTTTTCCTTGGATGACAATACTGAATTTCTATATGTTGTACCCCATAAATGTCTTACATGTTACAAATATGGAATAACAATGCACAAATTTGTATCGAGTCCAAAGGCCAAGGCATTTTGAATAAGGGTAGCCAAACTTGATAAGGATGCAATCACTATTACATGTATTGACAATCCATAATAGTCATGTAAAGACAACTACCTGTGAAAACCATAATCAATAAAATTATGCACATTCAAATCTAAGTTTGAAAGCTTACATTTCATTGCATGCATCTAAGTCCTTGTTGAAGATTGAGGGTGTCAACAACAAAGCTAGAATAGCTCTCCTTAAAGCATAGCTAGTTTTAAAGTTTAGTATTTCCAAATTCAAATCCACTTCTCAGCTAAGGAAAGGAGGTAGGATTGTTAGGTGCTACCTCAAACAGAGAAGGCCATAGAAAACATTGAAATAGAAGATCCAATAAGTGAGATGACATAGTTGTAGACCATAGATAATCATAATTATTGCAATGCACAGATGCTTATGATACAAAAAAAAGCTGCTTACACATTGGTTGAATATATCCTCATCAAAATGACCAAAAATAAATTTCAAATTTGTAAGTAAACTTTGACAGTCAAGAAAAACAGTCATAAAAATTGGAAGTTAACTTTAGTAGACATGTAGGTGAACCTAATTCATCTAAATTTATGCCTCTTGGTAGACATCCGAATCTCCCCTCCTAAATTTTGGACCACATCCATTACCTCCACATAAAACTAGACATCATTGGTCTTCTTGGTTCCCACACCATGATATGGTTATGCAAATGAAAATGAAGCAAAGTAATCATCTCCTTCTCTGCTGGCTAGAAGAATGCATGCTTAATGTTTTGATACATGATATTAGTGCTCTCTTCTACTCTCATAGTTGAATATCGAAATCCATTATGGTGGGTCTCTAGAGTTCTAGTCATCTTTCATCCTCTTCCACCAAATGTTGGCCTGATCCATAGGTCTACCAGCCTAATTGGCTTTGTTTTTGAAAGATGAAGTTTCTTCTCTAACATTCAAGAAAAAAATTCATAAAAATTGGAAATAAACTTTGGCAGACATGTAGGTGAACTTAATTCATCTGACTTTATGCCTCTTGGCAGACATCAAGATCTCCCTTCCTAAATTTTGGACCACATCCATTACCTCCACATAGAACTAGACATCCTTGGTCTTCTTGGTTCCCATGCCATGATATGGTTATGCAAATGAAAATTAAGCAAAGTAATCATCTCCTTCTATGCTGGCTGGAAGAATGCATGCTTAATGTTTTGATACATGATATCAGCTCTCTCTTCTGCTCTCATGGTTGAATACCGAAATACATTATGGTGGGTCTCTAAAGTTCCAGTCATCTTTCATCCTCTTCCACCAAATGTTGGCCTAATCCACATATCTACCAACCTAATTGGCTTTGTTTTTGAAAGTTGAATCTTTTCTTGAGTCACCAATGTAGCTCTCTCTACCTTTTCGAACTCTTTCATTGATACAGATCTTCTATGGAATTTAATCATTTGTACCACATGGTTGATGTGCTTTGAATCCTTGCATCTAAAGGAAATTTCCTTAACATAAATACTAAGTTAGGGAATTTCAATGTTGCCATTATGGTTGGCATTAAATCTGGTACCTACAACAATAAAAATTATCCTTATATAAGAATTCCCTCCATCTTGTTGGCTTGTAACACTCTTGATGGTGGCTACATGAAATATGATTTTGATTCCTCTTCTACATCAGAGGGTTCATATCCTTGATCTGACTCTTCTAAATTATCAGAATCAAAATCACTAGCTTCCATATTAAAAAATTCCCAACCGCCATCTTCAATAAATTTATCTAGATCATCAGTAATACTCTTCAAAATTGGCCGCCAGTTCAAGTTCATTCTACTTTCATAATACTTTATATCCATGGAGTTTAGCGATTCCTTGATGTCATCAAGTGAAGATTAAGGAATGGCATCAATGTGGAGTACATCCCGCTTGAAGTATTTGAAAACAATATCCATATCAAATTCCTTTTTCCCAAGTCCTACTCTCTCAAGGTTAATAATCTCAATCTCACTAATAGTGATTACTAAGAAAGTTAATTCCACCAACTCTACCAAATAGTTTACCACAGGAACAATAAAAGCAGAGGCTTTGAAAGGAACTCCATGAAAACCAAGCTCTCTAAATGGTATATCAAAATCTAGTTCAAAATATTTTAGATGAGGCTGCTCCCATAGCTCTCTTGCTTGCTTGACAAATCCTTGAAACTCTGTATTGATTTTATTTTTCCTATCGCTCTCTTGTTGTTCTTCCTCAATTTCATCAGGATCATACATTGAAATTATTTCCCCTCCTAAATTTTGGACCACATCCATTACCTCCACATAAAACTTAACATCCTTGGTCTTCTTTGTTCCCACGTCGTGATATGGTTATGCAAATGAAAATGAAGCAAAGTAATCATGTCCTTCTCCATTGGTTGGAAGAATGCATGCTTAATGTTTTGATATAAGATATCAACTCTCTCTTCTGCTCTCATGGTTGAATACTAAAATCCATTATCATGGGCCTCCAGAGTTCCAGTCATCTTTCTTCCTCTTCCATCAAATGTTGGCCTAATCCACAGGTCCATCAGCCTAATTGGCTTTAATTTTGAAAGCTGAAGTTTGTCCCGACTCACCAGTATTAGCTGTAACATTTTTGGAATTTTATTATGGTATGTGCACTTTGATATGATGTAATATGATTATGGTTTCGTCTCATATGTTGTAATATTAGATATATAACAAAAAAATAAATTATTGCATGAAATAAATAATAACTTTTCATTTTAAATGCTTTTTTCTTTTGTAGAACACGGGTCTTCCAAAAGATCAAGATGATCCTCAACATGATATAGATCCACAAAATATTAGTTCTACTGGTACATATCACATGGTAGAGGATGATGACGACGTAGATACGTAAGACACCAAGGCTGATTACAATGATGATGACGACGACGACGACGACGATGATTAGGATGGTGATCATGATGAGACAGTTGGTGATGGTAACCAATGAAATTCATAATCATATAGACTACATCATGGATCATTGCTGATATATTGTTATGATGACTCTTTTCATGATTACTATCATATGTATCATTTTCATGACCTGTTGTACTATATTGTTGAGTTGTATCATATTGACATGTATCATTTTCACTATATCATTTGGACATGTATCATCTTGACATGTATCAATTTGAGTTACATAATTTATCAATTTTATTTATATCATTTGTACATGTATCATTTTCACTTATGTCGACTGTTGGACTGCATGTATCATTTTGACATGTTTTTGATGTATTGTCATATTTGACTTTCACTTGTTTTAGTTATATATGATGATGATCTTATCAATATTGACTTGTCAATTTATATATATTAAAAGTAGTCGATGATTTTTGGGTGGATATTTATTAAGTATGATGATTTTAATTTACTGCTC
Source organism: Sequoia sempervirens (assembly GCA_007258455.2). Taxonomy (NCBI): domain Eukaryota; kingdom Viridiplantae; phylum Streptophyta; class Pinopsida; order Cupressales; family Cupressaceae; genus Sequoia; species Sequoia sempervirens. The sequence goes on from VDFB02271358.1 coordinate 765,707,026, forward strand.
AAGATGGATGTTATCAAATTCAATTAAATTATAGATATTTGACTCACTTGTTTTAATTATAGATGATGATCATGTTACAATAATTATATTGCTATTTAAACATGAGTTAAATAATTAAATTACTTACTCTATAATCATATGAGTTATTTAAGAGGCACAATACATTTAACTAATTAAATTGAAATAAAACATATTAAATTAATAAATGGAAGCAAAACAAGAAGCATTTTTAGAAGCAAAAAAGGAAGCAACAATGGAAGAAAAACTAGATGCAATCTTGGAAGCAAATTTGGAAGAAAAACTAGAAGCAAAATCGAAAGCAAACCGAAAGCCAAAATGTAAGAAAAAACTAGAAGCAAAACCAGAAGCAAACCTGGAAGAAAAATTGGATGTAAACTTGGAAGCAAAATTAGAAGCAGAATTGGAAGCAAAATTAGAAGCAAAACCAGAAGAAAAACCAAAAGAAAAATTGGAAGCAAAACCAGAGGAAAACCTAGAAGAAAAACTGGAAGCAAAACTAGAAGAAAATGTGGAAGCAAAACCAAAAGCAAAATTGGAAGAAAAAGTGGAAGGAAAACTGGAAGGAAAATTGGAAGGAAAACCAGTACCAAAACTAGAAGCAAAATTGGAAGCAAAATTGGAGGAAAAACTAGAAGCAAAATTGGAAGCAAAACTAGAAGCAAAAATGGGAGTAGACATGGAAGAAAAATGGAAGCCAACTTGGGCACCAATTTTGGTGCCATTTTTGGTGCCATTTTCATTGCTACTTTAGGGTGGTATTCTAGGCACTAATGGAGGCCCCATGATTTCCCAACACTAACTCTGGTGCTAAATGTAGTGTTAATTTTGACACAAATGTTGGTGCAAAATCTGGCACCGAACTGGCCATGCCTGTTTATGCCAAATTTAACACCAGCCAAATTGTTCAATTCATGGCTCAAAATACACTAAAATTCGGTGCAAAATTCAGCACTAATTTCCTGTTGTGCTATTGTGTGTCAAACCCTACTTTGTGATCTCCATACGGTATCTAAGATCGATGGTCCTTGTTGGTCACAGTTAATGAGTTGGGGGTAAAAAATATTTAGTTCGGTGACTTGATTACTTGACATGAATGACATGGTGGTGAGCATGAAAAGAGAGGAATCCCCAAATAGCATGGGTAGGTCAGAAATGGGATCCTTAAAGGGACTACTAAGCAATACAGGTATCGATGGGGAAGCTTTTACCGTTTTATCAAGAGAACCTTTTCCAAGTATGGTTATCTTCTTAGGGGTACATCCGAGGCCAAGATTCTTAAGGCACTTCTCAGGAATGATAGGTTCTAACAGGTCATTGTCATTTTTCCCAAGCTTTCTCATTTTTGTTGTAGCCCTAGCCAAACATTAACTAGAGCCTCTTGTTGTCCTCATCCATCGAGAGAATGGTTGCAAATTAGTTATCTTAATATAGGAGACCTAAGACATCTTCTTCATCCACAACTTCTTTTCTCAAATCCCCCCACTTTTTAAAGGTGGTAGGAGATGTTGTGAATGTCTGGGATGCGCCTTTGCTAGGTTGTGGTTTTCCATGAAATTTAGGAGATATAGGTAACTCTCCTACCACATATGCACCTTTCTACAAGTTATAGTCCCCACAACCATTGTCTCTAATTACGGCTTTGATATCCAGGATGTTCTAGATGAGGGGTGTCTTTGTCTCAGAAGTGGAGGCCAATTTGGATGGGTCAACATAGGAGGATGTGGGTCCCTCATCATTTTTAGGAACTTAGGGTATCTTGTAATTTTTGACTTCTAGATTCTTGCAATAATAGAAAGGTTCGAGGTCACCATGGATCGTAACTTCTTAGTTTTGATATGGAAATTTTACACATTGGTGGAAACTAGATGCAAAAACTTGCATCCCATGGATCCATGGATTCCCTGGGAGAATATTATATGGAAGCTCGAGGTCAAGGACCTGATAGGTGGTTTCCATGATGGTCATCCTCACTTGGATGGGGAGTTGGATGGTTCCTTGGGACACTTTTTCTTGATCATCGTAAGCCCTGATGGTGATACCTTTCCATTTTTCAATAACATCCTTAGAAAATCCTAGATTTTTGACTAGCTGCAAGGTGCAAATATTTAAACCTGCACCCCCATCCACCAAGACTCTCTTGAATTTTTTCTTAGGGACCAAGATGTCAAGATGGATCATGCAGTTATGTGATGGTTGTGTCAGGAGGTCATGCTCAAAAATTGTAAGGAGATGTGGTGTAGTAATGTGTTATACCATAGCTTAATTTGGTTTGTATCAATGTCCATGGGAACAAAGGATGCAGATAAGGCCTTCTCTAGAATATCCCTATGTGCAGGCGATATTATAAGAAACTCCATGGTGGCGGTGGTCTTGGGATAGAGATCTTGCTGGTATGTGCGGTGACTCCACACTCTGCTTTGGACCCTCTAATGCCGATGACCATTACAAACTCATCCAATGATGCTACAACATGGTTTACATTGGTGTAATTATTCCCTTTTCCTTTGTTGTGATATGGCATCGGATTTGTGTATATCTTAATATCTTGGTTTTATACTGGTTGGTCGATGGTTATGGTCTTATTTTCAATGAGGTCCTAGATAATATTTTTTAGCCTCATGCAGCTAGTTGTTGTGTGTCCCTTTATTTTATGAAAATCACAAAGGTGTTTCTTGTATACCAGGGTGGTTTAGCTTGAGGTTCTTGGTAATTTTCATAGATAGGGAGTGTGATGAGGTTTTCTTGCACTAGTTGTTGCATGACAGATTCAATGGGTTCCCCTAATGGTGTATACTTGTGTTTTGGTGGATATTTGTTCCTTGGGGGTGGTCCTCCTTGAGCATTCACATTTTTTATTGTTTGATTATTCGGGTGTTGTTGTGATGAGTTTGTTTGTGGTGTGTTTTGATATATGGATTATTGTGTGTTGATTTATGGTTGATGAGTGTTATGTTGTGGGTATGTTTTTTGTTGCATATTCTACCTTGGAGCACTAATAACAACTTTGGCATCAACGAAACCATTTTTGGTGACATTTTTGTTCTTGGCCCACATGGGAGGTTTATCATTGTAGCTAGTCGATGGCCTATTATCTTGATATATGGGTGTGCACCCTTGTGCTATAAGGGATTTTTCAATGTTGAGAGCCTTAGGGATTAGTTAGTCATATGTCATGATGCATTGCATTTTAAGATGAAAGGACAAATCCCCTTTGAGGTTAGAGATAATGGGTCCAATTTTTTGTTCCTCTAGAATGGACTATTTTCTTTTGCTAGCCTTGGATCACCATCATTGTAGGAAAGCTGCACATGTCTCTCCCTTAGCTTGTTTGAGATCGGATAATTTTTCTAAGCTCACTTCCATGATTAAGTTAAATGATTAGTTTTCTATGAACAAGTCCACGATTTCTTGGAACCTTTTGATTCTAGGGGGTAAGTGGGAGAACCATTCCATTGTTGGACTAGTCAATCTTTGAGGGAAGAGTCGCATCAGATAGGAATCATCATATGCTACTTCCATACAATGTACATGGAATTTTATAATGTGATCCTCAAGATTTCTATTTCCTTGGTATTTTTCAAATTTTGATATTTTGAAGCTTGGTGGGAATGGAACCATAGAAATTCTTCTATCAAATGGATGGGGGCACAAATTTCCTTGTGTGTGTGATTTCTTTTTCTTTCCTAATTATATGTCTTGTATTTTTTGTGAGAGCAACTAGACTTGCATGGAGAGATCATTTTGTGGATCGGGTGGTGGAATGTATATGTTTTGAGGTGGTATGGTTTTTTGGGTGAAGGATGGGGTGGCTTGCATGTTAAGATTCAAGGCATTTTGCTCCGTGTTTGTGAAAAGTTGTTGGAAGCTTTTTTATGTGAGAAACACTTGTTGGTATGCCTGTTGTTGTTGTTCCAACAATGCCTATTGTTGGGTTTGTTGTTGTTGTTGTGATAATAGCACCTATTGTTGGGCTTGTTGTTGTGTTGTTTGTTCTTGTTACACTATTAATGCTTGTTGTTGTGCGTGTTTTTGTAAGGCTTGTTGATAGGCTTGTTGTTGTAAGAAGGCTTGTGCTTGGGCGTGTGTTTTCACTTATTGTTGTGCTTGTTGTGTGGCTCATTGTTGTTGTAGCAAAGCTTGTTCTTGCACTTGTGTTTGTGCTTCATCTTGCGCTTGAGATTGTTGGGCTTGAAATTCCTACAAGGCCTTTTGGTAAGCTTGTTGTGCTGCTTGTAATGTCATACTATACTAATTTTCTACATTTGGATTCGAAAGTGGAGGTGGGGTATTTTGAGGGATGGTGTGAGATGATGTGACAAGATGTTGTTGGGGTGGTTGTTGAGGTGTCTATTGAGGTGTTTTTTGAGTGATGACAAGGGGTTGAGTGGTGGATGGTGTATTTGATATACCAATATCTTGTGATATTAGACCTTAAGATGTTTGAGGTGTTGTAGATGATGTGATGATTGGTTGAGATATTTGGGTTGATTCCATTTGGTCTTATGATATCAGCAGCGTGCTTGAAGGATTTGGTATGATAGATGTGTTGATTTGATTTATGTTTGGGGGATTGATTTGGTTTGGTTAATTTTGGATTGATGTGTTTAATTAAGGGATTTTCCCTATACCTTGAATTGGTGTGGATGATGATGTCAAGATAGGGAATGGTGCAAATATTTGTGACATGTTCCCTTGTATAAGTGAGGATGATGCATTAAAAGTACCCACTTTCTCAAATAAATCTACTTGTCCTTGGGAGATGTTGGGATTGTATCCTTCTGTATCAATGGAGTATGGAGGGTAGCATGAAAAGTGGATGAATTATTTGTATCATGGAAGATGAGTGGCACATATAGTTGCTTAGGGTCTTGTGGGATGGTGTTTGGCATACCCAATGCTGTGTTGGCTTGAAAATTTTAGTTTTTGACAAGTGAATTACCTTAAAGGGCTTGGAGTAGTGAACTTCCCATTGTGATCATAGGTTGACTTGGGGCATGAGATGATGATGGTTAATTGATTGGTTGGATGATTCCTAGAAATGAAGGTGTGAATGATGTTTGTGGTATGTTCCCCAAAGGTTGTTCAACAATGGTACTCACATCAAAATCAGAAGGGATTTAGCCCCTTCTTTTGCCAATGCCAACATGTATTGGGTGGGATTTAGTCTCATGATTGTGTTGACAAGTTTGTGAGTTTAGGATTTTGAACTTGTTCAAGTATTTCATCTTAGGGCATCTCTTTGAAGTTATTCGTGACATCTTCCACTTGACATCCTCCCTCTTGAGGATCTCGAGTTAGTTGAGGGGGATTAAGTGGAGGGTTGATAGATACCCTAGTTTTGAATTTTGTTTGACTTAAATCACTTAAGGTTGATGTTTCTTTTTTTTGCTCCATGATCTTCTTTTGTTGTGACCGTGTTTGGACCATAAAATCAGGATCACATTTTAGGAATATGGGAGGTGAACCTCTAACTCCTTTGGTTCATCTAAACTTTTAGGTACAAAAAATAATTCTAGGAGGTTGTAGGATCAAATGACAATGATGATAAATAAGGGATGAATAGTGTAAATGTTTAAACTTTTGAGAACTTTGGATCAATGCTAGACCTTAGGATTTTTTATTTTGATTGGTTTGATTTGGATAATGAACTTGTAGATCCCAATATGTTGGATGTGACCTTAGGATGAACTTGTCCAAAAGGGGTGCTAATTTAACTAAATCTATAAGAAATTATTAATTCCCACACACCTAACTAAACAAGATGATTTTGATTTTGATCTAAGGATTTACCAAAATTCTAGCATAGATGATTTTTCTAAAGTTCTAAATGTTGTGATAAATGGAAGTGTCAGTTTTGATCCCAGATGAAACTAGGACTTTGTTTACAAGACCAAGGTATTGAAGAACATGCTAGACCTCCAAAGTTTTCAAATCCTATAGACCCAATGATTTAGAGAAGTTCAAGTTCAAGATCATGAAAAATACTAGGGTTTTGACTCCAAAAGAATGCATACGAATCTGGATTGTTCCTTCAAGCACGTTTATAGAAGTTGTATACCAACCCATTTCTATTTTGGTAAAGTAATAAAAGGTTTCTTTTGATAGCTTTTGGACTATGATGTCTAAGTTTGAAGTGGCAACAAGTGGACCTTCATTTTGGAATTTTGACTTTGCAAGAAATCATGAAGACAAGCACATGTGTGGGGTTTAATTGTGTTCTTATCTTGATTAAATGGATTCTTTTTACCACATCAAATCATGTTTAAATTCCAAACTAAATGTCTATTTCTTAGATCCTTTTCATTCCACAAGATCCATTATGTGAAAATCAAAGAGTCAAGGCCATAGTTTCCCTAGGTTGACTTTGAAGAGAGTGAATTGAGATATGAGCCCAAGTATTTATAAACCTCTAAGGATAAATCCTTAGGGACAAGCAGTAATAATTAGAATTTTCAAAGGTATTCACTCTTTCCAAAGGGTTTGAAATTTTTATGATTGTTAAATGTTTGTTTCAATGTTTTGGAATCAAGCAAAATATTAAACTAACTCACAAGCATTTACCACATAGGTTCAAAAGATACTACTTGTTGAATCCCCACTTGGATTTCTCCAAACACTAAGACAATGTAAATAGCTAGATATTTGGTGACATTGGCTCCCCTCCATAACACACACTTCTTGGGACCGCCAAATCTCAAATCTTGAAGATTCGAAGATCCTAAGGATTTTCTTATTGCAAAAATGAATAGTAAAATGTGGGGCGGCTTTAGAATGACTGTTCCTGCACCAGCAAGCATGAAGGTTTTTGGTCACTAAACAAGTTGGTTCTTAATAATGGCTTTCTTTCAAGGTGGCCATACACACGACAAGATTAGCTCAAGATTATTTCAATCAAGAGGCCTCCTAGTCCCTTCCTAAGAAAGGATTTTGATGTGTCATGCATACACAAAGGGTGACACTTGTTGGTAAGACACAACCACACTTGTTGCTTATGAATTTCATCAAAAACACATTTTAATATAGTTATTTGAAAGAGCTTAGCTTTATCTTGGTACCACTTGGGTCGTTCCCACCTTTCGAAGTGGGATTGTACGAAGCCCTCTAAAGATATACAAAATCAAGGAAGTACGTTTGTTATTTATCTCTTAGATCGCATGAAGCGCAAGGAGAGAGCATACACAAAATGTCTTTTCCTCACACTAGCATATGGGGTTCATTTTAAATCCAAATCAAAATATGTGGGTGGTTTTTAAAGGAATGATTTTGATTCTCAAGATCACCAAGTGGTGTGAGAGAAGAGCATACACATTCAATGAAAAAAATACAAACCACAAGACATGACACACTTGTTAATTTTAACCCTCAAAGCAAATGAAAGTCTATTTTAAGTACCAAACTGAGTGTGAGTTTTTCTTGTTCAATTTATTCCAAAAAGCAATGTCTAGTCAATTTCTAAGTTCAATTTTAACCCAATTTGAAAATATTAAGCAAATGGTTAATTTTAAACCCAAAATGAAGCTAGTTGGTCTAGAACAGAAAATGAAAGCAACAAATGGATGCCTTAAGCTATTGCAATAAGCATTTAAAAATGATTTTTCAAGTTCAATTCTTTTCCAACTCAAATATGCTTATTATTTGATCCCCATGTGAGAGAGGTCACCATTGTTTCTTGATATAAACCTAAAAACATTACAAAGCTATCAAAAATAAGATTTATTTCAAGGAATCAATGAATCATACAATACTATCACAAAAAAGGTACACATGCCATGCAAAGTTTGTGTAAAAACAAACATTGGTTAGAGCACTAAAAAATCAGAATTTTAGAAGCATGACAAATTTTTTATATTTATAGGACTTTTTATTCTCCTAATTCAATCCTTTTACTATTTTGTTGTAGATTTCTCTTACGTTGTCCAAGTGATTAGATGAAACCCATCTGTGTGTTTGTGATAGCAGGCGAAAAAGATATAAAATGTCAAATTTTTGAAAAACTAATTATATTGCATTTGTTTAGATACGATATAATCTCGTTCTAGATCCCACCTAATATTATTGTTGGAGAAAAGAGATTCAGAGAGATTTGCGGGATATGTTACTATCTATATCTTGAGCTATTTATGGAGATTGCATGAATTGTGGGATTTATCCTAATCTGTGCCTGTATAGGATAAGATGTAGCATGATAAGTGAAGAAATCTTTCATTCGCTCTGGAGGACGAGTTGCTCTACTCGATCGTCGAGCAGCTTGAGGAGATGTGGGGATTGGTGGTGCTTCAGGAACCTCTGCATCATGATTAGGAACAACATCCTCATTGGTAATGGTGGGAAGCGGAACCGGGTGAAACATAGACTCCCCCTGTGGCCGACTCCCAGAGTCAACACAAGCTGTAAAAAAAGATTCAGATTCCACAAAATGAACATCACGTGAAACCACAATTTTACGAGTGACTGGATCATAACATATGTACCCTTTCTTAGTGGAAGAATACCCAAAAAATACACACCGAGTAGAGCGAGCTTCTAACTTATCTCTGTGTATTGCTTGCTGATGCACATAACAAACACATCTGAATACCCTCAAGTGTGAGATGTCAGGTATCCTATTTTTGAGTATCTCCAATGGTGACTTGAACTCAATAACACGGCTGGGAAGTCGGTTGATTAAATATGCAGCGGTCAACACACCATGAGACCAATATTGTTTTGGGACCTTTGTTTGAAACATAAGGGCTCGTGCGGTTTCCAGGATGTGTCGATTCTTTCTTTCGGCCACCCCATTTTGTTGTGGAGTTTCGACACAACTTGTTTGATGAATAATGCCTTGGCTTTGAAGATATTCTGAAAAAGATCCTTTAACATATTCGGTACCATTATCAGACCTAAAAGTTTTAATTTTAGCACCAAACTGATTAAATACCATAGTATGAAACTCTTTGAAGACAGAAGTCACTTCATTTTTTGATTTTAACAAGTATAACCATGTAGCACGAGAAAAATCATCAATGAACAATACAAAATATTTATATCCATCATAATAATCCATAGGCGCTGGTCCCCATAAGTCAGAGTGAACTAATTCAAACAACTCAGTAGACATAGAAGACGATTTGACAAAAGGTAAACGAGTTTGTTTAGAAAACTGACAAACATCACAGACATCAGAATCAACAGAAGCAGAGGGACAAATTCTTGACAAGATACGGTTGGATGGATGTCCAAGCCGTTTATGTAAAGTGTGACTTTCAATTACACTACTGGCATGATACGCCTTATTGCAGGAGTTTAGAAAGTAAAGTCCATGTGAGTATGTTCCTTTACCAATCGTCTTCTTCGACTTTCGATCCTGAAAGATGACAGATGTTGGAGAAAATATGACATCACAATTTAAAGAATTAGTAATTTTTCCAACAGACATAAGTTGAACAGGGAAGGATGGAACAACCAGAGCATCAGATGGAACATTATGAGAAAAGAAACTAATTTTACCACTTCCTAAGGCTGAAACAGTAGTTCCATTTGCAACAGAGATATCATGCTTATCAGTTTTTGGAATAAAATTGGTTACGGAGGAAGAACTATTGGCCATATGATCAGTAGCTCCAGAATCAATAATCCAGGAATTAGTTTTTGAGTTTGAATTTGAAGTAAGATAAGCATGAAGATTACCTGACACGTGAGACGAAGACGACGGACTGTTGCCAGAAGAGATGGTCTTACTGAGTTGTTGAAGAAGGTGACCCAACTGATTGATTGAAAGAGATGTCTCGGCTATAGCAGCATGATCCTTCCGACCCTTGTATTCAGATTTGAGATGTGGATATAATTCCCAGCAACGATCCTTGGTATGCCCAGGTTTCTTGCAGTGATCACATTGATATAGTTCCTTCTTACCCTTGTAGCGAGAAACATTCTTGTTTTTGTCAGAAAAATGAGGCTTTCTCTTATCATCCTTTTCAGCCAACAGGACATTAGATTCAATCTTCTCCGTTGAAGTTTTGGATTCTGAGTTCATAGTCTTTCTTCGAGTTTCCTCTCGCTGAATAATAGCACAAACACCAGCAAGAGTGGGTAATGTGGCATCCATCAGAAGATTGCGCCTTATGTATTCATACTCAGGCTTTAGGCTACGAAGTAGAGAGAAAATTTTATCCTCTTCAGCTTGTTTCAAAAGAGTTTGGGCATCAGTGGTATGCGGACGATACAGGTTCAATTCGTCCCACAGTTTTTTAAGATTCCCAAGATGTTCACTAAAGGTTTTATCACCTTGTTGGGCTGCAGCAATTTCAAGAGTAAGTTCGAAAATACGGGCAGCATTATTTTGGTTCCCATATAATTCAGCGATTGAATCCCACAGTTCTTTTGCTGAATTAGAAAAAGTGAAAATTTCGGCAATATGAGTTTCCATCGAATTGAGCAACCATGATCGAACAAGCTGATCATTGGATATCCAATCCTCATATCCCGGGTCAGTAGTTTGAGGGCACGTTTTAGCACCATTAACGAAACCAAATTTTTTCTTGCCACCAAGCGACAAAGTGACAGCTCTAGACCATGCTACATAATTGATACCATTTAATGGAACTGATGAAAGTCTCCAACTGGGATTCGAATCGAACTCAGCCATGAGAAAAAAAGGCAAGAAATAAGACGCAGAAAAAAAACACTTACAATGAAAAAAACAGAGTGTTGTTGCTCGTTCAAGTGCTGAAGCAGAATATAGAGCGATGGCATCAACTACCAGTGAAATTATATGGCTTCGAGCTCTGTTGCAAGACCTTGGTTATGGTTCTTCTCTACCCACTGAATTATTTTGTGATAATCAAGCTGCTATGCATATCGCTTCAAATCCAGTATTTCATGAGCGCACTAAACATATTGAAGTCGACTGCCATTTTGTTCGGGAGAATGTGCAAGCCAATGTCATCCGCACGACCTTTGTCCCTACAACTCAGCAATTGGCGGATATATTTACAAAAGGTCTTCCGGCTCTCAAGTTTCAAGAAGTATTGTCCAAGTTGGGCTCTATTGACATTTTCGCACCAACTTGAGGGGGAGTGTTGGAGAAAAGAGATTAAGAGAGATTTGCGGGATATGTTACTATCTATATCTTGAGCTATTTATGGAGATTGCATGAATTGTGGGATTTATCCTAATCTGTGCCTGCCTAATTAAGGCTGTTGTAAACCTTTATATGTAGATTCGTTGTAAATCTCTACACAAAACAATGAATAAAAATCCCTGTCTCTCTTCTCCCGTGGATGTAGGCTACGGCCGAACCACATACCTCCTGTGTTCTTTGATTGTCTGTATGATTTGAGTAGTTGCTTTAATTATTGATTCCTTGATTTAGAAAAAAAAGAACAGACATAATTTAAAATATGTTTTACTGGATTATGGGAAGTTCAAATGTCAATGAGCCCTGAAATTCTCCACGTGCTTACGAGAGTCCCAGATACTGAATTACCCCAACAATAGTAGAAACGAGCATTCTATCTAACCTAACAGTAGAAGGGTAGCAGTATTATTTAATGCCTTTCTTCCGGAAGAATGGTCGCTGAGATTACATTTTCATGATTGTGATGCTATTCAATTTATTGTGATACTAACAATATAATCCCATCAAGATTTCTCTCGTGATTCCCAACTCTCTAAAGATGTAAACGCTAAATTGAAATCTGCAAAATTAACAGTTAATGAAACCCAACACCATTGCTACAAGTAATCAACACCAAAAGTCAGATTTGCTTAGAAAAATCGCAAATAAATAACAATGTTGAATCCTCCAAATGTTGGTGGAAAATAAAAAAACATATCACTATGTTAGTTGTCGATGGGAACACCCATCATTGTCAGTGCATAACACAAAAGAATAATGGTGTTAATAAATGATAAGTCAACTACAGTGGCTATCAAATTATTGTGTTGAATTTCTAACCTTTTGTAGTGAGCATATTAACTCCACCATACCTGAGCATCACCGTGCAATAAATAATATTATCGATGTGAATGAAATAATATCATTATCGTTGTGAATAAAATATCTTTTCAATCAACGTTGAATTTTTAATTGTCTTAGATTAACTAACCAAAAGTCAGATTTTCTTACCAATTCACTAGAAGACCAAGGTGTCGACCTGCAAATTTCTTCAATGTCATCATGTGTTAGTAGGAGGCCAATGATTGAAAATATTAACAAATAAAGTTAGGACTACATGTTACCAGAGATAGGAGTTGGGAAATTTAATTTCCTCTACACATCACTATTTGTGGCGACATCCCTTTGTACACCGTCTTTATGCATTCTATATCGAGATCATTCTGAGACGGAAAGAGAGCCTGTACATAGCAATCAGGTATCTTGGGAAGGGATGAGCTTGACTAGTGATGTTGCACAATGAAAACCAAGCTTCAAATCTATTCACGTGAAAACTATAACTCATGCAATGGTATTCTTGCTTGGTTCTAGAAGCTCTCCAACAATCAATAGTTCATCTAGTATGTAATATTCTTGATTATGTATTTTAATTGAGTGCCAGTGACGTAGAGAGAAATAAAAAATTCAAAGAAATGTAGATCTGCAAACAAATCTAATGAAAGAAATCAGATTTTAATGCATGAATCGATATTAACCCGACTGCGATTGTGAACACATATATTTCTGTTGATTTCATGTATAGATATCATATATTGCAAGCTCTAAATCTCTTCAAAATATCAAATAATTCTAATCTAACATTAAATGTGTGCTATGCAAATTAAATAGATCATGCTGAAACAAATATCAAAACAACATTCATTACATTAATACCATTTAAGATCTCACACAGAAAACACCACCGAAACTTATTTAAAGCACACAACCAATTAAGACCTTGTTTTCACATAATAGATCACCATTGCTTATATAAAATAGTAACCAAAACGAGACCATGAGAAAATAAGGTTTCACAGAGCCTCAAATAGATCGTTCTTACACCTAACCTAGAATATTAGTCAAATCTATAAACACAGTGGGTGCCAAAATGTGAACACTTTTTCTGCACTCGCTCAAAGATTGACAAATATTAGCATATTAGTTAGTTTAAACAAATGAAATAAAGCATTCCTATGAGATACTTGAACATGATAAATATGCAAACAAGACAATAAGAAACCAAATAAACTAAATGAAAGAATATAAATGCATATTCAAACTCTATCCCATTGTGGGAGTGGTGCTCCTTTTGATGTGGAAAGAATGCCCCTTCCCACCCATTTTCGATTAGCTCTTGATCCTAGATGTGAAGATGACTTTGATGCAAAGAGAGTATGAAATCTAAGCTAAAATGTGATAAAAATGCAAGTGATTGAGAAATGAACTTAGTCGAGTAACAATGCTTCAAGTTGTGGATCCATTTCAAGTAGAAGAGGCTTCTACTTATAGGAGTGAAGGGTTGAAGAATGAGTGAAATTCGTGAATGTGGGATTAAAAGGAGACCCAATAGGAATGTGACACTTGTCACAAGGCTAATAGATGAAGGTGGAGCATGTTTTGGGGAATATGCATAGTTAAGAGGATGTAAGAGGATTGAATGCATATGGTTGAGAGCATAAGAGAATGTGGGTGAGGATGTAAGAGAGATTAATGCCCTTGTAAGAGACAAGATGGCATGTAAGAGGGAGTTAATGTATTTGTAAGAGGTATTTATGGGTGTGTAAGAGGCGTTTGGAGGGAAATTGAATGACGGGGTGGTTGAGAGGAATATGCCATTGTGAGGATAAATAAGGTAATTAGATAATTAAATAAATGAATTTCACGTGCAACTTGGTTAGTTGACCATGGGTTTAGTTTGACCAAGGTTGAGTAAAAAACTAGACAATGAGTAATGAGGATTAGGAGTTAATTAGTTTATAATTAATCAATTTGAAGGGATTAGAGAGTTTATGACATTTTATTTAAATAATTTGATTTATTAAATTAGATGAGAGGACTTTAGGGTTTTAATTAAATAAATTGATTTATTTAATTAAACATGATGAACATTAGTGAATTAATCTAATAAATTACTTTATTTGATTAATAGTAGAAATTGATAATTTGAGTGTCTACAATATGTATGTAATATTGTATGTACATATGTATTTATGCTTGTATGTATGTAAGTATGTATGCCTATATGTATGTACATATGTCTTTAGAGGGATAGATAATTTTAAGAGAGAGGGAGTTGTCTAGATAGGTTTGGAGGGAGAGAGGGATGGAGAGACCTGAGAGAGAGAGGTAGAGAGGTAGTGAGAGAGAGAGAGACCTAAGAGATGGAGAGGGGGTGGAAGGGAGAGACCTAAGAGAGATGGAGTGGGAGAGAAGGGGTTGGAGTGAGAGGGACTTAGTTAGGTAGGGTGGCAGGGATAGAGGGAGAGAGAGATATAAAGAGAGGGGGTGGGATAGAGAGACTTGAGAGAGAGGGAGAGAGAGGGGGGGAGAGGGAGAGAGGGAGAGAGGTAGAGAAAGAGAGAGTAATGTAGGTAGGGTGCCATAGGGAGAGACTTGAGAGTGTGAGGGGGGGTGAGAGGGAGAGACTTGATAGATGGGGAGAGAGAGGGAGTTCAAGAGAGAGGGAGTGAGAGATTAGAGACCTGAGAGAGGGAGAGGGTGTGAGAGGGAGTGACCTAAGAGGAAGGGAGTGTGAGAGAGGGGGTTGGAGTGAGAATGACTTATCTAGGTAAGGTGGGAGGGATAGAGAGAGAGGAGGAGAGAGAGAGTTACCTAGGTATGGTGCAAGAGGGAGAGAGTTGAGAGAGAGGGGGTGTGAGGGAGACACTTGATAGATAAGGAGAGGGAGTGCTAGAGAGAGGGAGTGAGAGAAAGAAGGAGTGATGGAGAGGGATTGGGAGGGAGATAGAGAGAGAGGGAGAGTGAGAGAGAGAGAGTGGTAGGGATTGATTGAGCGAGAGGTAAAAAGAAAGAGAGAGAGGGTAGACAGAGACAATTAGAGAGTGTAGGAGAGAGTGAGGGAGAGAGAGGTGAGATGGATAGATAGAGATAGAGAGGGATAGGGGTTTAGGTTATACGGTTGAGGTTCCAATGTATAGAGTAGAGGGTTTAATGTATAGGGCAGAGGGTTCAAGGTTTAAGCGTTTAAGGGTTGAGGGGTTAATGGTTGAGGGTTTAAGGGTTTAAGAATTGAAGGATTAGGTTTAGGATTTAAGGGTTTAGGGTTGAGGTATTAGGGTTGAGGGTATAGGGTTGAGCATATAGGTTTTAGGGTATATGGTTGAGGAATTATGGTTAAGGATCCAATGTATAGGGTAGGTGGTTGAGAATTTAGGGTTCAAGGTTTAATGTATATTGTAGAGGGTTGAAGGTTTAAGGGTTTAATGGTTGAGGGGTTAGGATTTAAGGGTTGAGGGTTGAGGGATTAGGTTTTAAGGGCTAATGGTTGAGGGATTAGGGTTGAGGGATTAAGGGTTTATAGTTGAGTGTTTATGGATTGAGGGATGAGGGATTAAGTTTGGAGGGTTGAGGGTTTAAGGGTTGAGGGATTAGGGTTGATGGATTAAGGTTGATGGTTTAGGGTTTAGGGTAGAGAGTTTAAGGGTTAAGGTTATAAGGTTGAGGGATTAGGGTTGAGGCTTTAGGGTACTAGGTTGAGGGTAGAGGGTAGAGGGTAGAGGGTTTAAGGGTTTAGGGTTTAAGGGTTGAGGGTTGAGGGTTGAGGGTTGAGGGTTGAGGTTTGAGTGTTTAATGGTTTTAGGGTTGAGAGTATAGGGTTGAGGGATTAGGGTAGAGAGGGAGGGAGAGAGGGAAGGACAAAGAGCAATGAGGTCTGAGGATCTAATGTATAGGGTAGAGGGTTGAGAATTAAGGCTATAGGGTTGAGGACCTATAGGGTTAATGGTTTAGGGTATTGGGTTGAGGGTAGAGAGTTGAGAATTGAGGGTATAGGGTTGAGGACCTATAGGGTTAAGGGTTTAGGGTATTGAGTTGAGGGTACAGGGTTGAGGGATTAGTGTTGAGGGTAGAGACTATTGGGTTGAGGATAGAGGGTAGAGGGTTTAAGGGTTGATTCTTTAGGGTTTAGGGTTGCGAGTAGAGGGTTGACGAGTTAGGGTAGAGTGATTAGGGTTGAGGTTCCAATGTATAGGGTAGAGGGTATTGGGGTTGATGGTTTAGGGTTTAAGGGTTGAGGGTTAAGGGATTAAGGGTTGAGGGTTGATAATTGAGGGTTGAGGGTTTAATGTATAGGATAAAGGATAGAGGGCAGATGGTAGAGGGTGGATGGTTGAGGGTTTAAGGTTTGAGGGATTAGGATTGAGGGATTAGGGATTAGGGTAGAGAGTTTAAAGGTTTAAGGGTTTAAGGGTTGAGGGTTGAGGGTTGAGGGTAGAGGGTATTGAATGAGGGTGGAGGGTAGAGGGTTTAAGGGTTTAATTGTTGAGGGTAGAGGGTTTAAGGTTGAGGGTAGAGAATTGAGGGTATAGGGTTAAGGGATTAGGGTTGAGGGTCCAATGTATAAGGTAGAGGGTATAGGAGTTGATGGTTTAGTATTTAAGGGTTGAGGATTGAGGGATTAGGGTTGAGGGATTAAGGGTTAAGGGTTTAGGGTTTAAGGGTTGAGGGTTTAGTGATTAGGGTTGAGGGATTAAAGGTTTAGGGATTAGGGGTTCAAGGTTGATGGTTGAGGGTAGAGGGTTTAAGGGTTCAACGGTTGAAGGCTTAGGTTTGAGGGATTACGGTTGAGAGTTTAGGGTATTGGGTTGAGGGTAGAGGGTAGAGGGTTTAAAGGTTTAAGGGTTGAGTGCTTAGGTTTGAGGTATTAGGGTTGAGCATTTAGGGTATTGGGTAGAGGGTTGAGAGTTTAAGAGTTTAAAAGTTTAAGAGTTGAGGGTATAGGGTTGAGGGATTAGGGTAGATAGTTTAAAGGTTTAGGGATGGAGAGGGAGGTGAGATAGATAGATAGATAGAGAGGGATAGGGGTTGAGGGTATAGGGTTGAGGTTCCAATGTATAGAGTAGGGGGTTTAATGTATAGTGTAGAGGGTTGAAGGTTTAAGCATTTAGGGACTGATGGGTTAAGGGTTGATGGTTTAAGGGTTTAAGAGTTGAGGTATGAGGTTTAGGGTTTAAGGGTTTACGGTTGAGGGATTAGGTTTGAGGGTTGAGGGTTGAGGGTATAGGATTGATTATATAGGTTTTAAGGTATAATTTTGAGGGATTATGGTTGAGGATGCAATGTATAGGGTAGATGGTTAAGAATTGAGGGTTGAGGGTAGAGGGTAGAGGGTAGAGGGTTTAAGGTTTAAGTGTTGAGGGTTTAGGGTTGAGTTTTTAGTGGTTTGAGGGTTGAGGGTATTGTTCATAAGAGACACTGCACATGCTTTATGGTGTTTTCATTGATGGAAACCCTTGTCAGCTAGTCAATTTGCATGTTATCATTTACTCATACTGGTAGACAAATTGAAGATTGGTGATTATCTATTAAGCTAGAATAGAGCATTTGGTAGATCTTTGTTCTTCGATTCATATGCAGATTTTATGTTAAATTATTATGTGTTGTGGATCTTAGGGAAGTTTGTTTGATGCATAATTTGTGTTATCTATAAATATTGGTGCCTTGTATTGACTTGTGTGAAAGTTAGAAGGTTTGGTTGGAAATTTTTTTGTTCATCAGTGTATGAAAGCCGACTTGGTGAATATAGTGTGTCACAGATATTTAAGGAGTTATTTTTTAAGTGTTTTTGTGTTCGAGCATTTTGATTTGGGTCCTCACTATGTCATAGTCGACTCTTGTGGATGAGCATTGAATATTATGGATGATTTGAGCTGACAGTTTGTTAATATTTCTTATTTTGTTGAAGCCAATATGAAGCAATTAAATTCCTTGTAGTGGATATATATATGTAATCAATTATATCATTTTGATATGTGTTCGATGTGAGTTGATGTATGTTGTGAATGTATGAAGATCAGTAGAGTGATTATGCAAAGTTTCACTTGTGCATTAAGGATTTTGTGATGTGAGTTGAAGCATAACAAAGTAGAAGAGTAGAATTAGTCAGAAGGTTAAGAGATTGATTGTTGAGCCTAACTGGAACTGTAATAAGACATTTGTAGATGTTATCTTTCTTAATTAAAAACTTTTGGAAGTATTCCAAACTTTTGTAAGGCAGTGATCCTTTTTGTTTTTGAGTAGTGAGCTCTAGGTAGTGTGGCTGAATGCAAGTGCATTCCCATTTTGTAAACATCTTTTTGAGTATACTCAGGCAATATTGTGGATTGACCATCCACCGTACTTTTTCCCCTAACAAGTTTTCCATGTAAAAATCCTTGCATTATGGTGTTGTGGTTGCTTGCTTTATGTTCATGCATATTGATTTTGGTTGAATGTTATAAGTGCTTTGAAGATCAAATTAATAAAGTTAAAAATTGCACAACACTGATTCACCCCCCTCTCAATGTTGCTTGATTCCAACAATTGGTATCAAAGGTTAGTTCCTCAGAAGGAGTTTAATAGCTTGGGGGAGATCTTAGAAAGTGTTTCAATGGATTCAAGTAGTCTTCAACAACAACTTATGGTGGCCCTAGATGATCTTGATTAGTCAAAATCTGAAGTCCAAGAATTGCATGAAAATCTTTTGAATGTTGAGAGATTCATTGAGTCATTGAAAGATAAAATCAATAAGTATGGGAAGAAGAGAAGGGAAATCTATGATTAGATCAAGCAGGATGATAGTAAACACATTGTAGATGAACAACTAAGTCAAGCCCTAAAGGAAAAGATAGAAGAATGTGAAAATTTTGCCAGAGAAAATACAGTCCTAAAGTATGAGATGGAATCTATTATGATGAGGATGACCAAGGAAATTGAAGATAGAAAGAAGAATGAAGAGAATTTTGCATAGTCCTTGAAATAAAAATTTGAAGAATATTCCTTGAAAGAAAAATCTAAAGAATATAGCCAAATTACTGATGGATTCAATCAGTTGGAACTTGAGTTGGATCAATCCAAACAGAATTAGGAAGAGCTTGAAAAGCACATTGTTGATCTCAGAGATGAACTTGTTACTATAAATGAATTCAAGTAGAAGTTCAAGGTTAGCTCAGCCAAGCTTGATGAACTGATTAAAAGTTAGAGGACTAAATGTGACAAGTGAGGTCTTGGATATGAGGAAGGAGAAAGTTCCAGATCTGGACAAAGGAGATTCAGACAAGGAAATTAGATGAAAAACACTGGAAGCTATCCAATAAGACAACCTAATGCTCATAGGTTCAATGGTTATTGTTTTACTTGCAATAAATGTTGGTGCAATTAATTATTTAATTACACTTTATTAACTTTACTTAGGTTTTAATTAGGTAATAATTAGTTTCCTTAATTAATAAGTAAGCTTTATTTAGTTGAGCTAATTTTAGGTCAATATTAGGGTTATGCATGCATTGCTTTTATAAAGCAATTTATCCCTTGTAATTTCTCAATTACTGAATATTATTCATTTGCACATCTTCATGCAAATTGCTTTTCTCTTTCTATTTTTCTCTTGTGGAAGGATTTTTCTGGTTTGGATGTCTGATCTTGATTTCTAACATGGTAGCAGAGCCTTGATTTGCAGCCCCTTCTCAATTTTTTGGAGAAAAACAAAAAAAGCAGAGCAATTTGCATTAAGATGTGCAAATGAATAATATTCAAGAATTGAGAAATTACAAGGGATAAATTTCTTTATAAAATCAACGTATGCATAACCCTAATATTGACCTAAAATTAGCTCAACTAAATAAAGCCTACTTATTAATTAAGTAAACTAATTATTACCTAAGTAAACTTAATAAAGTGTAATTAAATAATTAATTACACCAACACCCTCTATTAAGTGCAAATTAAGGAGACTAAAAAAGCATGCACCTAATGTTAGGATGAATGCATGAATGGGTCCCGACTACAAGGCCATGTTAGGTACCCATGTACAAATGCAATGAATGGGAAAGAGGAGATCGGTTATCCATTTTTTTCTATTCTCGCAGTGTTGGAAAGCTGGTTCAGTCCTCTACACAGATCTAAGGTCATTTTTTTATCATGGAGGTAGATGTGAACATTGGTTTGTGCATGCACTCTTTTTTTGTTTTCATGCACTAGGTTTGCATTTTCTCTTTAATTTATGCCTTTTTTAATGCTCTCCTTTTACAATCATGGGGTATTGTAATAAATGAACTTATATAAAGTTCCATTAGGGGGTTTCTTGCATAATAATTTAATTAGAGTGTACTTGCATTGCATGCACTTTGATCTCATCTTCATATTGATGACAACTCGCATGAGTTGTATCTAGATTCTGTAGTTTCTTTTGGCCATGTCTTCCTCATAGATTGACACATTTTGGTTTACATTAGTTCACATCTCAGATTGAGAGCCTATGGTTAATGATCTTGAATCACATCAGATTCACATCGGGTCACATCTCAGTTTGAGGGTCATTCATTTTATGGTTAATGTTCCAGAATCTTCATGGTACTTGCTCCTATGGATCAGTTTTAGTCATAGTTTGGCATCAACATCGAGATACACATAGCTTCCAGATTCTTTCATCAATTCATTCCCTCTTATGGGGGGCATCATTTATTCATCTACTATTGCTTCATAGATTCTAGGGTTGTTCCAGATTGTGAAGTTTTCTAGTGTTCCTTGGCATCAGGTCTGTTGTTGCATTATCATGATTCTTCCTAAGTCCTTTAGCAACTCTCATATGGTTTCTTGTAAATAGAGGTATCTTTCCTTGGTTTCCAGATTTAGTATTTTAGTGTTCCTCCACTAGTGTTCTTCCAATGCTTCTTTGTAGTAGGTCATCTCATTGAGGGAGGGGTTTTGTCCCATTGGGTTTTCTCCTCTTTCCCATTCATTTCATTTGTAAATGGGTACCTAACATGGCCTTGTAGCCAGGACCCATTCATGCATTCATCCTAACATTAGGTTTTTTAGTCTCCCTAAGTTGCACTTAAGGGGGGGTGTTGGTGTAATTAATTATTTAATTACACTTTAATAAGTTTACTTAGGTTTCACTTATGTAATAATTATTTTACTTAATTAATAAGTAAGCTTTATTTAGTTGAGCTGATTTTAGGTCAATATTATGGCTATGCATACATTTCTTTTATAAAGCAATTTATCCATTGTAATTTCTCAATTCCTAAATATTATTCATTTGCACATCTTCATGTAAATTGCTTTGCTTTTTCTAGTTTACATGTCTGATATTGGTTTCTAACAATAAATTTGGTCATATGGCACTGGGTCAATGTAGAAGTAGAAGAAATTCAAGAGGTCCATCATTCTCTGGTAAGTGCTTTAATTGTAACAAGTATGGTCATAAGTCAAATGAATGTAGAAATGTGATGAACAAATTTTATAGAGATGTCAAATGTTATACATGCAATAGATTTTTCCATATTGCTAACTAGTGTAGATCAATAGAAAATCAATGGAACAACTGGTCTAGACAGAGACATGTGGTGTGCTACAATTGCAACTTAACTGGTCATATTGCTAGATTTTGCAGAAGAGGTCTGGTGAATCAAAGAAGAAACATGCAAAAGGATGAAAAAGGAAAAAGGAAAGTCACTATAAATCAGATCAGGAAGTAGATGAAAAAATGGGTAGAGAAGAGTCCCTTTGTTGTAGAAAATGAGTTTTCACCAAAACCTACTTCTAGTAATTCCTTCAGAAATTATTTTTTAGGCCTTTGGCCTAGGGGGAACTGTCAACAAAATATTTCAAACCCCCTGTCGATAATTGACACAGGGATGTGGATGAGTACAGTGATTGCATTGATGATCTACAGATGTTGTTGGACAATTGGAAAAAGTATTTATATAGAATTGAAGTTCTGTAGAAGGGTTATCTTTCATAGTGTATGGAAACATGGTATCTAGATGAGTTAGGGAAAAAGCATTTATTGCATCAGAAAAGGTTAGGTATGCAAATGATAAAAAGACATTTCTATCTTTCATTTGTCACTTTTGATTTTGAAAAGAAGAAGTTTGGAAGAGATTTGAAGCGAACTTTGGAAAAATTTGGCGAGGATTCAAGTGTGAAGGCAATTCGAAGATCAAACCCTAATCCAACAAAAAGGTATTTATTGGGAAAACTTGTAAACCTATGAATTTGTGAAAATGGCTACTCCATTGGTAGTTGAAGTCAAGGATAGACCCTTTTTGAAATTCAAGTGGCATCCTTTGAAGTCTGTTGAGACCGAGCCCTTAGGTTTATTTTCGTTTGTTTCGTATGACGTCTTGCATAGTGAAGATATTAGGGCATACATTCATGCTAATATTGAGGAGTTATGAAGCTCACAATTGCTGAATTTATATTCCAAATGCATTGTTGGAGAGGATTTATGTGTTAATCTCGAATTCAAAACCCTAGAGGAGAAGAAATTCATGTAGATTATGAAATTCCCCATGTTTGATGAAAGCAAATGGGTCCAGTATATCTTGAGTTGAGTTCATGTTGAATTTATGTGGCTAAATCAACCTTTCAAGATTACAAAAGAAGCTATAAGAGTTGTTACAATTTTAAATTCCTTTCGTGGATTGCTGATTTTGAAGTCTATGAAGAATCAAAAGGTCATTGATGCAAGTGGTTTGGCATTTGACATAAGAGCAATGACAATTGGTGACATTATTGATGTGGATGTGAAATTTTCATTGATGGTCATTGGTTACAAGATATATCATTCCAGCTGAGAGAATTTTGTATCCGGTACTGCCATATATGCAACATATCAGATGGTGAAGGAGAATGCAGAGTATGATTTATGTGAACTGCTTTGAAGTTAGGTTATGGAGAATCTTGGTAAGATAAAGAAAGATAAGGAGAATTACTTTAAATACGGTAATTTATTACTGTGTTTGTTCTTTTATTTCATGAATTAAGTTTTTGGAGTCGGGAAAGTATTCTGGAAAAGAGGAAATAATCATTTAGATGTTCAGATTAGAGATATGTTATTCAGCCTTGGTGATTTGCAAGCCAAGAAAACTGCAATCTAGGGTTATCTCAAGAAATTTTAGAATGTAATGCAAGCAAGAGAAATAATTTCTACTTCTATTTTTGAGAAGTATAAGGAAACAATTTTTTTTATGGTGGATATTGATCAATGCTTGATGGAAGCTACAAAACCTAGAACCATTTGGATTATGCCAATGGGTTATGAAGTTTATGAAAGAATTTTGGAGCTATATGCACAATATTTTTTGAGTAAGCATTTGGATTCATCTGAAGAAAGGTTTGAAACATATGCAAAAAAGGACATGCAAGTCCATGAGCAGCTAAAGAAGCCAATGATAGTCCAAAGAGTAAGAAAAGAAGTGGAAGTCTTTGCAAAAATCATGGGTATATCTGTAGAAGCAATAAAAGAAGCCAAAAGGAAGAGAGAACAAGCAGAAAGAAAAAAAGTAAAAGAGCCTAGTAAAACTAAATCTAATAGTCCTACAACATCCTCTACCTGAACTAGATCAACAAGGAGCTCTACACCCCTATCTGATCATATAAAGAAGTCAGCCCCTAAAAAGGCTCAAGTTAAGGCATCTCGTAAGAGGAAGAAGGATAAGAGAACAAGAGTGTATGCAGCTATCTTAGAAGATGAAGAGACAAAATATTGTGAAGAAGTTAGAGGAATAAATCATATGGGCACTCAAGCTGCAACAACAGTCACTAAGGACAAGCCCTCCAATAAAAAGGTGAAATCAAAGAAGAAGATGAAGCCTGAGAAACCAAGTATGTCTATAGAGGAAGTTGAGAAGGGTATAATCAAAGATGGTAATCTTAAGCCCCTATGTGAAGCATATGGTACCTTTGATAATGTTGGTCAAAGAATTCTTGAGGAGGATACAATAAAATATTTGAACAATTTCAATATGACTCTTGTTGAGACAATGGCACAACTGCCTAAGGAATTGTATGAAATTTTGGAAATGAGGAGAGTAAGTACAAGAACTAAAGAAGAGAAGATGAGAGAGTAGATTCTTGTAAATATAAGTCCGATAATGTTGATTGAGGAAATGAAGTCAATCCTAAAAGAAGCAAAAAGAGAATTCAAGAGCAAAACAAGAATAAACAAGCTTATGATGGGTAGGACTGAAGAGGTAGCAAAATAAATTGAAAGAATTCTGAAGGAAGTTTTATTAAAGAATAGATTTGATGTTGTTTACAAAGAAGAGCATGTGGAAGATATTCCATTTGGTCTGGTAAATGAAGAGGTTACAGTTGAGGACACTCAGATTCCTCCTAATATGCATGATATAGAAGTGCCTATGGAGAATGAAGCTCCTAAAGTTGTGTCGGTTGAAGAAAAGGATATATCAGTTGAAGAGGTTGAAATTCCAAATGACAAGCACAAATTTGTGGCTGAAGAAATAGTGGTTGAGGAAAAGAAGGTTGAAGTTAAGGAAGTTCCAGTGGAAGCAAGAGACACTGCAAAGGCAGTGAAGAAATTTTTGGAAGACCAAAAGGAAGAATTTGATCTTGAGTTGGGAGATGCCCCTATTCATTTGTCTACTTTTTCCCCAATTCAGAAAATGAAAGTCACATCATTTACATAAGCTAAGGATAGGGAAGAAATTCTAAAGTCTAACATTGAGGACAGTGAATTATTGAATCTTGCATCTGGTATTCTGGAGAAGATCATGCCTACTCATGTTAAGGACCAATCCGGTTCTTCCTCCACTGAGTTGAAGAAGATTATAAATTTGGTAAGTACTCATTTTGAGTCACTTGAGAAGTCAGCTTTGGTCAAGGTACATAAGGAGTTTGATGACAAAAGGTTCAATATTCTAAAATGTATGATAGCTAAAGATAAATCTCTATTAACTACCTATGTGAAGAATGTTCATAGTGCTCTATTTGAAGGTGGAAAGGTTTTTAAGTCATGTTTATCTTTTTCTAAGCTTACTGAGGACAATGAGAAGAAGGCTAAGGATCATGAGAAAGAGTTAGTTGTTATTTCTAATGCTTTTGATCCTTTAACTATTTCTATTGGAGAGAAAGAAGGTCAAGTTATATCTCTACTTGACAAGATAAAGTGTCTGAAGCATGATAATGACATAGTTGTGGAAAGAGCTTGTGAACTTAGATGCCTAATTGGTTCGAAGATGGAAACTATGTTGAGTGCTTTGAAGGAAGCACAAGATGCTTTGGCGATTAGTGATCCGGTGAAACTTGAAATAGTAGAGATGCAATATTATTTACTATGTGGTCACATAACTATTCTAGAAAGCCTTAAGAAGTGTTGGGACTCAAGCCTGAACCTGTTGAAAACCAATTTTGCAAATATTTTCAAGTTTGTGTAAATTGTTGAAAGAAGTTTGTACATATGTAATATGAAGTTTTTCTTTGTTTTGTATGCAGATTCCCTATCTTTTCCATTGATTTCAAAGGGGGGAGTAGAACATAAAAAATGTATGTTCATCTAAGGGGTAGTTGTAGTTTTGAGTTGTGAATGAAGATCTTTTTGGAGTTTTGTTGGAAGTGTATTTATTTTGGTACTAATCCGACACTTAGTCATTTTTCACTAAGTGTTACCATCAATTCCAAAGGGGGAGATTGTTGGCAAGAGACACTGCACATACTTTCTAGAGTTTTCATTGATGGAAACCCTTCTTATCTATTCAATTCACATGTTATCATTTACTCATACTGATAGACAGATTGAAGATCAGTGATTATCTGTTAAGCTAGAACAAAGCATCTGGTAGATCCGTGTTCTTTGATTCATATGTAGATTTTTTGTTATTATTCTGTGTTGTAGATCTCAAGGAAGTTTGTTTGATGCATAATTTTTGTTATTTTTAAATCTTGGTGCCTCATATCAACTTGTGTGAAAGTTAGAAGGTCTGCTTGGAAAATGTTTTGTTCATCAGTGTATGAAGGCCGACTTGGTGAATATAGTGTGTCGCAAATATTTGAGGAGTTATTGTTTAAGTGTTTTTGTGTTTGAGAAATTTTTTTTGGGTCCTCACTATGTCGTGGATGACTCTTGTGGATGCACATTGAATATTATGGATGATTTGAGCCAACAGTTTGTGAATATTTCTTATTTTGTTGAAGCTGACATGAAGGGATTAAATTCCTTGTAGCAGATATATATATATATATATGTATATATGTAATCGATTCTATCATTTTGATATGTGTTCAATGTGAGTTGATGTATGTTGTGAATGCTAGAAGATCAACATAGCGATTATGCACAATTTCACTTGTGCATTAAGGATTTTATGATGCGAGTTGAAGTAGAATAGAGTAGAAGAGCAAAATTAGTTAGAAGGTTAAGAGATCTATTTTTGAGCCTAACCAGAATTGTAGTCAAGAATTTGTAGATGCTATCTTTCTCAATTCAAATATTTTGGAAGTATTCCAAACTTTTTTAAGGCAGTGAGCCTAAATGCAAGTGCATTCCTATTTTGTAAACACCTTTTTGAGTATATTCATATCATATTGTGGATTGGCCATCCACCGTGGTTTTTCCCCTAATAGGTTTTCCACGTAAAAATCCTTGTGTTATGGTGTTATGGTTTCTTGCTTTATCTTCATGCATATTTCTTTTGGTTGAATTTTATAAGTGCTTTGAAGATCAAATTAATAAAGTTAAAATTTACATAACACTGATTCATCGCCCCTCTCAGTGTTGCTTGATTCCAATAGGTAGAGGGTTGAGGGATTATGGTAAAGAGGGATGGAGGGAGGGAGATATGGAGGGAGAAGCGAGATAGAGATAAGGAGAGAAGAGGAGGGAAGGACATAGAGAGATGAGGGTTGAGGATAGAGGGTTGAGGGTCCAATGTATAGGGTAGAGGGTATACTGGTTGAGGGATTAGCATAGAGAGGGAGGGTTGAAGGGAGGGAGAGATGGAGGGAGAAGTGAGATAGAGAGGAGAGAAGAGGGAAGGATAGAGAGGGAGAGAGAGGGAGTGGGGAGGGATAGAGAGAGAGAGAGAGAGATAGATAGAGAGAGAGAGAGTTATCTAGCTCTCTTCTATCCTTCTCCTCTAGAGTTATAACTAGAGAGAGAGTTATTATTCTTCTCCTCTAGCTCTCTTCTATCTTGATGATGGATCATGGAGTGTGATCTAAAATGGTGATGCAAAAATCTCATAGACAATCAAATCCAAAAATGATATTTGAATTAGCTATATGGATTGTGAAAACTTGATATCAATAACTGAGAGTTATCTAGTTATGTAGGTAGGGTGCTTGAGGGAGAGACCTAATAGAGAGAGGGGGGGTTGGGAGGGAGATAGTTGAGATAGAGGGGAGAAAGGGAGTGGGAGAGAGAGGTAGTGGGAGATAGAGGTACATGAGAGAGATGGAGGGAGAACTGAGATAGAGAGAAGGAGAGTAGAGGAGGGAAGCACAAAGATGAGTGTTGAAGATCAAATGTTTAGGGTAGAGGGTTGAGGACATATAAGGTTGATGGTTTAGTGTATTGGGTCAAGAGGGTAGAGGGTTGAGGGATTAGGGATGAGGGATTAGGAGTTGGAGAGAAAGGGAGTGGGAGGGAGGGATGGAGGGAGTGGGGGAGAGAGAGAGAGAGAGAGAGAGAGAGAGAGAGAGAGAGAGAGAGAGAGAGAGAGAGAGAGAGAGAGAGAGAGAGAGAGAGAGAGAGAGAGAGAGAGAGAGAGAGAGAGAGAGAGAGAGAGAGAGAGAGAGAGAGAGAGAGAGAGAGAGAGAGAGTTATCTAGTTATGTAGGTAGGGTGCTTGAGGGAGAGACTTGATAGAGAGAGATGGGTGTGAGGGAGATAATTGAGAGAGAGGGGATAGAGGGAGTGGGAGATTGAGGGAGTGGGAGATAGATGGACGTGAGAGATATGGAGGGAGAAGTGAGATAGAGAGGAGAGAAGAGGGAAGGACAAAGAGAGATGAGGGTTGAGGATCCAATGTATAGGGTGGAGGGTTGAGAATTGAAGGTGTAGGGTTGAGGACCTATAGGTTTGAGGGTTTTGGGTATTGGGTCAAGAGGGTAGAGGGTTGATGGATTAGGGTTTAGGGTTTAAGGGTTGAGGATTGAGGGTTTAAGGGTTGAGGGATTAGGGTAGAGAGGGAGGGATGGAGGGAGGGAGAGATGGAGGGAGAAGTGAGATAGAGAGAGGGGGAGGGGGAGGGAGGGAGATGTTATAATTGTGAAAATTTCACAAAACCATGAGCCACAAGATCAAACAACAAGAAAATGCACCTTCCACACAAGAGATCTGCAAACAATATATGCAATATTCCTCAACAAGAAAATACTTACAAGATTAAATAATTACAAGAGAGAATGAATGCTTTATAAGAGAAACCCTAATGATAAAGGGATTAGATGATAAGTGTCAACATCCTATGTGATGAGATGAATTGATCTAATATTAGCTTTGTAGTTAACATAAACAAAGCATTGAGTTAACTAATAAAGAAAACCTAAGTTTAGCTTAAGTGCATGAGAATTAGACTAATAAGTAATTAAAGATTAATTAATTATTGACTAATACATGATAACTCTAATACCCCTCATTAGGATGAACTTAGGGAGTAGCTAAACAACTCTAAAAATAGAATGCATGATGGGTTCTGAAAAACAAGGCCATGTAAGGTACCCATGTACAAATAGAAGATCTCTCTATTGCGAAGAAATACATAAAACCTCATAGGAAAAACTCTACTCCAAAAAGAGATGAAAACCAAGTGAAGGACTAAAGAAGCCTCCAAACATGAGTGAAGGATGAAGAAGCCTCCAACACAAATTTTTCCCAAAAGATAAGAACATGGGACGAACAAAGAACACCATTGAAGCATGAAGAAGCTACAAACATTGTTGAAGAATGACTGTTGTAATGCCGAAACAAGAACCTTCGCTAAAACAGATGATGATCGAGATCAAGAAGATAACTTGTATGAGTGGCCCCAATGAAACTACTTGAATCAGATGTAAAAAAAAGGAAAACACTTGGAACTCAAGGATACTTATGGTACAAGTATAAAAAATCTAACAAACTAATCAAGTGAAAATGGAAATCGGCTCCAAAAAGAAAGAATGCAAAAAGTGTCTATATGGTAAGTGATCCATCTCACTAAAATGTAGCTGCTACATCTAAAAGTACATAGGAAAAAATAATGTATACATAGTTTAGGTGTTTCAATTAGTACTTTTGGAATGCTTATTGGAAATGGTCAGCTATTGTAAGTGTTATAGTACTGCTCCTTCAGATTATAGAGAGGAAGATCTCTCTTTGCTGATGTAATGTGTAAGAAAGGGTAGAGTAGACTAAGGTTCCTATATTTTTGTACTCAATAGCAGGACACAAGGGAGCATAAACACAATGCACCATAGCTAAGTTTTTCTCTAGTTTTTGCAGATCTTAACTACAACTAAAGTATCTTTTAATATATCCCATCTCCCCAAGATAAACAAAGCATGAGGGTATAGGAGTGAGAATGGATTGGTTGGATCACTTGAATCCATCGTCTCCTTAGAATATGGTCAAGGCTCTAAACTCTCATATATACGTTGGGATAAGGTTTTATACAAGCAAACACTCTTTACGGTAAGTTGGATCTTTGACTTGTCAAGGAGGAGGAACCCCTGTCTGAGGTTAGGCTAGGAAACAACTTACTAGAAACAAAAAATTATGATGTTTTGGCCAACAAACTTGCTAAGGAAGAGGAACCCCTATTTGAAGTATAGGTTGAAATAAAAGCCATTAAACAACATCACATGATAACTATTAATAACAAGTATCCAAGGAGGAGGAACCCCTATCTGAGGAGGGAAATGAAACAACAAGCTATTTAACACAAAAACATTTGGAAGAACTCAAATATTTAGATAAAATTGAATGTTCCCTTTGATTTCCTTCTTCAACCTTTCTAAACAAATTACAAAGATTGGGATAGAAAAGGCATGAAATCATGCACAATTATGATCAACCAATTAACTCTCATCCAAGAGTGAACAAATAATCACTTTCAAACTTGTGGCAACAATGGGGCAACAATTTTTCAAAGTAAGTAAAGGTTAAACAAATAATGAGCCCAAGGCTCTTATTTATAGAACTCAAAGGAGTAGGTGACCCTAAAATCTCCTTGAGTTAACAATCAATTCTTGCCAATCAACAAGATTTATTCCTATGTCTAAAAGTAGGTGAGCAATCAGTTAATTGGAAATCTACTTTAGTTAACTAAAACTAAACAAAGAGTCAACTAGAAAAATACTTTAGTTGACTGAAACTAAACTAAAGGTGAACTTTATTACAAAGTGTGCCTCCAAAATAGACATCCACGTTTAGTGGAGATTTGAGATCCACAAATTATGGAAGTCAAATTAGACATCCTCAATTAGTGGGATCTAACATGCATGATTTGTGGACCTAGAGTTAACTTGTAAAGGGGCATCAAGTTAACTCCAGTCACATTCAATGCTATTTTGAGTTGACTTGGAATGAGGCATCAAGTCAACTTTAAGTTCCATAAATTCCATTTGGAGGGTAGGATGTCCCAACTAGGTATCTGACACCACATCATCCTGAGTCAACAACTCCTTTGACCAGTCGTTGACTATCTCTTGGTGCTTCAGTCTTCTATGCAACCACATCATCCAGCCTTGTTAGTTTGGAATGTGGAAGGTAATGTGGTAGTAATTGGTGGTGGCTCTATGTTTGGAATGACTACCTTCCACATTTTGCTATCCATTGAACAATGATATCATTTATGACTTCCAAGGCGTTTTTCTTGACTACAGGCTTCACTTGATGCATATTTGTGTTGAGTATTTTCAGAAATTCATGAAGTAGGACCATTTTGGTCTTGATTTCAATTTGAGAGCACTATATTATGAAAAAATTGATTGTTGACTGTAAACACGGATATGTTCAAACAACTTCTAAAAACCCCTAAAAATAGCCACTTGCTGAGAAGTATTTTTCCAGAAAAAATCCAACACATGGGTATCATTCGTGCTTCAATTCTGAACAAACCTAGTTTGTTAGATTTTTATTCTGTGACTTTTTTAGAAAAAATCCTAAAAATAAGGGCAACAAGTTTGTTGTTTTTGGAAAATTTAAAGAAATGGGTTTTGCTGGAAAACTGTATTGATCATACCCAGTTGGCCAGATCTGTGATAGCATGTTGTTTTCTATGACATGCAAGAAGTTTAAGATGGAAGAGAGAGGAAGATTGGAAGTTATTTTTTTCCTTCTTGTAAAAATGTGCCTCTGGATGCAACCCTTGAGAAATCATCCTTCCGCACTGCTGATCTTCAAAAATAATGAAGAATGTTCAAAACCCTCTGTCAGATCTTGAAAAGACATCTTGGAGAGCAAATGGTTGTTCTTGATCTCCAACCTATAAAGAAAAACAATGAATAATGTTGTCCAAGATTGATACATAGTGATTGATGCCTGAATGCATCAAGTATGGGCACCAACTCATGATTATAGACTGATTTGGAGATCTAAAAGCTAATTTCCATTGATTTTGGGGTGTTTGGCTAAGTTTGCCTCCAAAATATCTAACTCAAGTCAACAAATCCCTCATTGAATTTTGGGCGGCCCCTTTTTGAGTTTGAACACTTTTTTCATGTTTAGAACCTTTGTTTGATCTGCTTTCCTAGTTGATTAGTTGATCTTGAACAACTATTGATAGATTTGTTGTTGATCTAGGACCATGCTAAAGAGACGTGTCTGGGAGATGCAAATCCAGAAAATTGAGTTTGAGACTCTAGAAGACTGGGTACCTTTCTCCAGAAGGGGTGATTTTTCTCTTGCCTTAGCCAATTTTCCATGTTTGTTCTTCAATTTCTCCATTTTGACCCTTTGTGCTTCCATTTGATATCTCCATTGACTAATGAGTCAAACACTCTCACTTGATGATTCATCAGGTGACCAACTCAGTCCTACAAAGGATGACTAATTTCTTAGCTTCTAGAACTCAGTTTTAGGTCTCAAGAAGCAAGGGAGCCTTTCTCCAGTAGGGGTGCTTTTTCTCCTTTTTACCAGTTATTTCATGTTGAAAACTGCCTCAGTTTGATCTTCTTCATCAGATGATTTCCTTGTCAGATTCCTTCATTGACGGTTTCATTGTCGAGGTCAATCCAAATGGAGAAGATCATCCTGGGGTCACTTAACAATTTGACTTCATCTGAGTGCCCAAAAGAAAGGATGCCTTTCTTCAGCAAGGGCACTTTTTCTTGATACTTGGCATATTTTTCAATGTTCTTCTTTTAATCTCCATATTTCTTGTTTTCTACTTGATTGCTTCCTCTAACTGCTTGGAAAATCTGATGAATGTGTTGTTGGTTTGCTCAAGAGGTTGAGAGGGAGGTGAATAAGTGCCTTATACACAACAGCTATTGATAACATCATCAGGTACCTCAAAAATAAGGGTGCCCCCAGCCAACAGGGGTGCTTTTACCTTGAATCCATTTCTAGGAAGGTCCTATTTTTAGGGTTTTCCATAAAAATAGGGGTTTGAAACCCTAATTTTCAAAATTTCCAAAATTTTCAAGTATCTTCCTTGACACAAACCGACAAAAAACCTATGTTTGGTTTGACCTAAAATAGACTTTTGACAACATTTTTACATGATTTAGCTCAATTTAAGCATAATGCCAAAAAAATATTTTGGGTACAACACATACCTCACTCCAATGCGAAACCAAAGAAGAATTATCACTAATAGTAGAACCCTCCCATAATGCTGAAAAGCAGGAGGCGTGACATATACACTGATACTAAATGTAAGAAAGAAGTGAATGAAAAATAATCAAAAACATCTGAATGTGCAAACATAAAAGTACCAAAAACATATAAAGGGTGTGCAAACAAAAGGCACACATGCATGAGGCTGTTGTCATGGAAGGGACACTCACTTAACAAAGGTATGATGGAAAAAAAGGAAAAACATCAAACCCCCTCATGGCACTTTATATGATAGTGAGAGTACAATAAGGAAAAAAGTGATGTGCAAGATCCCAATAATCATGTGTACTATAGTGGTGCTTTATTTCAGTGTGTTTACATAATAACAAGTGCATATAACGAGAGCCCATAATGTCTATAAAAGGACTACATGCTGAAATACAACTCTCTAACAGAAAAGGAGGAAATTGGTAGCACCATGCCGAAGTACATGAAAAAACATGCACTTAAAAAAAAATGACACCCAAAAAGGAGTCTGGATCATGCAGAAGATATGGTCCATCAAAGTCTCTAAAATGAGAACTAAACAAAAAAAACACTAAGAAAAACAAAATTCTGGAGAAAAAAAAAAGAATTCCAAACTAGAAAACACTTGCACCATCGCGAAGAGCTCAAAATTCTACCCCATTTCAAAAAAAATTGCACTGAAAAAATATTGTCGTATGACCAAGATATGGCTTCAGGAAGATAGGGTGTAGATTTGAAAATCCCAATGAAGAGGGGCTAAGTAGGGAAAAAAAAAAAAATCCTCCACCAAAGTTATCCAAAATACCTCTATAAGTGGAGGTCCCTCCAATTTTAGTAGTCTAGGAAAAAATCTCCTCCAACTAGATACATGTAGATTTTATTTTGCAAAAAATGCAAAAAATGATGTGCGTTTTCATTTATTTTTAAAGTAAAAAAAGAACTGAAAAATTTTATATGTATTCTTTTAAAAAAAATATTAAAAACCCATATTTTTATTATAAATTGTGGGTGGGGGTCCCAAGGTGGGACTGTGCTTGCCACATAGTGGCAGGGGTGGTATCACCCCATACTCCCCCCCATAGTGGAGGTTGGGCCCGAGGGGCTACCGACCTGCCATTATGGCAGGAAGTGGTACCCCTTCGGGTACCCCACCCCATAATGGGGTTAAACAATTTTTTTTAATAAAATTTAAATTAAAATTTACCAAAAAACCTGCCACCTTTTTCAAAAGGCTCTTCATTTTTTATTTAATTTTATTAAAAAATTTATAGGGAAAAAAATATATTGAAATATTTTTTTAATTTTTACCTCAATTTGCATGTTGGGGAGGCCATACGGTCTCCCTAGAATATGTTTTTTGCCTCAGAAACTCCTAAAATAGATTTTAGCAATTTGATAAGTAGTCTTAAGGTTTCTAGGCCTTCTGAGCATGATGAGAATGTTCGTTTTGGCTCAAAATGTACCAAAAATGCAACTACCCTTCGGATTTGAAAAAAAAATGTTTCAAACCCTCATAGATCTAGCGTTGGGAACCCAAATCAAGTGAAACAAAATCCAAATCTAACTTTCTCAACAACTTTGAATCCAATGGTGAAGTTATTTTTGTGCCAAAATATGCCTACAACCACCCACCTCCAAAATTTACAAAAAAAGCAAAGGGGCTTCAGATCTAAAGCCTGCAACCCTTGTTGATGAAAAAAACCTCATAAATATAGAAGGGGTTTGATGAATCCATGTTTTGATACCATGTTAGAATTATGAAACAAGCACAAAACCAATGAGCCATAGGATCAAACAATGAAAAAAGACACCTTCGACACAAGAGATATGCAAACAATATATGTAATATTCCTCAACAAGAAAAAGCTATAGAATAAAGAGACTCTCAAGAAGATATGAAAGCTCAAGAAATAATTACAATGAGGGTTGAGTGTTTTATTGGAGAAAAACCCTAAATGGTACTCACTTCAGTTAATTTAGAAAAGCACTTAGTTGACTGAATAAAGCAATCCCAAGTTTAGCTTAAGTACATGAGAATAACTTAGACTAATAATCAATTAAAGATTAATTAATTATTAGCTAATGCATGGTAACTCTAACAGGAGAGGGAGTGGGAGATAGAGGGATGGGAGAGAGATAGAGGGAGTGAGAGAGAGACCTGAAAGATGGAGATGGTGTGGGAGGGAGAGACTTGAGAGACAAAGAGAGGGAGTGAGTGTGTGAGAGAGAGAGAGTTGAGAGATAGAGGGAGTGAGTGTGTGAGAGAGAGAGAGTTGAGAGATAGAGGGAGTGAGTGAGTGAATGAGAGAGCTGAGAGATAGAGGGAGTGAGAGAGGGAGATACCTGAGAGAGAGGGAGAGAGAGGGAGTGGGAGAGAGATATATTAGGGTTTAGGGTTCAAGGGTCTATGTATCAGGGTTTTTGCAGTATAGGGTTGAGGGATTAGGGTTTAAAGCATAGTGTCCTAGGTTGAGGGTTTAGGGTTAAGTGAGAGACCTAGATGGCTAAGGGGGCATGGATGGCTAAGGATAGAGAGAGAAAGAGAGAAGAAACCTATAGAAAATCAACATTTTCATAACACAAGCACATTTTAAAGAAGTTGGTATGTACTCATTTGTATAGAAAGACAAAACACACTTACATTATAACACAAGCATGTTTTGGCTTGCTAGATAAAAAGGTAAAAATTCAACACAACTATGATCTCTAGGCCCATATTCTCTATATTCTCTTGGTTATGCACGTTTTCCAACAAAATGAAGTTTTTTGATAAATTTGTGAAGTGTGCATGCAAAGTTTTCACATTCTACCACCTTTTTATGAACTTTCCACCACCTTTGCATGAAATAACAGAGTTTTCAATTAGAATTTGATATATATCAATTCAAGTCTCATTTCCATTCAAGAGTGATAGACAATTGAACATTGAAAAGGAAGTAAGCTTGTAAAAAACTCAAATTGTCGAGGATTTTGATGCAAGAAGAAACAAAGGCTACGTAATTGGGTAGAACTCCTCCATTCGACTCTCTATTTTTTAGGTATGTGAAGTCTTTACATTTTCCTTAATTCCATTTTGGCTTGATTTGATATTTTTATTATGCATATTCCATGTTCATCATTATTTGTTTGTCATTATAACCTTAGCCCCTCTTGGCACATTTTAAACTACACAATTCTTTAAACTTTCCAATTACATTTTTAAACTACATCTCTTTGAGGTATTTTGTTAAACAATTGAACTACCTTGTGTATGCTTCCACATTTTTGTATGCACATATATATGAGAGTAGTTATAAGTATGTAATATAATACATCATTTCTCAATCCTTTTCTATGGATGTGCATACCCCTTTCCAAAGCTTTTATTTTGGTATAGGCATGGGGGATGTTGGAAAATGTAGTGGATTTTGGTTTTACACCTAGAAATTGCATTTGCTTGAAATTTTCTAAATCCTTTTCAACAAATAAATTTTGTGCTTATCCTATAATCATTCTAGTCCACGAGGACATATCTCATTGAGGCATTTTGTCAAATAGTTCTACCAAGTAGCTGATTGACTTGTCTATGCTACCAATTTTTTCATACATGTCTACCAAAGCATTTTATCAAACAACATAGAAAAGGAAATCAAATGTTTGAAAATATGTCTCAAAGAAATGTGGCCTCATGGTGATGTGCATTTTTTCAAATAGTTGATTTCCTTTTCTATGCTACCAAATTTTCCATGCATGTCTACCAAAGAATTTTATCAAACATCATAGACAAGGCAATCAGTTGTTTGAAAAAATGACTCAAATAAACATGGTCTCATGGTGATGCACATCGCCATAAGACCACATTTAATTGAGACATTTTTTTAAACAATTTATTTCCTTGTCTATTCTACCAAATTTTCCATACATGTCTACCAAATCATTTTTTCAAACAATCCCCCTTTCTTTCAATGATTTGATTGATGCCTAGATACCTTGCTCAATATAGGGAGTGACCCTCATTCTCTACAAAATTGGAATATACTCCTCCCACATTAATATATCTTCATCTATTTTGGTTTTCATCTCTATTTCTAAACTTACCTCATCACTAATGTTGTTATATATTTTTAATGCTTCTTTGATTACCCTACCTACAAGGGATTGTAACCCTTCTCTCCACTCTTTCATAGGTAGGATAATTCCTTTTGGGTTTGGGTTTCAAGTCTCTTTATTCAAGGCTAATAGCAACATGGGGATAGGTGCAACTAAGTCAATAGGGTCAACTAGGTGATGTAAGTATAAATTTAATTTTCCTACTTGATTTTTAAGTTCTTCCTTTGTGTTCTCATCCTTTTTTATTCTAGATCAAGTATAGTTTCTTTTGTTCTTGAAGATTCTCTAGTTTTTTTCTTTTGTTCTTGAGCCTTAGGGTGTAGCTCCAACATTGGGTATGGTGATTCTAACCATCTTATTGATCCAACCACCATGTTTATAGATCTATTGTCAATATAATAATCCTTTGGATTTGACCAATCCACTTCCTCTATAGGGTGGTCAAATATCATTTCCATGTTGTACATGGGATGTAGCACTTTCCTATAAACTTCTTATTCCTTGGACATCACTGTGAGACCCCATTTCTATGAGGCATTCTTCCAAACAGCCCACTACCTTTTCAATGATACCGCATTAGCAAGGTAACCTCACTAGCTTGCCAATGTGGTAGCATTGACAAGGTAGTGGGTTTTTTGGAAGAATGCCTCATAGAAATGGGGGATCACAGTGATGTACTTTTCAATTTACTTGTCAATAGGGGATCACCATGAGCCCCCACTTCTTTGAGGATTTTTTTCAAATAGTCCACTACCTTTTCAATGCTACTGCATTGACAAGCTAGTGAGCTCACTAGCTTGTCTATGGTACCACATTTTGCATACATGTCTACAAAAACAATTTTTGTCAAAAATTTTGCATGGCTTGTCCATGCTTCCATTATGTTCCTATCTTGCAATCATGGCATACCATGAGACCACATTTATTTAAGGAATTCCATCTAAAAACTCATGTGACCTTGGACAAGCTAGTGAGCTCACTAGCTTTTCAATGTGGTAGAATTGACAAGGTAGTGGGCTATTTGAAAAAATGCCTCATAGAAATGGGGTTTCATAGTGATCAAGTGAGCTACACTCTTTCCTTAGCTCAAATGTAGGCTCATGGAGTATCCATACATAGAAGATGGAATTATTTTTTTCTTCATGTACAATTCAAGCCTACAATGAGTGCGAGTAAAAGGTGTGGGTTGACGAATGGTGGTTAAGTTATCTAACCCCACTTCACACGTATCGGCCTCTAACGACATTCGAACTGACATAGATGGAATCATCAGTTGAATTTGACCACATATCAAATCTAGTTCAACCAAGTAATATATCTACTTGCATAGTTTTTTAAATTCCTATTGTTATCTTACTTTGTAGTGTATTTGTAATGTTGACTAATTTCATCTAATTTTCTACACATATCAATGTAGGGAATGTTTATGTAGTTATTGTCAATGAAGACAACTAAGAGGGAATAAATTATTACTTGTGTCATTGTGTTGAGTCCAAAAGAAATTGGAGGCAAAAATCATAGATGGAGAAAACATCAAATACCCTAGAGGCTTAGTGGTTTTTACTAGAATGTGGCTTAGAAGGTACCCACATAAGAGTGCTAATGTTTGGTTGTTTCAAGAATTTGACATGCATCAAAAGATTCTTCATTACTTGAAGCTTGTCATGGTATCCAATGTTCATTTGATCAAATATGGGGGTAGACCTTTGAACAAAACCTTGTGGAAGGTGTGTGAGTCTGACCATGAGGCAATACTTGACACAATAAAGAGTAGAGCAGAACCAGATGGTTTGTTGGATTAATGTGTAAGTATGCACATTGGTTCTTATTAATTTGTAAGTATGCACATTAATTTGTATTAAAATTTAGAGTATGCACATCAAGGTTAGTTGACAGTTAGACCTTTCATTTCTATATTTCAAGTTTACATATGTTTTGGTTTGAAGTTTACATATTAATATTAGAAAGATTATATGTTTTGGTTCCAAGTTTTTACATATGTTTTGGTTTGAATTTTACATATGAATATTGGGTAGATTATATTTTTTGGTCCAGTACGTAGCATAGACAAGGTAGTGAGCATTAAAAAGTTCACTACATTGTCAATGTGGTAACATTGACAAGGTTTCATAAAATTCCTCTAAGAGAGGAAGGGAAATAAATATAGATTCATGAGAGATATATAGGTACATGCAAATTTCATGGGACACCTAGATGGCTTCTAATCAGCCGATGGAAATTCCTTTACTAGGTTTCCAATTTCATTGAATTGGCAAGCTAGTGGACCCACTAGCTTGCCAATAAGGTGAAATTGGAAAGCTAGTGGGATGTTTGAAAAAATGGGTCCAAGAAATGGGGTCTCACAGTGATGTAAATCTTTATGAGACCACATTTCTTGGACCCATTTTTTTAAACAACCCACTAGCTTTCCAATTCGGTGAAATTGGAAACCTAGTGGGTTTGAAAAAATGGGTCCAAGAAATGGGGTCTCACGGTGATGTATTTCTTGGACCCATTTTTTCAAACAACCCACTACCTTTCCAATTTCACCCACTAGCTTTCCAGTTCAATGAAATTAGCAACCTTGTGGGCTGTTTGAAAAAATGGGTCCAAGAAATGGGGTCTCATGGTGATGTAGGAATGGGGTCTCAATAGTGAAACCCCATTCCTACATCACCATGAGAACCCATTTCTTGGACCCATTTTTTCAAACATCCCACTAGGTGAGACCCCATTTCTTGGACCCATTTTTTCAAACAACCCACTAGGTTGCCAATTTCACCGAATTGGCAAGCTAGTGGGTGAAATTGGCAAGGTTCACCCACTAGCTTGCAAATTTAGTGAAATTAACAACCTAGTGGGATTTTTGAAAAATGGGTCTAAGAATGGGGTCTCACGGTGATGTATATCACTGTGAGACCCCATTTCTTGGACCCATTTTTTCAAACAACCCACTACCTTTCCAATTTGACCAAATTAGAAAGCTAGTGGGTGAAATTGGCAAGGTAGTGGGTTGTTTGAAAAAATTGGTCCAAGAAATGGGGTCTCACAGTGATGTACATCACCATGAGACCATATTTCTTGGACCCATTTTTTCAAACAACCCACCACCTT
Organism: Sequoia sempervirens; assembly: GCA_007258455.2. NCBI lineage: Eukaryota > Viridiplantae > Streptophyta > Pinopsida > Cupressales > Cupressaceae > Sequoia > Sequoia sempervirens. The sequence continues at coordinate 765,746,915 of VDFB02271358.1, forward strand.
GCCAATTTCATGGTGATGTATCAAATTGCTTCTAGTGTTGACCAAGCTATGTGCCTTTCACATGTACATTTTACTTATTTCAATGCTCTACTTTTAATTTCTTTAACTTGAATTATTTATTCTGATATTTACTTATTCTTCCATTCTATCATGTTGAAGAAGTGGAGAGCTACAGAAATTATAGATAGGAAATATTGTATGAATTTTTGTCATTCTTTGTTAGCTTAAAAAAATGATTTCTTATGTATTCATTCTTATTTGTTTGTGTCTAATAATATCATGATCTTGTTGGTGATTCATGCCTCATTTTGTATGATTTCATGTTGCTATATCAAATAAAAGGTGCAATAGGTACATTAGATTATGTTGATTGAGGTGTAGGGGTTCACATTTCATTCAATCATGATAGTTGAGGTTGTAGTTTGGTAAGTATTTTTTGAGTGTTTTCATTCATAGTACATTGGTAATAGTATTAGGTGTGTCATTGTATTATATCAAGAGCTTAGTAATGTTTCTTGTGGTCATATTGAGCTTAGCTTCAAATCCTTTCAATCCTTGTTAATGAATTATGTATGTGATTCTTATTTGAAAACTTCTTTGTTAATGAATTTTGTATGTGATTCTTGTTTGAAAAGACCCAATATATAATTTGTGTATGCTTGAGCTTGTGATACAATGTACCCACCCTTGGATTATATGCATAACTACAAGTATGATAGATTCCTACTTTTATGGTTTCCTATTGATATATCCTATTGATATCCAACCTTGGGTTTAGTGACATATGGATATGTTGAGTTAAGTAGATATGAGGAAAGCTTGTGAAGTTATGGTGGCATGTTCATTGACTAGGAGAAATCCTAATAACCATACATTTCTACATAATATTACCTCCTACTTCTTACTAAATGGACCCTTGAGTGATCCATAGTGCTAACCTATATTGTATTGTTCTTCTACATAAGTTTTCTTATTACCTTTGACTTCAATTAATTTTTATGAGTTATGGATGATCATAGTCTTAAAAGGGGCAGTAATCTCATGAAAACCATGAGTTTTTAAGAACAAGAGTTATAAGGGAATACTTGAAGGTTTTTGAAGATGGTCATTAATGGAAAATTGCATAAAAGGTTGTAGACCTTAGTTAAAGGGAGTGCAATTACAAAAGGAAAGATAGTCCATAAGGATTCAAGAGGGTAGTCCTTAGGTCTTAAAAATAATGATTTGCATATAAATATTAGAGGATAGTCATAGAAATGATATTCAATAGAAGGAAGCAAGGACACTTCATAGTACAATAATATAAGGTCTAATATACTCGCAAAGGGGTAGTCCTTTATCAAGTGAATAGGGACAATAATTAATTTGAAGACCTCAAGAGTCATGTATTTGAGGCATTTTCTCAACCACACAAATGCATGCAAGGAAAAGTTTGTTTATGAGGAGTTGTAAAAGATTTACAAATGGTGAATAGTAACAAGAAAATGAAATTTTTGTAATGGATAGAAAGTCTTTGTGTTGGTTTAGCATTGTTAAGCATTCATTTTAGTTATTTTTTCATTTTTATGCTTGTGCAAAGTGGTATGTGATCTATAAAGAGAATTTCATTTCCTAAATCGCCAAAACAATGCAAATATTATGGTTGTATAAGTCTTACCACTATATAGATTCAAGAGGTATCATTTTTTATAATTTGGAGGCAATACATACAATCCTTATATTAGAATTGGAATCCAAGGATATTCAAGTTCAAAGGCATGTCAATGGTTGTTGCTAACTTCAAAGAAGATGTTGCTCTCTAATATTCAAGTTCAAAGGAATTTTTCAAGGTTGATGTAGTTTCACATGTGATATCAAGCATTCTTAGGCACCCTATAGGTTATAATTTTTTAGCCCTTCATGCCAAATCACTATGAACTATGTTCAATCAACTCAATCCCTTAAGAGTCCAAAGTGCAAAATGGTTGCAATATTTGATAGGATATTACTCAAGAATCATGACACTTAAAAAATATCTATCTAAGGCTAAGAGATCACATTGGGACCCTCTACAATAACCTCTCTTAGATTTTACTATCTCAGAGGCATTTTCCCATGGTAATGAATTTGTAGTTGAGAAAAAAGTTGTCAAATGCAAGCAGTGTAAAGTTGCAAAGTTGTGCAACTTTTATTCTGCAACTCGTACAACCAAACCAACTATTCCAAAATGTCCATATGGGTGTGTTTAAACTAGGAATGGTCCTCTTTCACACCCAAACACGTCGAATCACTATGAGCTACATTCAACCGACTTGATCCTTTAACAGTCTAAAGTGCAAAATATTTGCGATATTTGACGGGCTACTACTAGAAAATTGTGACACTTACATACTCTTCATCTGAGGATACGAGATTGCATTGGGACTATCTACAATAATTTCTCTTGATTTTTTCTTAAATTTGTTTTCCCATGGTGACAACATTTCAATTGAGGAAAAAGTTGTCAAATGCAAGCAATGTAAAGTTGCAAAGTGGTACAACTTTCATTCTGCAACTCGTATGACCAAACCAATTGTTCCAACATGTCTAGATGGGTATGTTTATACTAGAATTGGCCTTCTTTCACACCCAAACATGCCAAATCACTCTGAGATATGTTTAATCAGATCGATTCCTTAATAATCTAAAGTGAAAAATGACTGTAATCATTGACAGGCTATTACTCAGAAACTGTGACACTTACAAACTCTTCGTTTGAGAATATAAAATTGAATTGTTCTCATCTACAATATCCTCTCTCACTTTTCACTATCTCGAAGGAATTTTCTTGTGGTGATGAATTTTTAGTTGAGGAAAAAGTTGTCAAATGCAAGCAATGTAAAGTTGTAAAGTGGTGTAACTTTCATTATGTAACTTGTACAGCCAAACCAACTATTCCAACACATCTGAATGGGTACGTTTACACTAGGCATGGTCCTCTTTCACACCCAAACATGCCAAATCACTTTGAACTATGTTCAACCGACTCGTGTTGGAAACTGTGATGCTTACAAAATCTCCATCCAAGGCTACAGGATCACATTGGGCCCCTCTACAATAACCTTTCTTAGTTTTTTCTATCTCAGAGGCATTTTCTCATGGTGATGACTTTTTAGTTGAGGAAAAAGTTGTTAAATGCTTGATCACTCTAAAGTTGCAAGGTCTAGTGCAACTTTCATTCTACAACTTGTACGACCAAACTAACTATTCCAACATGTCCATATAGGTATGTTTATGCTATTCATGGTCCTATTTCACACCCAAACACACTGAATCACTCTGAGCTACATTAGAATGGCTCGATCCCTTGACAGTTTAAAGTGCAAAATGGCTGCAATCTTTGACAGGGTATTACTCAAAAAAATTTGATGCTTACAAAATATTCATCTAAGGCTATAGGATCACATTGGGCCCCTCTACAATAACCTCTCTTGGTTTTTTCTATCTAAGAGGTGTTTTTTCCCATGGTGACAACTTTTTAGTTAAGGAAAAGTTGTCAAATGCAAGCAGTGCAAAGTTGCAAAGTGGTGCAACTTTCATTTTACAACTTATATGACCAAACTAGTTGTTCCAACACATCTGGATAGGTACATTTACACTAGGAATGATCCTCCTTCATACCCAAAAATGTCGAATCACTTTGAGCTATGTTCAACTAGTTCAATCCCTAAATAATCCAAAGTGCAAAATGGTTGCAATCTTTGACGAGCTATTACTCGAAAACCGTGGTGCTTACAAACTCTTTGTCTGAGGCTACGAGATTGTGTTGGGCCCCTCTACAATAAAATCTCTTGATTTTTTCTATCTCAGAGGCATTTTCCTATGGTGAGGACTTTTTAGTTGAGGAAAAAGTTATCAAATGCAAGCAGTGTAAAGCTGCAAAGTGGTGCAACTTTCATTCTACAACTCGTACAACTAAACCGACTATTCCAACATGTCCATATGGGTACATTTACACTAGGCATTGTCCTCTTTCACACCCAAACATGCTGAATCGCTTTGAGCTACATTCAACCAGTTGGATCCCTTATGATGGCATGCAAAACAAAGGAAAAGAGAAAGATTCACATGACAGTTGACAAGTCTAAGTTTTCCACACCAAAAGCATATGATTGCATGAAAGAGGTAAAGCATTTAGGTGTCAAAATAGTTGAGGAAAGCCTAAAAATTTTCATTTTTGAAAGGGTTATGATCCAATTACTATGTGGATCACATACTTACATTTAATTGATTACTATTAATATTAGTATTTAGGTAACTTTCTTATTCCTATTATGGCTCTAATCACAAATGAGAAGGCTACACAACTCTTAAAATCTTGTATGATCATCCTCAAGTATAGCAAAGGAATGAAATTTTTTAATTATCCTCCTTTCCCTTACAACAATATGGTTGTTGTAAAGAGGAAATTTTTCAAGATTCTAGAAAAAAATTCAAATATTTATAGCTAAACCTAATCATAGGTCAATTTAAATATGATCCCACATGGTGGCTTATGACCTAGCTAAAGAGAATCAAGAACAATGGTGTTAATAAGTTCACTCTAGAGCCTCGACCATAAGTAGAAGCTAAAAATATCCCAAAGAAGAGGTATAAATATATGTTGATACATGAGATATTACAAACCCTATTCCTACTCCTTCACAGTCATATCAAACATTCTAGAAGAAATTTTTTGCATATCACCAATAATTAAAAAATGCATTCTTTGGAGAAGCTAGGTTGGAGTGAATATAGAATAAGAAATTGGTGAAAATATGGGCAAGAAGTTGGACACATGTTGGAAAAACCATGTCACTTAAATTACTTGGGTAATAAATGGGATAACATATATGAGAAGGAACATTTCAATCTTACCTCTTCCTTCACTCCAAAAAATCCTCAAATTCAAGTAAGTGAAATAACAGTAATATCATTTGGTGATGAAAAAGGAGTAAAAATAAAAACCTCCAAGTTTCCAAACCAAGTAGCTAATTACATAGGTAGATTTGGTGCTAGAACAATTTGCAACCTATGCATCTACTCAACCATATATTTCATTTAAAATTATGTTGACCCCACTCCAATGAGTATTTAAAAGAAAACAATATAAACAATTAACTCTAGCTCTTATTGAAGAGGAATCTACCTAAAATGTCCTACTGCAAAGAATGAGAGGTTCCACCACAAAATTAACTATCAAATACATTGTAACCAACCAAGAAATAATAAAATCACCCAAGACAACTAAGGGGAATACTAATTACTCATTTGAATCTTAGTAGGTGCTCACCACAAACTAGAGCTTATTTTAGAATACCATAAGTGGAGGTGGGGACCTAAACGAGGAGAAGGAAAAAAATTGAGAGAAGTGATGGTCCACCTATGAAAATGGTCCATATGAAAAGTAGAAAACAAAATAGCAAAGCATACAAGAGCCATTAGAGGTTTGTATAGAGAAGTTACAATAGGTTACAATATAAATATATATATCTTCCCTCTCCTCCTAGCTTTATCCCTTTTAAATTATTCCTTGGATTCCATATTGAATTAGCACATAAGTAAATGATAAATCGTCGGTGAATCATTTTTCGAAATATTGAAGTTGTTTAGCATCAACTAATAAATTTTTTTAGCATCAATTAATAAATATTCAAGACAAACTATGAAGGACAACAATGAGCAATGCTAGGGCTAACCAATTAATAAGTATACACCTAAATAAGTGAAGCATATATGTAAATAAGTGAAGCACAAGTACTCAAATACACGTAATCCTTGAAGTATACACATGAATAAATAGTATACACATTAATATGATTTTTATGCATGAATACAAGGTATAAGCATGAAAACACTTAAGTCACAATGTATACATTGGAATACACATAAGTCACAAAGTATACACATAAGTTGTAAAGTATACACTTGAATACATGTAACTCATATCTATTGAAGCATGAATTTATAATGCAAATCTGGACACCATCGATAAAAAAGATGGACAAAATGGGTAATGCATATGGATAGCAATAAGCAATGCTAAGGCTAACCAATTAATAAGTATACACGTGAATAAGTGAAGAATATATGTGAATAAGTGAAGTGCAAGTACTCAAATACACATAAGCCTTGAAGTATACACATGAATAAATAGTATACACATTAATACAAAGTGTATACATGAATACAAGGTATAAGCATGAAAACACATAAGTCACAATGTATACACTGGAATACACATAAGTCACAAAGTATACACATAAGTTGTAAAGTATACACTTGAATACATGTAACTCATATCTATTGAAGCATGAATTTATAATGCAAATATGGACATCATTGATAAAAAATATTTGTATTAACCAAATAGCCATATAGGCATACATCAATATATGTTGATATAAGTATAAAATATATACAAAATAGCCATATAGGCTTACAAGAATTTCATTTAGGAATACAATGTCAAATATATGCAATACAAAATATGTCCAAAATTCCATACAATAATACAACAAAGGATCTTGGAATCAAAATTCATTAGCCTCCATGATCTTGAAATAAACTCTTGCCCTTTGTTGGTTGACTGGATGGTGATAATTCTATCACCCATTTACTCTAAGGTCGAGGAGTGCTTCTACTGCTCCTCCTAGGGTTCAGTTCTTGATCAAGCCTTATCTATTACAATAACAAGTAAAGACATTAATATATAGAAATTGCATTATAAAAAATGATATATTTAACAAAATAATCACTTACCACCACTAGATGATTACTCTCCTCAAGGGAAATATTTGCATGCCCATGCAATGGCATGCTGAAGTCCTATAGAAACCATATAAAGAGAAATTAAACTACGAATCAATAATCATTTTATTTTTCACTAACTAATAGCTATAACAATGAATGCAATTTGAAATTTAGTAATCTACCTCATACCCCCGTGAGAGGCATCAAAGAGTCTATAGTAGAAGAAACACCAAGCTCCATTTCCCTATGAACATCTAGAGGTGTTTCTGCTTACAACATCTAAAAATAAAACAACAAATTATTCAATCACAAAAACTACAATAGTGATGCAGGTCATGGCTTATAATGTATGAGATAATGAAAAAAAAATTGAGTACTTATTGAGCTATATATTTCTTACTATATCATGCTTATTGTTTTCCCTATCCATAGCCTGTTCGAAAGCACCTATTTTATGATTTTGTCCATAGTAGCAAGGTAGTGAATTGTTTGATAAAATGCTTTGGTATACATGTACAAAAAATGTGGTAGTGTAGAGAAGGAAGTGAACTATTTGAAAAAATGCCTCATAGAAATATGATCTCATGGTGATGGAATTCCATGACAAACAAATGTTTCATGGAATTCCATCATCATGGGACTGCATTTCTTTGAGGCATTTTTTAAATAGTTCATTGCCTTCTCTATGGTATTATGTTGGGATGGGGTGGATGGTATAGTGTGGTATTGGCTATGAGATGGAGGGGGATCATGATATGAAGAGGGAGGGTTGGAGATATGAACAAGTGGAATAAGAGGTGGAAGCTTCCATGGATTGGTAAATTGAGGATGCAGATGAGGAACTTGAAAAGGATTTGGAGGGGAATTTCGGCTAAAGGATTGGGTTCTATTCTTAAGGTAGTGAGTTGTTTGAAAAAATGCCTAAAATAAATGTGGTCTCATGGTGATGGAATGAAATTACATCACCATGAGACAACATTTCTTTGACCTGCATTTTTCAAACTACTCACTGCCTTGCCTCTGCTATTGCTTACTATTATGCTTTGATAGACTTTTTCCAAGCATCCATAGTTTGTTGGAAATCACCTATTTTAGGCTTTTAGCTCCATAGCAGCAAGGAAGTGAACTATTTGATAAAATGCTTTGGTAGACATGTATAAAAAATTTGGTAGCATAGAAAAGGCAACGAGTTGTTTGAAAAAATGCCTCAAAGAAATTAGGTCTCCTGGTGATGGACGTCACCATGAGACCACATTTATTTGAGGAATTTTTTCAGAAAAATCATTGCCTTGTTTATGCTATTTCTTACTATTATTCTTTTGTAGATTTTTTCCAAGCATCCATAGCATAGACAAGACCTGGTGAGTTGTTTGAAAAAATGTGTCAATAAAAAGTGGTCTCATGGAATTCCATGACAAGAAAATGCATTTGGAAACTGCTTCTAGTTATTACTTATGCTATGTGAATTAATTACATCACTTCTTATGTTGATTTTGTAAAAAACTATATTGTAATTAAAATTTTGTCATTTATCAACATCTAGTTATTATTTATGCAATGTGAAGTAATGCGAATTTGAAAGATGTGCAATGCAATGTAATCAATGATATGAATATAAACTACACAAATCTATTAAGTACAATTCATTAGTTAAACTCTTTATTCTATTACATGTGTAAAGGTGTGTACTCCACTAGCACTGGGAGGTGTTCCTGTGAAACCTCCAATATTAACCTATTCAACATCCAAAATCGGATATTATAATACCATTCATATAACAATGCTATTCACATGTAATATTTATAATTGTTTACTAGTTACATACCTCAATATTAGATGTAGTGGAGTAAAAAATAGGTGGAGGGTTGGTGTATCCAGTATCAACATTGCGACCCTGAAATTTTATTACAATCATTAAACTAAATTAGTTAAACTTTCATTTCAAAAATGAAATTTAATAAATTAAATTCAATGAACATGCTAACATTTACCTAAGGATCGATTCTAAAAGCCTCATTCAAAATGTCATTTTCCATCACCAACTCCACAACTAGAGATGTATCCTACACACCATCCTCCTAATTGTTTGTGGGGTCATATGTACAGGCTGACCCACAAACCTGGCAAGAATGGGGTGGAACCCTACTCCTCAAACTCTCTCTTGGCTAGCATTGTATTGTAGGACTAGCATGTTGGATGATACTCTAGGTCAAAGAGCTAATAGACTGCAAAGTGTCCACCTCAACACTCTCCTTCACGATGGAAGGGATAACAACATGCTCATAAGCCAGCCTAGCGAATGCTCATCTCCCTTGTTGCTGAGGATCCTATTGTGTACTTGGTCTATCCTATGCCAACCCACCACCTCTCGCCTAAAATTCCTACATATAAAAATAGTTGGGGATTTTGTTGAGGACAAACTCACAGTAGAGTTTCCTCGAGAAATATTGGGGACCTTGTTATTCTTGCATGGTCGATGGTCAAAAACAATCCACCACCTATTCCAAAAATTGTTCCTAATCCCTCGGTGGTTGCACCAATGGATAGGAAACCTCTTGCTATTAAGATCAAGAGTTTTATTTGTACGTGGGTTAGTGAATAGTGAGCACAAATCATATTTTATAATTTTTTCATCTTTTACTTCTTTATATTATAATTTATTTGCATAAGAATTCCTACACTCCTGCCTCTTATCTGCCCAACCACTTTTAATTGCTTTCTAATTACATACACATGTGTTAACATGGATTGAAGTGAATTTGCGAGTGTGTTTCTTTCTAAGGTTGAACTTATAGGATCGTTCAACCTTTTAATTAACTCCTCAATTTGTTTTTTGTTGCTTTCAATTTCCCCCTTTAAATTTTGTTGAGTACTAGGAGGATGTTGAGGAATTGTTGGAGGAGATTGTTTCTATGGTTGTTCAAGATTTTATTCATGTGCTTGTTCACAAGGAGGAGAAGGATTTTGAGGAGGATTTTTTAGGTTGATTATCAACTCCTATAAATTAAATAAATGAACATAAAAGCAATCTAAATTTACCTATTTAACAAAAAATTCACAAAAAAACAAACATTGCTTACTTATTCAACCTTCCTATTGATGCGACAACATTCTAGCAAAGAGATTATAAAGATTCAATGAAGAAATTGCTATATTTGATGCTTCCAAAACATGAGTGAGCAATGACAGGGTTTACTGGCCATGGGCAAGAAAAAATGGTAGTGAAAATGAAATGAATTTGATGTACCTTTTTTTGTTATAATAGTCTATAACGCACTCACATTATAACATGAGAACATTATAGGCTCGATGTGACTGAGTCTTAGGCTTGGTCAAAACAATCCATAATGCAAGTACGTTATAACGCACTCGCGTTATAGCCTTTTAATTTTTTTTTAAAAAAATGGCCACTTTTTGCACCTGCCCCCACATCACAAGCCTCTTACATATTATGGCAACTAGATTTGAATTATGTCATGGAAAAAGAGATCCTCATGTTCATTTAGAAGATTTTAATGTTGCATATTTATATTTTACATATGAGGATAAAATATTGATTAATTTTTTTCCACAAACATTGAGGGGCCATATTATTCAATGGTTCTCCTATTTACCTCCCAATCTATCCATTTTTATTAGCTAGCCATATCTTTCTTAGGAAAGTTCCATGTTAATATGGGTTTGAGAATGATTGCAACCAATTTGACTATATATGACCAAATATATAATGTCTACTAATGATTATGTCATTCACTTACAATATTTATGTAGTAAAATAAAGCATCAGTTTGATGATGATGATGACGAGCTACAACCCATATTTCTTGAAGGAATTGAGACCACAATAGGCCCTATTTTATTTCAAGCCTAAGATACCTTGTTAAGCATTTGTAATTATGATGTTAATGTTTTTTATTTTATATATTGGTTAAATTGGAAGGTTTATATTTGTAATTTTGTACATGTGGTGTTCCCCCCCAATGAATTATTCTTAGTGATTTTGATCTTGTTTCAATTTATATTTACCTAGACCTTTATTATTATATGATACTCAATTCCCTAATTCTCATTTTATTGGGTGTGTTTAATCTTATCATTATTTTTGAGCAATGCCTTCAAATTCTTGATTACTACTTCTCTAGTTTTGTTTCCCTATTTTAAGTAATTCTTTCTTTGGTTTTATGTTTGAATTCCTAATTGTTTAAACTAGATTGTATATTTTACAATATTTAATTTTAGAGGCCTTTACCTAGTTTTTCCAATTTTCTTATTTTTTGAGCTTCTCTAGACTCAAAACCATTTATTTTGATTTCAAAAATTTCATGGATCATGATATAGGTTATTTTAGTTTATTAATAGATTTGATTGTTTCTACCTTTTCCAAATTCCCTAAAAATTCTACAAGTTATAAAAATAAAGGATTTTAAGCTTTGAAAAGTGTTTTAATCCATTTTTTCATGTCTTCATCTTATGAAATGTAGTCCTCTTGAGTTATTAAATTTCATTTTTCCCTCTTTCACTTCCAAATTTTTTATCTTTCTTCATGTTTTTCTTAACAATCCCATCATGTCAAACCTTGTTACATGTCATTGTCTAGCCCCACAAAATTTCATGTCACTAAATGTGTATTTTGATTGAATGAATCATTAATTCTGTCACCTAAAGTTGTACCCCAAAGAATTAGAAGATACTATCTAAATTACAAAGTTTAACATCTTGAAATTTTTAATCCTATTGACTATATTCTTTTTCTTCTATCTCCAATATAAGCATAGGTTTCACTAATTTTAATTATTTTTTAGATCTAAATTTTTTTAAAAATAATTATTTCAAATATTAATTCACTCTAAACTCAAAAATTTAATCAAATTAACCAATAATATTGAGTCCACATCATTAAGAAACATTAAAGTAGCATAGAGACCTTGTGCTAAACCTTCAACTTAAATACTTCTTGCTTCTATCTCCTATAAATATGATTTGATGCTTACAATTATCATTCTTAGATTTGGCATATTTATCAAACCTTTTATCAAATGTGAAGTTAGATATGAAGAAAATTTAAACCCAAATTATGATTATTTTTACATCCAAAAAGTTTTCAAAGCATCTAGAAACCATCTCTTCGCCTAATTTTTTCTCTAAAGTTTTTAGTATTTAAGATTTTAAATGGATTAATTCAAAATCTCAAGTCTAGATTTGGTTTGACTAGCTCAACTTCTACATGTGGAGTCTTCTAATTGGTTTCTATAAATTTGAGAATAGTTAAGTTCATCCCCACCATGAATTATAGATATTGAAATATTCATTGATTGCTATCAACATATCCTATAGATCCCCCCATATATAGTTTTTCTATTGGTTTATATAGATACGAAGATCAATGAATGCATGAATTTTAATTTGAAGATTCATAAATGGTTATCGATTTCTTTAAATTATATATATTTGTGATACATAATACTCCATGAGCATAAAATCTTTGATATCATCCTGAATCTAATAAAATTATAATCAATTTTCATTTTTCTAAGCTAACATAGTGAAAAAGTTTGATGCTTATGCTTACAAGAAAAGAAGGGTTGTAGTGTAGCATAGTTCTTATCGAGTGTTGGCAAGGAAATCTTGTGAAACTGACGATTGCTAGAGGAACTATAGATCTATTGCTTTTCACTTGAATGCAAAAGATCTGCAAAATTGTGTAGCTTCTATTTCACTACATAGAATAGACCCAAGCATATTCTATATCAAGTAAAGAGGTGTATTGTTGAAGTTAAAGGAAAGTTGGGAGTCATGATACAAGATCTCTTAAACTATACTTTTTCTTTGAACTGAATACAAAATGCCTACTTCAAAAACTAAGTTGTAAAAATTGAACAATTCTATCCTACAAAGTAAATAAAGTTAAGCAACAAATTGAAGAAAAGTTCAAGTTTTCCCTTTGTAAATATACACTAGTTAATTACTTCTAGAGAAAAAGATCCCCACTATGAAAAAATTGTCTTCTCCTTGTCCTCCCTAAACTTCCTAAAACAATATAATTTTTTTGATCTTAGAGTATTCAAATAATTTCTCCCTTAAATTTTCATAAAACTACCAATTCCTAGAATTTTTGGGTTGTTCTAGCTTTTGCAATTTTGTTCACTAAATAGGTTCTTTTATTTTCTTGGAAAAAACCCACTACCATAGTTGAAAAATTTCGCACCTGAAATCTACAGTTTTAAAATATGAATATCTACCAATATAAACATTAGAGTTTGAACTAAACAAGACAATTTTTGAAAATATGGCAAAAAAGTGGAACATGAACGTTGAAATTTTTTTGTTACACTTAATCTAGAGTTATATGAGAACATTTGTAATGTATTTGAACACCACGAGTGTAATTGAATTACACAATGAAATATGACCATTATCAGAACTACCAATTTAAAACCATACATAAAATGGCATCACAATCAGTCCTTCCTTTTTAAATCTGAGTGTGTGTTGATATTACAATTGAAATCTAAGCTAAACAAAACTATTTATGGAAAAACCAAAACTTGGGATGAAGAATTTGAAACAACACGTAAAGTGACATAAAACATTCTTTAAGAAGATGGGAGCACTGATTAAGGTGCATAAAATCCAAATGTAGTATGACTAATTTACAAGGGAAGTATGTGTTGTATTTTGGAAAGAACTAGTCTTCCACTGACACTACTACAACTCTTTCTCACTATCACAAAAAAATACACAAACTGAAATTTATTTATTTTAGGTCCAATTAAAGCCTATGTTGTTGGTATTCTTTTTTTTCAAACTTGGTCTAGCTAAAGCGTATATAGACATTCTTCTATTTAAATCTTGGTCTGAACAAAATATTTGTAGGTATTCATCTTTTTCAATATTGCTTTGTTAAGTATTTGTAGATATCCTTCTACTTCAATCTGGCATAAACAAACTTACACATTCCTTTACATAAATATTGGCCTACCTAAAAAAATTGTAGACCTCTTCTGTTGCCTTCTAATATTTATAGAGCCTCTCACAATTTGCAAACCCATTTCTACCTCCAATCCAAGAGTACAGAAAAATATTTAACCAATAATTGTCATAAAAAATGTGTAGCTTCATTGATGCAAGTAAGATACATAAAGCAAATCTTGAAAAAAATTAAATCTTGATTGGTTGTTTTACCATAATTTAATCACTATTTAAAGTTGCCCCACTCATTGGGTGCTCCTGATTTGGATTATGTAATGGTTCTAGCCCACAAGAAAGTGACGATGAGATGGACTAGATAAAAAAAAATGAAAAGACTGCTCAATCGAAAAAAGGGCTTGAATAGCATAAAGTTTAAGATCATTAGAAAACACAAGGATTTGGAGCAGCCCCACCAAATCAAATACAATGCTTCTCCACATAATATTATTTGGGTTTTTTTTTTTTTTTTTTTCTAATGAAATGCTTCTCTACATAAATCTTATTGATGGGGGCTCCTCCATTAATAAGATTATGTGGAGAAGCATTAACATTTTCTCTGGTGAGGCTGCTCCAAATCCTTGTCTTTTCTGAGCCTCTCACAAAACTTATGCTATTCATCCTATTTTTTTGATTGAGCGATCTATTCTTTGGATCCATAGTCGCTTTCAATGTCACCTTCTTGTGGGCTACATCGACTACATACTTCAACAAATTTGGAGCACTCACCAAGAAAAAGTTAAGTACAAATACTGTTTTGTACAATTTGATTACAACAACTAAAAGAAAACAAAAGCCTAAAAAATGGCCTAAGTGAATCAATAGAGAGATTTTGGTAGCTATGAGAATTCAATGTCCATTTTGGAGAGAAACTAGAGACTTTCTCTTTGCAATCATTGCATAGGGCATATGGCATTCATAACAATGATTTGAACCTACAAAATGTTAAATGAATTATAAGGAGACCATCATCATAGAATTGGAATGTCATTATAGCACTTGGTCTAAAATGGGCACATAATATAAATAATCCCAATGTTATTGTTATTTAAGGTTTTGGATGTCTCAGATAAAGAAATGAATCATCATTATATTGACACTCATTCTATGAGGAAGTTATTCTAGCAAGATAGGGAGCTCCCATTTTCATAGAGCACTCAAGGTTAGGGGTTTGAAGATCAACTAGGTTAGGACCATCACTTGCTATGGGGCCACCATGATGGCTATCACTAGGACCTTCAATAGGGGAGGGGTCTAGCCATAGCTAGCCTAGGATAATGACATATGGACTCATTTTTGATATAGGTTCTATGGGCACATTTTTTATATGTATTGTAACATATAAAAAGATGACCCTTGGTCCAATACAAAGAACCTAGGATCAATTGTGGCCTTTTTTGAGGGTACATTAGGATGCAAATCAATGAGGTGTTTAGATTGAATTTGAACCATAAAGACTTGAGTTAATCAGACCTGGATCTGATCCTTTTGAGCATTGGAAATATATTGGAATTTATTGAAATTAATTAACCTAATTAAACTATATGCCCTAATATGAAAAATACAAGAAAATAATGACTAATAAGTGATAACAAAAGTTTGTAGGAAGATCCAGGAAGAGAAAAGTGTTGCATGTACCTATCCTGTAAAATTGAATTTAGTCACTATAGGAGGATATAGTCTCCCGAGGGTGTCTCTGTCCCTGTAGGGCTATCTTAAATCTATTTTTCGCAGTCCTTGGATGTTGAATCTAAGCTTCCATTCCTGCCTACAAATATGTTAGATCATTGTTGGATAATTTTGTAAGTGAGTTTTCATGAGTTGAAAAGGTGTAGGGATTTGAATGCAATAGTGGATAAATTATCTTCAAACTTCCTTTAATCCTCTTGAAACCTGAAACCTACACATTCAAAGAGAGGGAAAAGGGTTGTGCCATTTAGGGGCTTGCCTTGGTCAAACCTCGTGTTAGTATTTCTACTTCCACAATGGAAATGTCAATGATAGAATGATAGGAAGGAATAATGAAATCACCAAGTTCTACAACTCACCACCCTTCAATGGCTTCATTGAAGAACTGAAGTCATGCACATCACCTCAAGGTCTTGGATCTTTCTTGCTTCATTGCTTGAATTGCTTGGAGACCTACAAAAGGGTTAGCCTTTACAAACATGAAAACATGAACTTGTTATGCCCTACATAGACACCCTATTTTATTTTGGTTAAAATGGGTTCCCATTTGTGTTTTGGTGTTTGTTTCTTTACCTTGCCTTATTTTGGGTTTTGCTTTACTTCTTTTGTTTTGGGTCTCGGGAGTTGTTCCCTTTTTGAACCTTGTTTTCATGTTTTTTTCTTTGTGTTGGGAATAAAAAATCTAAATCAGACTTGGAATTTTTCTTCAAAAGTCCAAGTTTGATTTGTTTTTTCGATTTTGCACTTCTTTATGTTTAGAATCAGAAATCCAAATCAGACTTGGAATTTTTCTTCAAAATTCCAAATATGATTTGTTTTGTTGATTTCGCGCTTTTTTGTGTTTGGAATAAAAAATCCAAATCAAACTTGGAAATTTTCTTTGAGGGTCCAAGTCTAATTTCTTTTTTTGATACCCTATTTTTTTGTGTTCGAAATCGAAAATCTAAATCAAAGTTGGACTTTTTCCTTGAAGGTCAAAGTCTAATTTCTTTTTTTGATTTTGTGTGTGTTTTCTTTGCCTTTGGTCCATTCAAAAATGTGATTTATGATCAGAATCTTCTGACTTGGATCCTAATTTTCTTGTCCATTCTGATCCCAATTTTTTGACCACCTACATTTATTTTGGACTCCTTCGCACACACAGGACCAATATTTTATCATATTTTTTGCATGATTTTGGTCAGAATTATATTCTATTTTAGCAAAAGAGAAATCAAAGGAGTTGTAGGAGTTTTTGAGCTTTGAGTGGTCAGAAGTTTATTGATTTAGTCACTATTTTGGAGTTCAAGGTAGGGTTTTCTTTGTCTTTCTTTTCCTTCATTTTATTTTCTTTCATGTTGTTCATTTTGTGTGTTTTCATGGCATGGTGTTTTCATTTTTTATTGTCTTTCCTTTGTCTTGTGTCATCTTGTTTTTACCCATTTTTTGCTTTTGGGTTTTTGTGTTTCGATCTTATGGTCATTTTCATTTTTGGGTTTTTTAGTTTTTAGTTTTTGGCTGTTTCATTTTTATTTTTTTCTATTTTTGCATATTCACTTTTTTGTAGGTTTTTGTTTTCCCGTCATGCCCTAGGTTATGGTTTCTATACAAGTTTCTTGGCTTTCCCGTTAAACATTTAAAAAATGAGCCTCACAGAATTTAGAATTATGAATAGACTTTGAGTCCAAACTATCCAAGTCCCTCATCCATTTCTAATTTCGAAATCTGAAGTTCCTTAGAGCATTTTGTCTTTCAGTCCAATCAAAATTTAGAATTCCAAAATGACTTTATATCAAAAGGATTGAATCCAAATTCCTTTTTCAATTTCAAAATCCAACCCTTTTACTTAGCATATTTTCTCTTTGGCCCAATCATAACTTCCAATTCCCTACATCAAAGGGTCTAGATCCGATGTTCTTTTCTGATTCCAACTTCCAATGTAAACATGCATAAGGGTCCACTGGTTTTCACAATTTCAAATTCTATTTTTACACATTGGTTTGATCGAAACTTCTAGTTCCAAATAGACCCATGACCAAAATTTCAAAGTCCAAAATCCTTTTCTGATTCTTATTTCTGACAAGGACAAAGCAGTTCTAGTATATTTTGAGAGGGCCCTTTTAGGGTTTGTAGTTATGATAGAATATGACTGTAAGTTTATGTTAGGGGAAATTTCTCTAATATATTTCCGATATATCTTCTTTTGTTTATTTTTCTAGGTACCATAAATTTCTGATTCAGAAGAACAACCTGGTGCCAAGGAAGTGGAAAAGGATCAAAGGGGAAAATTCATAAAATTACATCAAAGTCCATACACAATGAAATAAAAGTTTCAAAGAGTTTTGGTGATCTCCAAATTCACCTCTCAATTGATGAAAATCACAGATACTACCTTAGGGCATATTGACTAGGGGAATTTCAAGACAGATACTTTCAATGAGGATTCCAATCCAAGGGCTAAGAAGATAGGAGCTTCAGTACTTTCTCATGTTGCTTCCTTCCCCATTGATGTTCAATGTCCAAATTTCATTATTATGGTAGAAAAAGCATAAGACCCCATACAACGCAAGTGCATTGATCAATGGGGGAACAAGATAATTAACTTATCTCTAGAAATGATTAGGATGGTCTTTGAATTTCCACCATATCCTAACTTGAAGACCATAATAAAGGCCAAGATGTTTCAATAGTATGAGAGGGATGTGAGAACTCATCAAAGACATATGAATAAGAACTGCCTCAAGGCAAGTAAGAAATCTATTGATAAGTTACCCACAAATCTTAGAAGATTTGATTTCTATTATGAGGTGGGATATATCATTACATTTTTAAGCAGAGCAATGGGCAAGGAGAGGTCCCATATGTATGAGAATTGGATGTTCCACTTCATTGAAGTTATCTTAAAAGGAGAATTATATTTGGAT
This sequence comes from Sequoia sempervirens, assembly GCA_007258455.2. NCBI lineage: Eukaryota > Viridiplantae > Streptophyta > Pinopsida > Cupressales > Cupressaceae > Sequoia > Sequoia sempervirens. Next base: position 765,765,223 of record VDFB02271358.1, read on the forward strand.
TAGGGGAAAATAGTTTCAGATGCCAAACATAATTAGCTCACCAAGGTGAAGGACACTAAAGAATTTTATATGTCCTTAGATGTTGTTTATTGCGCAACTAGAATGGGGAACTTCCCAGGCTTGAATACTATGGAGGTTAGAGGAGAGGGACCATATCAAAGTAAGATCTGGGAGTATTATGACCAACTACAAATTAAGGCATCGGAAAATCATTTCAAAAGGGTAAATAATTCCTTTCTCTATGTAATGGTTACCTAACTTTCAAGTGATGTAGGATTCTGATTGAGTACAAAGGCAATGGAATTGGTAGGAGAATGTGGAAACTGGTTCATTGAATACCCCAATTCAAGATATATCTATTTGTTTGGATATTATGGAGCTCCATTTTTGCTGCCAAGGTACTGTAGTGATAAATTAATTTTAAAATTGAATTCTCTCGACAGATGAGGGAGGTTAATATAAAGTTTTATAGTAATCATAAGGTTGGGGAAGGGAAGTACCCCATCAACCTCGACTATTAAATCAATGTTTGTCGATCGGGGCTACCAAGTTTGCTATTGAGGAATTATAAGCAATAAACCTCAAGTTATATAAAGGGAGAAAGGAATTTGATCCTAAATGGAAAATGAATAACTTATATGCCTCCCTTTTCCTGCATCATGAGCCCAACATAGAGGAATTTTGAGTGTAACTACAAGATAAATTTGAGGTAATGAAGAGGGGATATGAGAGGTTAACTATCCCTCAAATGCAATACTTTAAGGTTAGAGAAGATATTCCTAAGGGGATTTATGATAATGGCTTGACTCTTGATCAACAATATGATCAATATCAAGTCAGTACTAAGCCATTGGAACCCATCAATTGGATGGAAATGAAGGAATGAAAAATTGAGGATATATCTATAGTGGTTGTAGAGAGAATTGTAAAGTGGATTAATGAACTCCTTAAGGACTAAAAAAGTAAAGCCAGTGGTAAAAGGAAAGGAGTGAAGGGGAAAACATCCTCTTCTCCTCCACGAAGGGAATACAAAAGGATCAGGAAGTAAACTACACAACAAGCAACTGAGGAGGATGACCCAACAATGGAGAAGGTGATATAGGCATTCTAGAAAGCCGCAATCACTTACATAGTCACATCTATAGGAGTAGTATCAGGATTGGGTGTGTATCCCATTGCCATAGTTTATCCAAAAAAGGAAACTATTGTAGTAGGAACTTCCACTACTCCTCTATCCATAGCCAAAACAATTTTTTGTTGAGGAAGGAAAGACTCCAGTAATTAATATTATAGAATCTCCTCTTCCTTCAGATTTTGAGGAGACTTCTCCATGTGATGAAGAAAAGGAACTTTATATGAAGAAGAACTTGAAGAAGTAGATACTAGATTGGGAGAAGGAAGTATTCGAGAAGAGAATGTGGAACATGCACTGACCTAAGAAAAGAAGAAAGAGATTATTGATAGTGATGAGAGGAAAGCATCCAAGGAAAAGGTTGGGAAAGAAGAAGCTCAAAGGAAGGAAATTGGACAAAAAAAGATAGAAGAAGAGAAAGCTGAGGAGAGGCTTGAATAGGAGAAAGCTCAACAGCTATAGACAAAGATAGATAAAGGAGGAGAAGAACCTCCACACCAAGAGCAATAAATGGAAACATCTACAAGAGCCCCTACTTGGTTAAAATTAAACTTGGAGAAGAGACAACAAGTGGCGGCTCAACCTATGAGCTGGGAAGAAATGATTAGGGAGGTCAAGACAAAAAATTCAAAAAAGAAGTACAGTTGGCTACCATGAATGAGGCAGGGGAGCTGATAGAAGAAATAGCTACACCAATAGTAGAAAAATATGACCGTGAGCTCCAAGAATCAGATTACCAACTAACAACTATCAATTTGGGTAAGAAGACCCACAACCAGCAGATGTCATGGCTCGATCTAGCAGACAACTCAGCTAAATCCTAGATGGAGAAGGATAAGAAAGAAAAACATGAGTTGAATGCACAAGTTGAAAAAATGAAAAGGTTTAATAAAGATATTCCCTCTCTAGTTTCATAGAATCCATCTTCATCGGATGTACTAATGCTAATAAGCCGAAAAGAAGTTGAAGATCTCACGAGCATAAAGAGGAAATCCCATATGTTTGATAAGTTTGTTGATCAATTAAAGGATGAAATGGATGTAATTCTTACCATTGGGTACAAGTCTTACAAGGAAGTATGTTCATTGGTAGAACAGATAGAAACATATGTAAATAACATGTGGGAAGAGGAGGAAAAGTATCTGGAGTATTTGAGAAAACTAAAGCAGACGGACAAGCTAAGTGTAGGTGAGATCAGTAAAGTAGGGATTTTGGAAGATGAGAGTCTAGATTGTGTAGAAAAATGTAGTAAGGAAATATCATTATGAATGGAAATGATGGTAGAACAAAGGATAATATTGCTTAGGTGGCAACATTAAATCTGTCGGCAAATGGTATTATTTGAGGAGATTGTTACTGCTATCACTACTTAATATTTTTCATCAAATGGTAAACTAGGAGAGTTGCAAACTATAAAAGATGTTTGGGATAATAGGTTATAAAGAATGATAAGTGCTAAATATAAGGGAATATCCTTAATAGGTTAATGGGTATCAAATTTTAGACTCATCATGCTATGGGTGATATCGACAAACTTAAGGACATCGTCCCAATGTCTACAGACAGATTTGGAAAGATAAAGTTCAAGCTTGATTGGCTAGAAAAACTTGATGAAGAAGAGCCAACACATGTGTTAGCTAATTATAAAGAATACAAGAAAATATAGAAGTGAAGTTCAAATTTTGGAAAAGGAATATATTATTTGACCAGAATCAAGTCAAAGGTACAACTTCTAGAGCAATTCCTATAAAATAGGAGGGCACTGTAATTGAACTAGAGATCATCTCTATCAAGCTAAGATGAAGGCGCCACTCTCCCATGCATTCTATTTTGGAACAATTGATCATTCCACTACCACCAAGACATTCCTATAATTGTGGATATGAAACCTGTGCACCCTAATTTTTAGGATCTAAGATTTTTCGAAGGAGATTTTTATGTTATAATTTTCTATATATATTGTACAATTCTCCTCATTTGTGGGGGTCAAAAAATTCAATCCATATTTACAGTCCTTAGGAAAGAATAATCTTATGGTTTTTCTAAAGTTAGTAAAATTTCAAAGTTTCTTAGTTTTAGTGGTGATAATCAAAGACAATGGTCTTTTGTGCACCAATGGATTATGCTAAGTATAATTGCTACTTATTTGAATAACAAATCAATAGAAGGAGCTGAATTTAAAACCATCTCTGATCTCATTGTAAATGGAATTTTCTTGTTATTTATTGATCTACAAATTTGTGATGAGTTAATTGAATATATCTTGTATGGAGTTGATTCTAATGAATGAATTGGAAATATGCTTATTAAATCTGCACTATGAATGGATATAACTGTATAAATATTAATGCGTTGTTTCATTCATTTGTTTGAATTTAAAAGCTTATTACAAAATTGCATGTTTAGATTAAGGAATGATATTTACTCACATTTTATGTTCTGAAACCTTGCGATATATTTTGTTGTTTTTTTACAATCTATTGTTAGTGTAGATCTCTAAAAATACCTAGTTTTTTACCTTTTAACCAGTAGACCCCTTGAGCATTATAGTCATATTGACCACTAAGAAAAACAACACAGTTGTGAACCAACTACCAAGACCTTGGAAGATAATTGGTTTTTATAATTACTTATCTTTTTTAGGAGAAGTAGGGTATTGTTATCTGGCCATCAATAGAACTGGTGCTAGAAGCAGGGCCTCTTAGGAAACAAAATTGAGAGACTTGGGTCTATTTTCCTAAGAGGTTTGAATGAGTCTTGAGATCAACTCCTCATAAGGAGATGCTTTTCAAACTTTAATTTCCTACAAGACCTGGAACCACTTGTGAAAATAGAATCTCACCACCATTAACTCTTCTCATATTTCCACTCATACCACAACTCTATCAACCTAATCCACCTCCACTAATGGAATTTTTCATAGGAAATCCATCACCCCTAGGAACCATTGTAGGGGTTATTCATGATATGTTAAAAAATCTAGAATGATTCTTTCGTAGGTACACCCAGGGGGAATCGCGAAGTGTTGAAGAACATATCGGAAGCATTTAAAGATGCATGCATGAGGTCTTGAATAGAACACCACAATGTAGCTTGTGGGTCGTTCCCATATTCACTAGGGAATATGGCTTACAACTGGTACCTCAACTTACCAATTGTGTCCATTACTAGCTGGGCAGATTTAGAGAACACTTTTATCAACCAATTTTAGGTCTATGTAGACCCTACATTCCTATACTGTCAATTTTCCACTATTAGGAAGGAATCCCATGAACCATTACCCTTATTTAACACCCGGTTCCAGAGGATGTATAATTTAGCTTACAACCACCCTACATAGTTGCAGAGAACATCACAATTTAGGGATACCTTAAAGCCATAGACCCATTAACTGGTCTTTTCTTGCAAAGGACTTATCCAACTATGGACATTGATTCCTTAGCCAAGGTGTACTGGATCTAGCTATCAAACTACAACAACAAATTTAACTCCTCAATGCAATTGAATGGGAGGGACATTACCCTTATTAGGATATTTTGAGATGCCTAATCAAATGACTAAAATTAACAATACAATTAACAATGGGACCCTGTTGATGAATATTGTACCAAGAATGTCTAATTCTACACATATGGCCCATTCACTGAGATACATCCCACACCCTAGTTGCCATGGTTTACTAATGGAAACAATCAAGCTAAAACTAATATGACGTCAGCTCTTGTTATGAAAAATTCCTTTCTACAACATCATCCTTAAACAAACCTAGGGGGACATAATCCTCAAGTAAATTTTCCAACAACCCAACAAAACAATCAAAATTCTAGAATTATTATAGACAATGAGCATACTACACATCTATCAACATAGTTGAAAACCTTGAAGAAAACCATGTCCCCAGTTACAAATGAGATGGCCCAACTTAGACTCAAACCCTCTGCAAACAAAAACTAGTACCAAAATTAGGGGGGTTATTAAAATCATAATAACTATTTGAACCAAAACAATAACCAGAATCAGAGGAACTTCCAAGATCAAAACATATGATATAATCAAAGGACAAATAATAGGTAGTGGGATTAAAGGCCAAATAAAAGAGGGGTCCCAAACAAAAAATAGACTAATGAGGATCAAATCCACACTACTTATGTAGCAGATTTAAACTTCATGACCAACTGGTGTAGGTTGCATGATACTGCTACTCATTCTGAGGTAAACTACCTAGAAATGGAAAAGATGGTCAAGATAGCTAAGGTTGATTTGCAATCGGCCCAAGGAAGTGCTAATAAGAGTAGTGGATATGTAGATACCACCATGGCCTTTGATACTTATGATAAGTTCAAGTTTCATTTTAAAGAAGAGAATGAGCCTGAAGCTGATACTTATGACGCTCAAGCTTTCCAATCCAAGGGAAATTTCAAGACTTTTTTCTTGCTCCTATAGTATCAATTTTGGGTGATTTTTTTGAAACTATAATTTTTCATGTACTTTCTAGTGTTGTGATTAGATTGATCCCATTCTATGTAAAAAAATTCATTTTGAGCTTGTAACCAAATTTGGCATTTGTATGCACTAAGATTAGGTCTACTTTGTTGTTGCTTGCAAGTGGCACCTATAATTGCACTAAGCATAAAGTTCCAACCTCATATATTGCTTGGGGGATTTCTTAGTTGAGTAATTTGGGGGGTAATCTTGTGTTGTTGTTGGTTGTAATCATGCATTCTAATGCATGAAAATTAAATGTGATTATTGTGGGAAGCAAAAGCATACAATAAATGAATGTTTGTAGGAAGAACTTGATGATTTAAAAATTATTTATGAACTTCAAGAAAAACTTGTACAAACTTGTGTCACACTTTTATAAAGGAACCGGCTAATAGAAACAAAAATTCTCAACATTGACCGCATTAAAGTGGTCTTGTTTTGAATTTCAAAATAATGTAAACTAGTAAAATGCAGAACCCTTGATGAAATTTATTCCTTTCATTTTTTATTTTCTAAAAAGAATTTTTGTTTTTGGTTTTTATAAATTTAAGAGTAGATTTTGAATTGTTAAAAATTTCAGGAAAAAGTGACATTGAGTTGACATCAAAATAATAGAAAAAAACTTTATTTTTTCTTGATTTTTCTCCCAAATAGAAAACTTTAATATCTAGTGCATGGAATCTTTTTAAAAAATTTGATGTACATATTTTCCTCATAATAATGTATGTTAAATTCAAATGTACCAGAATTTGATAGTTTTCATTTAACATCAACTATTGCCTATTTTCTTATCCTTTTCAAAAAAATAATACCCTTTTGGAGAAGATTTTCTCCTCTAGTACACCACATATTCTTCAAAAAAATTTAATACGTTTTAATTTCTAATTAGCCTTATTTTACTTCAACAATCTACTTGCATTATTTAAATATATATATATATTAAAACTAATATATATATATATGGATTTTTCACTTTGAGCTCTACAAAAGTGTATTTTTACTTCTTCAAGAAAAAACATTTTAACTAAAGAAATATCATTTTCAAATAAAATGTTTCAAAAAAATTAAAAAAAGATGAGATGGTTGCCAGTAAGGATGCCACATAGACAGTTTCATGTGAAAGGATTTTGATCAAAACCATTTCACATAAAACTATTTTAGTTGAAAACATACATAAAAATTGAGTCACATATTAATGTGACAAAGGGAAATTTTTTGTTTTGTTGTTTTGGGTGAAAGGGTTTCGCCCAAAACTCTATGTGTAGGCCATGTAGTTTATGATGAAACTATTTCACTTGAAACTATTTAGGGTGAAATTATTTTAATCAAAACTCTTTCGTTCGCTAACAGTGTGACACAAGTTTGTTCTTTTATCTCTTCATTAGTTGCAGTAAAGTTGGGAATTCTTAGTATCTTGCAAGGGGCTTTAATAGGACAAGGATTTAATGTGAGAGAAGGCATGGAAGGTGTGGACCCAAAAGTAGCAAAGATAAATTACCCTTTCATTAGGTGGCCAGAAGGAAGAACTAAAGCCATGTGGAGAGAGGGTGCAGAACGGGGTTGGCAAGCTTTGAAACTATGCGTCAAATTAATGGAGACTGAGGAGATAATAGCGGACTCAAAGCCATCTCCAGAGAGGATTTGTGTGAGAAGAATGGTTTCTGTCTGAGAAAGAAGGTGAAGCCACTCATAGAATTGTGCCCATTGCATCTAGGCAGTGCTTTTGAAACTTCTGTGTAAACTAAATGCTCATTTTTTGCATAGTTTACTATGTTTAAGCTAGATGTTGATATATAAGCTTAAGGGGTTAAGCCCTATTTTTGGTTTTGATACTATAAATATCTTGGGTTTGGGTAGTAGCTGGTTGGATAGTTTTCAGGCGGTTGTGGTAGGGCTTTTTGATCCATAGGTTTCTATTTTGTTTTAACAGACATGATGTGATGGTGCTGGAAGAAATTTTATTTGGAGCTTTGTATATTTTGATTTCTCTTAAATGAAATAAAAATACTATCATCGATAAAAAATAAATAAATTTAAATATCATTTAATAAATTTGATATAATCTTATGATAAAATTCAAATACTTGTGTACTATCCTCACTGGACTTCCTCCGTGCATCTTGGCTTCATGCTATAATATTTTTAGCCAAAGCTCAAATGGGTAGGGTATTTTTTTTTGTTGGTTTCTCAAAGGTTTTACAATTTATAATAACATGATATTCTTTGATGATAGTGGCTAAAACTAATAGGATTGGAATTAAACATACCCTTGTTGATAATTCTTCAATGCTTAATGTTTGTAGGGTGAATTATTTGGATAAAATAGGAGTGGATAAGACTAAAATTCAACTAGATAACTTGTCTATCTATGGTTTTTATAATGTGGGAAAATAATAGCTTGGTGTCACAACATTGCCTATTAAAGTTGGTAGGGTTACTTTACAAACTCCTATCCATGTCATGCCTAATGATCTTTATTATTATCTTCTCTTAGTCAAACCATGGATTCATGGAGTGAATGTAGTTCCTTCAACATTACATCATTTATTGAAACACACTTATAACAACAAGGTCTACATGGTAAAAGTTGATCCTAAACTTGAGAGTTAAATTACAAATTGAAATAGGAATGAAAAATCCTCTTACAACATTGACACCAACTACACAAGTAGAACTAGTGTAAGAAGAAGAAAAAAGTGCTTGTCATCAATCATGAAACTATTAGAAAATGATTGGGGTTCATTAGATTTTACACCTACATTCATGGGAGAATACATGATTACACAAAAATCATGAAAATAGAAAGAATATAACATAATATCAACACAATCCGAGTCATCAAAACCATGCAAGTTCACAACTTTTGACAAAGAAGAGGAAAAAAAAATTATACATCCACATATGATAAGTGTGATCATGAGAAACCACCTTCTTCAAAAGAAATGAAAGGACTTTATGGAAGGGATTACAAAATTTACTTGGCTATAATGGAAAAGGATGTGGTGTTAAAGAACAAGGTATTTGTGTCCCTATCGAACCTAGCACGCAAGAACAAACAAGAGGTCTTGGTAATTGTCCTTCGAAAGAAATGAAAGCATCAAAGAAACCTTTGGGTAATATCAATGTCATCATGCAAAACATTCCTAGGAAAAATATTGCTTCATCTCCAAACACATTTCCTAGTGATGATTGAGGTTCATTAGATTTTACACCCTCCTTTAAGGGAGAGTACAAAATCTCACAATCCAAACCTAGAGAGTCTTGTGTATATATGAAACATTGTAGTAAGCAAGAAGTATCTTTTTCATTAAAGAAAGGAACATCTTCTACTATTGATCAACAAAGTACCTTGTTGAGGCTTTTCCAAGCTTGTTGGATATCTCTCCCTCCATAAACATGAAATAAATTCTACAAAAAATCTCATTTTGTGCAATCATTGAGCGCATGGTCATTCAACCAATGAATATAAGGCTTTGAGTAATAAAATTCAACATCTTAAGGATTGTGGTGCTCTTCCTTATGTTGATGCACCTACTTCCTCTAATTGATAATGATTTTCATCCTATCATGTTGCTCATCATTGTGGAATTGGTAGCTTTATGTGTCTTTCTCATTGACATTCATAGTGGTACAATCTTAAGTGGAACCATATTTTTATGGTAGAAAATTGATAGTTCTTGGTGATTTTCCTTGTCTCTATGCTTGGGGGCAAGGATAACTAGTTTTGGAAGATGTGCATTCTTTTCAAGGATCCACTCTTCCTCTCTTGCTACTTAAAATAGAAACATACCAAGTATGTTAAAATTTTAAGTGGGGCGCATATAGTCCCCCACTCATTGTTTGCATGCTCCCTTCTTAGTGATAGCATACATCTCTTAAGAAGTGTGACCTTTTTATTCAAAGTGTGGCTTTCTTGATCTATGTGAAGTGTCTTATTTTTTTTGTGATATTATGCTCGATATTCTACAAGAGTGTGACCCTTCTTGGTATATGACATTCCTCTTGGTGCCGATGCCATGATCAGTATTCCCTAAGATGTGAATATTTTGTTACTCGACTAGTCCTCTCTTGGTGGCGATTTCAAATGGGATGTTCCCTATGGTGAGACCTATCATGTATTAAGTAAAAAAACCTTTGATTATCTTTTCAACTTTATCACATTTAAACCTTTACATATTCCATGAGTGTATAGCATAATACAACTTGATAGCCTTGTGAAGCATGTTCATTTTGTGGCACCTTATCAAATTTATCAAGGAGTATACCTTTTGGTATGGCTGACGTATGGGAGCCTATAGAATTGGCACGACTTTCCCATATGCCACCCTTTTGTGAGTACACACCTTGTAGACCTAGTGTGTGTTTATGATCTTTGTCTTCAGGGATCACCTAGTGTAAACCAAAATTACACTAGCCCTTGTTAGTGTATTTCATGGAAAACAAGCATAATGAAACTTGCCCGCTAGTGGATCCATGAGCATGTTTGATGGACAATAGTGCAAACGTGGCTATTCCATCCCTTTAGCATTAGCTTTAACATTGTATGCTAGTGTATCTTGTCTTGCTTCTCGTATCTTACACATCTTGTGTGTCCCTTTGGCTTTATGTTGGTTTGCATGGGATCTTCGATCCTAGGGGCTTGCATAACCTCAATCTTTTGTATCCTATCTTTCTAACATTTTTACACATGGAGCTCTCTTGATGTATGTTTTTCTACTTTAGTATGAGTCTGAGCATAAGCCCATACTCTCACTAAAGTGGGGGATATATGTAGTGTAGAAAATTGTATACCTTTACAATTTCACTTTTTTTGCATCCCCTTAATTAATGGGACTTAATTAAGCTTATAATTACCTAAATTATGCATTCCAAACCCTTATTATTCCCATTTTATGAAAGGGAAATCTATATTAAAAAATTACTAACATTAATTAAAACACCTTGGAAATTGAGTATCATAGATTAGGTTCTAGGACCCAATTTTTAATATTTTTTTGGTGGAATTTTAATGATTCAAATTCAAGTTTCAAGTGTTGTCTTTTGGAATCTATTTTTTGGGAAAGTAGATAAACACCAGTAAATACATAGTCTTTTTATCAATTCAAATCTAAGTAACATTATATAGCATTAAGGAAACTTTCACAAGAGAAAATATCATTATCAAGAGCATTAACGAGAAACATTATTAGTCATCTACAATAACATCAAGATCGTATCATTACATATTTCAAAGTTTATGTGTGTTCATATCATGTTTTGAAGCTAATATTGTGATGTAAGTTTCAAACATTCAAGCAAGAATTTAAGAATCAAATCAATCAGTCAATCAAGCCAATTCATGCAAGATCCAAGCCTTAGAACTTGATGCACTTGACTTCTATCCTCTAAAGGAAACCATTAAGGGTTTGGTGATTTGTAACAAGCAAGTTTTCGTTCATCAATTCCTTCATTTTATCATCATTTCATGATCAAGGTTTAATTACCAAACTGGGGTTTGACCAAGGCAAACCCCCATTCACACAATTTTCTTTTCTTTTCTCTTTGTATGCATAGATTTATAGGTGGAGAAGGATTCAAAAGATATTGCAGGAGCTATTTTGTAAATTTTTATTTGTTGTCGACATATTTGTCAAGACAAAAAAAATTATATTTAGAATTTATTTCCAACTTTCTGATAGTAAAACTTGCATCAATCCAAAGCTCGGATCTTGCACTAGAGGTTCCTAGAAGTTGGGAGAAACCCCTCTACAAAGACCCATTCTCCCTTGGGCAAATGAGTCCTTGTAGAAGTCTCAAAACCCACTAATCTGAGCTGATTTTCCATTCTTTGCACTTCCTATATCTATCTATAAACTGTTGTTTTTGTTTCTATTATCATAAAAATTTGCATTTCAAGTGTTCTAGGTCATATAATTCATTTAGTTAATGCACTTTAAATAATTCCAAAACATTACACTTTATTCATTTCTATCATAAGAAAGCAAAGATCCCAAGATCCAAAATAGGGTTGACTCACTCATAGTTGAAAGGAAATCCTATCCTTTTGTGATCTTCTCTCTTTCTAATGAAACTAGGAAAGTGTGTGTGAACCTAGGTGGACACCCATACATATCATTTTCCTAACTTTTCATCCCATTTCACCTCTTTTCTATGTTCTAGGTGGTCTATGATCCTAATCACAATGTAGAGGCTCTAGAGAGAGTGACGGACGATGATGACATAGACGTTGATGATGGACATATTTACCTATGATGGTACATTAGCATGGTTAGCAACATTGTGATCATAGTGGTTAGATTGATATGTGGGTAGATCATGTTTGACTGGAAACTAAGGGGATTCAGTGTTTGATGGAGCTGAGTCCTAGAGTTGAACATGGAGGAGGCCCAAGTCTTTGCATGGGTGCCATGTATTTTGGCACACTTATACCACAAAATGCACTAGGCGGTCTATAAGTCTACTACCAATTCATCTGCAAGCATGTATCTTCTACATATTTGGGCTTGGGAATACATTATTGTGCTTAGGACAGTTGGTGAGGTGGACCAGGATGTAAGATACTCGATGGTGTATAGGTATGACACCATGTTGACCTAGCATAGGAACTAGGTGATATTTATTAATGGAGATGTCTCATCGATGAGATGAGAGAGTTTAAGTGGAGACCATGGCTATAAATAAAACTATGGGATAATGATAGCGGCCATGTTTCATACTACTACTCGACCAAGTGGCTCATCAATCAAACACGATATGTTCTAGAGATATTTTTGAACAGGATTCACTAATAGTTCATGGAATCATAAGATGTTATTGGAGATGACTATCATGTAGTGTTTGCACACACCACTTGGGAGATCATGAAGTGGGGACCTATGCCCTTCCCATAGGTAGACATCACAAAGTTCAAACAACTTTCCCAACTATAATGGATTTGGGTAGATGGACACAAGGACCCACATGTGTTAGTTGATTATGACACCTGGTGGATATCCAGGAGGCCTTTAAGGTTTACCTTCCTTGATGGTGGAGTAGTTGGAGGATGATGAGGAAGCAAGGTAGAGGTGGCAAGAGATCAATAATGAGGCAACATAGAGGCATAGGTACTAGTGGCAAAGGACTAGGGTCAAGGACATGCATTGACTATATCTTCTATTGCTATAACACCCACATGAGTACATGGAGGAGGATGGGGAGGAACTAATGACTAGAGACTATGGCTCACTCTTTAGAAGTGAGATCAGGTAAGGTGGGAGCACAATGGGTACCGTACAAAGAGGGATGGTGTGATATTTCAGCTTGCATAGTGCATGATAGACAGAGATCAAAGAGCCACAAAGAGAGACCAAAGGACCATAGAGTGATATGCTAATATTGCATGCTGAATATTGGTGGGTATTTAGTTGGCATAGGCTTTAGTCGAGAGAGACATAGAGAGGGGGTTGTAACAATAGCTTGAGGCTATGGGGCAACGGCAAGCTATTTTGATGAGACAATATATGCAACATATTTGAGCTTTGGCTAAAAATATTATAGCATGAAGCCAAGATGCACGGAGGAAGTCCAGTGAGGATAGTACACAAGTATTTGAATTTTATCATAAGATTATATCAAATTTATTAAATGATATTTAAATTTATTTATTTTTTATCGATGATAGTATTTTTATTTCATTTAAGAGAAATCAAAATATACAAAGCTCCAAATAAAATTTCTTCCAGCACCATCACATCATGTCTGTTAAAACAAAATAGAAACCTATGGATCAAAAAGCCCTACCACAACCGCCTGAAAACTATCCAACCAGCTACTACCCAAACCCAAGATATTTATAGTATCAAAACCAAAAATAGGGCTTAACCCCTTAAGCTTATATATCAACATCTAGCTTAAACATAGTAAACTATGCAAAAAATGAGCATTTAGTTTACACAGAAGTTTCAAAAGCACTGCCTAGATGCAATGGGCACAATTCTATGAGTGGCTTCACCTTCTTTCTCAGACAGAAACCATTCTTCTCACACAAATCCTCTCTGGAGATGGCTTTGAGTCCGCTATTATCTCCTCAGTCTCCATTAATTTGACGCATAGTTTCAAAGCTTGCCAACCCCGTTCTGCACCCTCTCTCCACATGGCTTTAGTTCTTCCTTCTGGCCACCTAATGAAAGGGTAATTTATCTTTGCTACTTTTGGGTCCACACCTTCCATGCCTTCTCTCACATTAAATCCTTGTCCTATTAAAGCCCCTTGCAAGATACTCTCCATGTTCACTAAGAAACCCCTATACTCTCACATTAATTTACATAGATTGCACCACCTTCACATCCTTGTACAGGAATAAGCCATGTAGTCTCTTCACCATCACTTTTCCAACATAAGGATCCAATTTCCTCCTCGCTTTTAGAGTGAAGTTGGCTTCCATTTCTTCTCTATTACGTTAGCCACCAGAATACTTCACACTACCATCCTAACACTCTCCTTACTCCCGCAAACCAAGAAGCATCAAAGGAAATGCAAGGAAAATTTTCATTACATAGAAAATTTCCAATCATCACCATTAATGTTGAATGTACATCCAATGCTGGTAGAAAAACCTTCATCAATGCTTCATGTCCTTCAAGAATTTCAAAAAATATTCCTCTACTTACTAACACACACCACCTTGCATTAAATGCAATGGACAAAAATTACTCCAAAGAAACTCCTCTAAAATCCTCAATTATAAATTCATCCACATCTACAAATGTTAAATCCCATTTCAAGAGGGTATTTGCTTCCATATTCCCTATTCTCCTGACATGAATAATCTTATAATACTCAAAAAGAGCTAATTCCTCAATAATTTTCCTAATCACACCCTGCAAATGCCAAGCATCAATTCCTCCTTTTATTATTGCTCGGATGACTATCAAGGAATCACCCTCCACATGAATCCTTGTGGCCCCTAACTTCCTAACTAACTTAACGGGCCTAATGATATTTAAATTTTATTTGTCCATAGTTAAATTTAATTAGTATATGTTTTAGGACAAGGCCTCCAAGGTTAGGCTTGAGAAACTTTGTGCCACACGTTGCAGTGGCTAGAAAGGTTTACAAGCCTTGATCTATACATTTGTAAGTATATTTAATATGTTAAATGATATATTTTTTTTATTTCCTTGGAAAAAGTAAATGATTGCATATTAATTAGTTTAACTAGTCCATGTGCCATGTTTTGACAAAAGGAGAAATATGATTGCCATCCAAAGCAATTTGAAAAGAATATATTACAAAACAAAAAGTGGAATGATTTTGTAATATGGATGGAGAACGAGGTATCAATAGTTGAGTTTCAATAACTTAGTTGGATATTGTTGTGTTAATATGTCAATTTTCATCTCTTATGTTGATTTGTTTATTGATGCTTAGGATGAATAAATAGAGCTCAAATCTTATGATTACAAGATGATCATTTATGTGCATGAATAAATAGTAGAAGGATGTAGATGAACTCAATTCATCTGACTTTATACCTCTTGGCAGGCATTCCTCTTGAATCTCTAATATCAGATGCCCGAGACTTCCCTGTAGCTTTTACCTTTTGTTTTGGCCTTTCCTCTTCACTGTGAGACTTGTCTCCTTTTTCCTTATCTGTATATTTGGCTTCGGCTTTTAATTCATCCCATGTTTTACCTTCCTCCTCTTTAGAATCTTCTTCTTTTTCCTCCTTTGACTCCACAAGAGATTCATCTTCTGGACCTTCCTCATCTAATTTTGATTCCTCTTCTACATTAGAGGGTTCGTATCCTTGATCTAAATCTTCTGAATTATCAAAAACAAAATCTCTAGCTTCCATATTCAAAAATTCCCAACCACCATCTTCAATAAATTTATCTGGATCATTAGTAATATTCTTCAAAATTGGCCACCAGTTCAAGTTCATTATTCTTTCATAATACTTTATATCCATGTATTTCATCCATTCCTTGATGCCATCAAGCGAAGATTGAGGAATGTTGTACATGTAGAGTAAATTCTACTTGAAGTATTTGAAAATAATAGCCATATCAAATTCCTTTTTCCCAAGTCCTACTCGCTCAAGGTTAACAATTCTCAATCTCACTAATAGTGATTAATAAGAAAGGTAATTCCACCAACTCTACCAAACATTTTACCGTAGGAGCAATAAAAGCAGAGGCTTTGAAAGGAACTCCATGAAAACCAAGCTCTCTAAATGGTATATCAAACTCTAGTTCAAAATATTTTAGACAAGGCTACTCCCATAGCTCTCTTACTCGCTTGAAAAATCCTTGAAACTCTGATTTCTTAACATTCAAAAGATAAATGGAATGTCCTCAACACCTAGTAGAGCTATCCAAAAAGCTAACTAAAAACACAAACATGCTCCTGCACACAATGGCCTAATGATTGGTTGTCATAGAAGTCAAACTATTGAAGTAACAACACTGATCAAGTTAAAATATATACATCATTTGCATAAACAACTGAAATACATAAAAAATGTTAATCAATACATTAAATTTTGAGATGTGTTGAAATAATAAAAAAAAACATGTTTTGGGGAAAATATCAGCAACGTGGGGGAAGAAAGCATTAACCCTGATAAAAGAATTTTTTGTTGTTTTTGATACACCATCTATAAGTTTTCCTTGCATGATAGTACTGAATTTCTATATGTTGTACCCATTAAATGTCCTACATGTTACAAATATCGAATAAAAATGCACAACTTTGTATTGAGTCCAAAGGCCAAGGCATTCTAAATAAGGGTAACCAAACTTGATAAGGATGTAGTCACTATTATAGGTATTGACAATCCAGAATAGTCATGTAAAGACAACTACCTGTGAAAACCATTATCAATCAAATTATGCACATTTAAATCTAAGTTTGAAATCTTGCATTTCAGTCCATGCATCTAATTCCTTGTTGAAGATTGAGGGTGTCAACAAAAAAGATAGAATAGATATATCCTTAAACCATAGCTAGTTTTAAAGTACAGTATTTCCAAATTCAAATCCACTTCTCAAGTAAGGAAAGGAGGTAGGATTATCAAGTGCTACCTCAAACAAAGAAGGCCATAAAAAACATTGAAATAGAAGATCCAATAAGTGAGATGACATAGTTGTAGACCATATATAATCAGAATTCTTGCAATGCACAGACACTTGTGAGACAAACAAAAGGTGCTTACACATTGGTTGAATATATCCTCATCAAAATGACTAGAAAGAAATGTCAAATTTGTACGTAAACTCTAAGAATCAAGAAAAACAGTCATAAAAAATGGAAGTAAACTTTAGCAAACATGTAGGTGAACTTAATTCATCTGACTTTATGCCTCTTGGCAGACTTCAAGATCTCCCCTCCTAAATTTTGGACCACATCCATTACCTCCACATAAAACTGGACATCCTTGGTCTTCTTGGTTCCCATGCCATGATATGGTTATCCAAATGAAAATGAATCAAACTAATCATCTCCTTCTCCACTAGCTGGAAGAATGCATGCTTAATTTTTTGATACATGATATCATCTCTCTCTTCTACTCTCATGGTTGAATACTGAAATCCATTATTGTGGGCCTCCAGAGTTCTAGTCATCTTTTTTCCTCTTCCACCAAATGTTGGCCTGATCCACATATTTGCGAGCCTAATTGGATTTTTTTTTGAAAGCTGAAGCTTCTCCTAAGTCACCAATGTAGCTCTCTCTACCTTTTCAAACTCTTTCATTGCTACAGATATTCTATGGGATTTAATCATTTGTACCACATGGTTGATGTGCTTTGAATCCTTGTATCTAAAGGAAATTTCCTTAACATAAATACTACTAGGGAATTTCAATGTTGCCATTGTGGTTGGCATTAAATCTGGTACCTACAACATTAAAAATTATCCTTATATAAGAATTCCCTCTATCTTATTGGCTTGCAACACTCTTGATGGTGGCTACATGAAATATGATTTTGATTCCTCTTCTATATCAAAGGGTTCATATCCTTGATCTGACTCTTTTGAATTATCAAAATTAGAATCACTAGCTTCCATATTCAAAAATTCCCAACCACCATCTTCAATAAATTTATCTAGATCATCAGTAATACTCTTCAAAATTGGCCACCAGTTCAAGTTCATTCTGCTTTCACAATACTTTATATCCATGGAGTTTTTTCATTCCTTGATGCCATCAAGTGAAGATTAAGGAATGTAATCAATGTAGAGTACATCCCACTTGAAGTCTTTGAAAACAATATCCATATCAAATTCCTTTTTCCCAAGTCCTACTCTCTCAAGGTTAACAATCTCAATCTCACTAATAGTGATTATTAAGAAAGGTAATTCCACCAACTCTACCAAACAGTTTACCATAGGAAGAATAAAAGCGGAGGATTTGAAAGGAACTCCATGAAAACCAAGATCTCTAAATGGTATATCAAACTCTAGTTCAAAATATTTTAGATGAGGTTGCTCCCATAGCTCTCTTACTCACTTGGAAAATCCTTGAAACTTTGTATTGATTTTATTTTTCATGTTCCTCTCTTATTGTTCTTCCTCAATTTCATCAAGATCATACATTGACCTTATTTCCCCTTCTAAAGTTTGGCCCACATCCATTACCTCCACATAAAACTAGACATCCTTGGTCTTCTTGGTTCCCACACTGTGATATGGTTATGCAAATGAAAATGAAGCAAAGTAATCATCTCCTTCTCCACTGGCTAGAAGAATGCATGCTTAACATTTTGATACAAGATATCAACTCTCTCTTCTACTCTCATGGTTGAATACTAAAATCTATTATGGTGGGCCTCTAGAGTTCTAGTCATCTTTCTTCCTCTTCCACCAAATGTTGGCCCGATCCACAAGTCTTCCAACCTAATTAGCTTTGTTTTTGAAAGCTGACGTTTCTCCTGACTCACCAGTATTAGCTATAACTTTTTTGAAATTTTATTATGGTATGTGCACTTTGATATGATGTAATATGATTATGGTTTTGTCTCATATGTTGTATTATTAGATATATAACAAAAAAACAAATTATTTCCTGAAATAAATAATAACTTTTCATTTTAAATGTTTTTTTTTGCAAAACATGGCTCTTCTAGAAGATCAAGATGATCCTCAACATGATATAGATCCACAAAATATTGGTTCTTCTAGTATAGATCACATGGAAGAGGATGAAGATGATGACAACGATGATGATGATGATGATGATGATAATGGTGGTGGTGGTGGTGGTGGTGAGACAGTTGGTGATAGTAACCAGTGACATTCATGATCATATAGACTACATCATGGATCATTGCTGATATATTGTTATGATCACTCTTTTCATGGTTACTATCATATGTATCATTTTCATGGCCTACAGTACTATATTATTGAGTTGTATAATATTGACATGTATCATTTTCACTATAATTTTTGGACATGTATCATCTTGACTTGTATTAATTTGAGTTACATAATTTATCAATTTTATTTATATCATTTGTACATGTATCATTTTCACTTATGTCGACTGTTGGACATGCATCATTTTGACATGTTTTTGATGTACTGGCATATTTTACTTTCACTTGTTTTAGTTATATATGATGATGATCTTATCAGTAATGACTTGTAAATTTATATATATTAAAAGTGGTCGATGATTTTTGGATGAATATTTATTAAGTATGATGATTTTAATTTACTGCTCAGGATGGATGTTGTCAAATTCAATTAAATTATAGATATTTGACTCAATTATTTTAATTATAGATGATGATCATGTTACAATAATTATATTGTTATTTAATCATATGAGTTAAATAATTAAATTACTTACTCTATAATCATATGAGTTATTTAAGAGGCACGATATATTTAACTAATTAAATTGAAATTAAACATATTAAATTAATAAATGGAAGCAAAACAAGAAGCATTTTTAGAAGCAAAAAAGGAAGCAACAATGGAAGCCAAACTAGAAGCAAACTAGAAGCAATCGTGGAAGCAAAACTAGAAGCAAAACTAGAAGAAAAACTAGAAGCAAAACTAGAAGCAAAACTGGAAGCAAAACTGGAAGCAAACCTGGAAGTAAAACTGGAAGAAAAATTGGGAGCAAAATCGAAAGCAAACTAGGAAGCAAAATTGGAAGCAAAACCAAAAGCAAACCTAGAAGCAAAATCAAAAGAAAAACTGGATGCAAGATCGAAAGAAAACTTGGAAGAAAAACCAAAAGCAAAACTAGAAGCAAAACCGGAAGCAAACTTGGAATCAAAATCAAAAGAAAAACTAGAAGCAAAACTGGAAGGAAAACTAGAAGCAAAACCAAAAGCAAAACAGGAAGCAAAAATGGACGCAAAATTGGATGCAAAATTGGAAGAAAAACTAGAAGCAAAACTAGAAGCAAAAATGGGAGTAGACATGGAAGTAAAATCAAAAGCCAAATTGGGTGCCAATTTCAGTGCAATTTCTAATGCTATTTTAGGTGCTAATGGAGGCACTATGATTTTCTGGCACTAAAGCCAGCAATAAGTTTGGCACTAAAGTCGGCAGAAAAGTTGGCACAAAATCCAATGTCAAGTTGACCATGCTTGTTTCACCGAGTTTAGTGCCATCCAAATTGTTCAATTCATGACTCAAAATACACTAAAATCTAGCACCAAAGTCGGCGCTAATTCCATATTATCATCACGACTCGCAAGCCACTTATCCAAACCAAAAGCAATAACAACTAAACTAACATGGGGCCATAGGCCATTAAACATAATCCAAATAGTCTTAACAACATTCTGAACAGGTCATAATAATCATATAATAAGCATATAAACTAAAGTAGCCCATGAAAAAACAACTTTTAACTAAAATCCATACTAAAGAAGGCCTGCATGCCATGATGTTTAAGACAAAACTGAAACATGAAGAAAAGAAAAAAACATTAAGAGTCTTTGATGAGACTCCAATTTCCCTGAAGATCTTCCATAGCTTCCAACCAGCTCATGTTCTCCTCCCTATTCTCATTCTTTGTTGCTTTTATCTTACCCTGGAGACTTTCCTTTTTTCTTATGTTACTTCTTAATTTTTCCCTATCCCGACACCATTCCCATCACAACTTTTTTCATCATGCCATCAAAAACCACACTAATATTTTTATAGCATCCTTCGTTTACTTAAAAATTTTAGAGTTGGTATAATCACTAAGATGCATTTCTAGTTGGGTCAAGCACTCATTAAGGACTTCAATTTTAGAATCAAGGATATTTAACTACCTATCATTAGCACTATCCTGCAAAGGGGAGTTCTACATAATAGTGTCATTCTCTTCCTTAGTCATAGGGTTCACATTATTAACCTCAATGGCCACCTCCTCCCCATAATATTTTTCCTATTTGTCCTCATTTCCACCATCTCTATCCATAGTGTAGTCCTCCTCCTGAAACTCCTCTTCCTCCATTTTTGGGTTTCATTCCTCTTCATCCTTTGACTCTTTAGTCTCAATAAAACTATCAGGAATAAATTATTCCTTAGAGGTTTCCATATCCTCCTCCTCAACCTCCTTTTTACCTTTTTCATTTGTCCCTTATCCTTAGAGGCAACCATTGTGAGTTGAATAGACCTTTATTCTCTAGAAAGAGCATAACCGCATGAGGTGTTTTCACTCTTTAGGCTAATCTCCTGATCATCAAAATTTGTGATAGTGATGTTGAACACCTAGAATACTAAGAGGGGGTGTGAATTAGTATTCCTTTAAACCACTTAAGCATTTAAACATTCAATCCATATAACATAACCAGTTTGTAGTAATGAATGAAAGCATGAAAACAACCAACAACATCAAAAAACACATGAATACTAGATTTTTACGTGGAATGAGGATTAACTCTCAATATATTATAACCGGTTGTAGTATATTACAAAAGTGCTCACTACAGGTGGACTCATTGTCTAAGTGGATTCAATTCCCACTGATAGAAGAAATAGATAGAAGATATTATGACACATAACCAAGTTTTGGATTTTTACAATTGCATCTAACATATGCATGAATTGTAGTTCCAATGAAGCTCAAAATATAGAATTCACACACATCATATTGATCTGACTTAATACTCTGCTATGATTTTCATTCACATAATTCAAATCCACACACTCTTATCACATGTCACTCCTCATAAAATACTAAAAAAGGATCCTTCATATATATCCACTTCACCTACAACATCGATTAGGTCTGCCTAATTAGATGTAATAAGAAAAATGTAACTTATCAACTCAAGATCTATTCATACAAACTTCGTGCCAAGATTCAAAACTCATAACAATTTGAGATAGGTCAACACGAACCTAAAATAGCACCCACATAATGAATCATAACATGTTCAACCTCCATAATACACCCAAATCATTAGGTCGACACTAGTAATGACCTAATTACAAAATCTTCCAACTGTACACCCACATTCAGACATGTGGGCCTTGAAACTCTATGCCAACTAGAATACAAAATCAATTGACACATGTCAACATCTCCACAAAACTGCAAAGCAAAATTCTAATTTGCAGAGAAGTGTGGATTCATCAAAATATATGTTACTCATAACTTCCACACCAAGAGCCAAAACAAGATGAAACTCTAGAATTAGCTTCCTCTACCTTCCAAAAAAATTATATTAGAAATGCAAAGAAAGATCTTATATAATAGACCAATGTGGACCCAAAAACTGGATGTCCTATATACTAGAATTACCTGTATTGACACTTAGTCAATTTCCATAACAACCACTTTCACCAAATCAAACCTTCTTGCAAATTTTTCTTAAATAATCATCTTCAAACATGTTCAAGCCATCCAAACTAATATGCACAATGCTCTTCATACTGAAATACAATGTTGACATCAATGACAAAACTGCAATGCATGACTATATAACTTGTGCTTATCCCACATGCTCATGTTGTCAACAAATGCATCAATGACAAACTCCTTATTATTCCAACAAGCGAGGCCTTTCTTATTGGAATCCTTAGAGTCCACCTTGTTTTGTTTAGAAGACCCAGGAAAGAGAGGGGAGACCTTGTATTTTTTTGGGGTGACTTTCAAAAGATCATTACTGAAAGGGTTGAGGGTGGCAGAGGGAGAAATTTTATTTTTATCCTACTTAGGAGTTCTACCAGGGGAGTAGGGTTTTGTTGTCCACAAGCTCAAGCATAACAAAATAAGTCAAGGGAGGATTATTGATGTAGTTGGAGCATCCCTGGTTGTGAAGTATTCCTATATCAACCAAAAACATTTATTTTCTTGCATTTCATTTAGTAGCAGTTTCAAAATTTTATTCCGCATTTCACCGCATTATCATTCCTCATCTCACGAAGCAAGATATAGCATATGCACATGGACATCTATCACATATCTAAATTTGAGATCATTTGAATTTTTTTTTTAAAAGTTATCACTCTCATAATTTCACTGTAATTAATAGTTATAGCATTTAGGGCCAACTTGGTCCATATTTCGTAGTGTGGACCTATTCTAGAATGTGCAAAGATCAATGGGACATCATACAAGCATTTTGGATCCAATTGGATCTATCTTGGAGATTCACAATTCATTTCTTTTGGTGAAGGATTATCTTCTTATATTTTGAGGTTGACCTTCTCACATTGATCATCTATCATGTTTGTAAACCCTTGTGGCTGATGTAGACCTTTGTTGGATTTGGAGGATCATATTTAAGAGAATTTGTGATCATTTGGAAATCATTCTGTAGACACGTAAAATGTACTGATTAACATTGTGCATCTGATTCTCACCACCAACATCATTTCGTCCTGAATCATCCTTCAGTATAACTATTTAATCATATACCCTTATCTGATTAAAATCATCAATATTCCTCTCTTAATTAAATAAATCAGTTATCTAATGAAGTCATCTTTTCTTGATAATTAAATTAACCATTTTGATCTAATTATCCTATTTAATTAAATAATCAATTTTATTTGATTAAATCTCTTAAGTCTATCTATTAAATTAAATAAATTAAAACCTTATTTAGTTTAATCTAACATCATCTTTTTTAATTAAATAAATCAAAATCTTTATTTAATTAATCCCTTATTGCACTCTTCTCATATTTGATTTAAATAAATACACAAATTTAAGTCAAATAGGTCACATCATTTAACCCCTTCATTAAATTAATTAACTTTGATTAATTTAATCTCCTCCCATGTCCCATCTTCTAGCTTTTACCACTTGCACATGAAAATAGACTTATTTGATTTATTAAATCTCTATTTTCCCTCAACAGGGAATCTTTTAAGGAATATTCCCCAAATTTGAATTCAAAATCCAAGTGGGATGAGTCCTTCCAACAAGGAATTTACTCTCTCTTACATGTCCTTTGCCTTGAGCCAAGTGGCATTCAATACATTCTTCCTTCCCTCCTGCATGCCATTTCAAAAATTTCAAAATTCTAATATATGCATTTATTGGCACAATCCTCAAAACTTGTACATCCTCCATCCATTCACAAGTTGACAAGTGGCACTTTTCCATTGGCTAATTATTAGTCCCACATTGCTCTATTTTGAACATTCATCCATCTTGGCATTCTATAAATAAGAGGCTAATGTCCTCATTTGATCATCCACAATTTGAGTAAACTTACTATGCTCAAATCATTAGCAAATTCCATCCATTATCATTGAGTTCATAGCTAGGTTATGCAGATTTTTCTATTGGAGCACTCATCAAGCATCAACAAAGTGGATCACTCTTCATCACACATCAATCTTGCATCATAGGAGTTGGGAAAGGGCCATTTTTCACATCAAATTGGCACCAATTCCCCCATGGGATCAAGATTTTTCTTGTTTTGATAGGATTTTAATCTATTTCATTGTGTTCTTCACTCTTCTTTCCTATTTTTAAACAATGCTAATGGATTTCATGGGGAATCCTTGTTCTTGCTTACATTTCACCTTCTAATGTGTTTGTTCATGTTGTTTTATAGGTATTGGGATTTGGGTTCGTACATTTGGCACGAGGAGGAGGGCAATCTCACATTTCAATCATGTTTTTTAATCAAAATTACACATTTTTCTTTGTTTACAGGTTCAACGTCATTGTTTAGCACTGCTGGTTCCAGCATCGCTATATAGGACTACTGGAAATTCAAAATCCAATGCTTCAGTCTTCCTACCCAGAGATTTATATTCTAAACTGCACCGCTAGACCAATCAGACTTGCGAGAATTTTCAAAAAAAATCAAACTGCACCACTAGGAAAAAGGGCAACGCATTCACACTCACTAGCCTAACTATAGAGTGACATTGACTAGCAAGCGATGCTATATAGAACCACTATAGAAATAAAATTGCAATTCCTTCATGGATTGCACCATTGGAGGGGAGTATGAAGTGAAATTTAATTTACGGCACATGCTTTTTTTCAATTTCTACTTCTTCTGTCTATTTTCTATCTTTTTGACCTCTATTTTGCAGAATATAACTGATTTTTTCTTGTAGGTTGAATCGATTAAATATGAAGAGGAAGAGAAGCATGATGATGTCATTTCACAAAAAAACAAGTGTTTTTAAACACTTTAGTGTTTGTTTAACACTTTTTGAGGATTCATTATTCCTCTTAAGGAAAATTTATCATCTTTTATGCTTAGGATATACTAATCTCGTTTGGGCTTTAAAAAGAACATTTCAATTTTTGCTACAAAAAGCTTAAAATGAATATTAGGACTCAAATCTACTAAAGTTTGTTTTGGGATTAAAAATTGAACAAGGCAATTTGTCACACTTACTTTGGTGCTTTTAAAACGAACTCACAATTGCTTTGAAAGGTTAAAATGAACATGTGCAACTTTTTTTTTGTGATTTCTTACTTAAACTAACATCATCGAAAAGGACGTATGCGCTTCTCTCGAGCTTTATAGTGATCTTGAGAATCAAAAGGCCTTTTTTATGATCTCAGGTTGAGATAAAGTAGTCACATCCACACTTCATTTTGGGAAATAAAATTGAACAAAGCTTGTGAGTGTGAGTTAGATATGTCACGTGGGTTCTCCATTTGTTTCTAAACGAAGGTTGATTGAATTACGGATGTGCTTGCTCGCTATTGTTTACCTTTAGAGGGGCCTGCCTAAGAGACACATCCACAAGGAGAACTCAAAGGTGAATCCAACCAGTTTTTCATTCAGACTGGTATATAAATGGATAAGACTAAACTATCAAGTCCTCATGGTATCTAGGCCTTACCCGTACAAAGTCTTTCAGAACAGGGTACTACCATAAAAAGTATAAGAGCCCCTAGTAGGATTGATTAAATCCTTTAGTGGCTTGTTGGACGCTCACAAGGTGCCATGTCCCCGATGTCCCATCATTAAGAACCTTGTTTGTAGTGGCCAACTAGTCCATCCAACTAGTTTATCAAAGTGGTGCATTGGAACTTAGATTCCAAGAAGTTACTTGCCATGTTAAATCTTGGTTAAAATATAGAGGTTAAGACTTCATTCTTAACATACCTTTATATTTTTTCCTTGGTTGCATGTAAAATCATCTCTTCTACTATGAAGGGCATGAGGTAATCCCACCAAAAAAAAATTACCAATTGAGCTAGGATGTTATATTGCTTGTGAGTCAAAACACTTTGCTTGTTCGAAAACATTTGGAAACAAACATTTAACATCATCATCCAAATTTCAAACCCTTTAGGAGGTAAATACAATTGAACAAGTTCATGTGTTATTTCTTGCCCTTGGGATTCACATCCTTAGAGGTTTCTAAACACTTGAACTTATATCTCAATTTTCCTACTAAAGATCAACAATAGGTAACCCTTGCCTTGAATTCATCAAAATTCCACATAACATACTTTGTGGGGTTCAAATAAATTAAGAAATTAGACATCTCGTTTGGAAAAACTAATCAAAAGAAGTGTTTGGGTAAAATAAATTCACTAAGCAAAGATAACAAATTAACTCTCACAGGTGTTGAAACCTCATGATTTCCAAAAAGGTCAAAATCCCAAAGTGGAAGTCCTTGAGTCAAAGTTCAAAATCTGAAAATGTATGCTCAATTTGAACCACTTCTTGGTTATAGAGGTCCCTGTAAGCATTGCATGTTCTTCAATACTGAGGTATAGGTAAACAAAGTGTCTTTCTAGGTACATCTTAGGATCAAAATAAAAAAAATTCATCCATCCTTCAAACATCAAACCAAAATCATCTCACCATAATCTTTTGAGAAATCTTGAAATTATCCTTCATGCTAGGCTTTTTGGAAAAAATCATCAAATCCTTGAGACAAAATCCTTGAAATCTTTATCAAATCATCTTTGGCTAGGTATGTGTAGATGCATCCTTTTGCATATGCTTAGTCAAAATTATCAAACCATCTTAGTTAGCTAGGTATATGTATATGCATCCTTCTTCATATGCTTGGTTAAATTATCATCTTGTTTGAATAGGTATGGGTAGATGCATCCTTCTCCCTACACATATTCAAATTATCCTCCTTTGAGAAAATTTACCCCTTAAATAATCATCCAACATCTTAGGGACTATTTTTTCAAATCAAAGAAAACTAAAAAATCAATCAAGTCAAGGACAATCCAAAAAATCAAAATCAAAATCCAAAACATATCCAAAAGTCCTAAAAGTCTAGCATACCCCTCAATATTTATCAAAAGATCAAACATCCACATCATCCATCTCTTGCATCATCATATCACCTTTTGATCCTCAAAGATATCCTAAAAATTTATCTTTTGTGCTTAAAATAAGATCAATCCAAAAGAGCTAAAGATTCATCTCCCATATTCTTGAAAATTGATCCTTGTTTTATGGTTCAAACTAGATCTCAATACAAGAAGAACATGGAAGCTGACAAAGAAACACCCGCTTCAAGTGACCTAAGCCAAACAAACACCAAAATAAATCCTGTCGAATCAAGGAATCCTTTGACTAACTCATCATCACAAAATCCAGAAGAGGAAATTCAAGAAGAAGGCCTTACCTTTGGGATGGCGCATGAAGAAATAACTGGAATGCTCCAAAATCTGGAGAACCATAAGATCATCAACATCATGATTAGGCTTAACCCTTCACTATACATGCTCGAACTAGCCAAACAAGGGGCCAAATTACCTTTTGATTTCAATGTGAGCTCTATAGTGGAACCATCTTTGGAGGTTATGCCTTGAAATTCATCCACACTGCCCATCTCATCTACACCTCCATCCCAAAGCATCACTCAAAACATTCTGCAAATCACAACATCTTTTTCTCCAACTCGACCTAATGTCAATAAGGGAAATGCATTTCTTAATTCTATTCAAACACACCCCCTTGTCAATAATCACCTAACTTGGATGCAAATACCATTTTGGAACAAAACATACCCCAAAATCCATTACATAAGTATGTCCCTCTCACTTTCCATAATCCTAATGATCCATCATCATCATCCTTCTGAGCAACACCCCAAACTTCTCTCCTCATAAATTCGCAAGGAGAAGGTGACATGTTTGGACCAGGGGGTATTTTTGGCACCACATCATTTTCTCAAGAGATCACACCCATCACATTTTCACCTCTTCCACCATTACCACCATTATCCACACCTCTACTGGGCTTGGGGCTTCCACCTTTACCAAATATCAATCAAACCAACATTCCAAACACAAATCAAAGCATCACGCCAAACTCTCAAAACTTGTCATAAATATCACAACAATAGATGACAACTACACAAGCAATCACGACATCATCGACCACCCCCCTAACATCTCAAATCATGGGCTCTCAAGGACCAACCACATCAATTGCACCATCCACCACTCAAACCACTAACACGACATCACCGCTCACCACCACCACAAGCACCATTCTGAATCCACCACCACCCCCACCACCACCAAACTCTAATTTATCAAACCAATATAGCATGGCATTGCAAGCCGCTCAGCGAGCTACTTATCAAAAGGAATTCCTACAAGTGCAAAAGAAAAAAGTCACACAAATAGCTACTTAACAAGTCATGCAACTAGTTGCCTAACAAGATGCACAAGCAGTGTAAGATGCTCAAGCCACCCAAATTGCACAACAAGCACAACATGCTACACAAGCCCAAGCCTTATTGCAACAACAACAACAAGCCACTCAAGCTGCACAAGTTGCTCAAGCAGCCCAAGCCGCATTACAAGAACAAAAGGCTGCTCAAGCCCAAATTCTATTGCAACAAGCAGCACAAGCACAAGCCCAAGCACAAGCACAAGCACAAGCCCAAGCTCAAGCTCAGGTGCACACCCAATATCAATCACAACAAGCACAAGCACAAGCATAGTTTCTTGCACAAAAACAAGCAACACAACTACAAGCATATCAACAATCAATAAAACAATATCAAGAGCAGAAAGAAGTAGCCCAATTGGCAGCCCAACAACAAGCACAACAATAGGCTCAACAATAGGCAATCTTAGCGCAGCAACAACAAGAACAACAACAAGCGTTGTTTATACAGTAGCAAGTGCAAGCATACCTGGTTCAAAAAAATGTACAAATACCATCAAACAACACACCAAACAACCCATCCATCCAACTAATAATTGAAACACCCCATAACACCTTCATCCCACCCCCTGATCTACAAAATGATGTAATGGCACAAATTAGGTTGCTCTCACAACAAGTGCTCGATCTTCAATCAGGGTGAACCACAAAAACACCAAGCAACTTGTGCCCCTATCCATTTGAAAGGATCCTTGTGATGAAACCATTACCAAAGGGATTCAAGATCCCCAAGTTTGACAAGTATCATGGGATAGGAAACCCTAAAGATCACATCAGGGAATTCCAGGTTCATTACATGGAAGTAGCATATGATGATACCTATCTAATGTGGCTATTTCCTAGGAGTTTGGCTAGCCATGCTATGGAATGGTTCTCTCACCTACCTACAAGCATAAAAAAATTCCAAGAAATTATTTATGCATTCATTAAAAACTATGCATGCAATATCATAATACATGTCAGCCTAGAAGAACTCTCAACTCTGAAATAAGGTAAGAATGAATCATTTGCTTCATTCCTACAACAATGGTGATCCAAGGCCAATCGAAGCAAATGGACCATTCCTAAGGAACAAAAATTTTGTACCATCATATCCAATCTTGATGACCTCTTGGCATTCCATCTCAAGGTACAAGGGATCACCACATATGACTAGTTGATCTCCAAGGCGCTCAACATCGAACGAGCCCTTATGACACAACCCGTGGGATCAACTTCAAACCCTAAACAACAAAACAACCACCCACCCACCAATTACAACGAAAAACCTTGCACATGGGAAAGAAAAAAAATGTTACCAATAATGGTGTCGTCGATGCCAAAGTGGTCATCAGTAGCCCTTGCCAAAATACACCCACACCACAAATCCAAATCCAACACAAAAACAATCATCAAGCAACACAACAACCAAAAAATAATCAAGCAATTAATAATTTCAATGATCAAAGGGGACCACCCCAACGGAAATTTTTTTTACCCCAAGTGAAAGTACACCGCTCTTGGGGAACCACTTGAAGTCATCATGAAGAAACTGATAAATGAAAAACTCATCAAAGCTCCCACCTATGAGAATTACCAAGAACCAGATGTGAAACCTCCTTGGTTTAATGAGAATCAACTACGTGACCTCCATAAAATCAAAGGGAATACCACAAATAGTTTTATGAGGTTAAAAAACATAGTTCAAGATCTCATCGATCAAAGAATTATAAATGTGGAATAGCCAAAAAGAAACCAAAACCTTAAGATATACATGAATCTCATGCCTAACCATGGCAATAAAGGGAATAATAACACAGATAAGGGGAAAGAAACCTTCAAGAATGTAAATCATGTATATGACCACGTCGTTGCATCCTTAGATGACTACTGTGCTACCATCACCATCAAACGAGCCCATGTTGATTATGGAGTCACCACAAGAGGTGAAAAAGTTACCATCATAGGATCATCCCAGCCAAACAGAGTCCCTACACCTAGATCTGTCCCCAATGGATATAATTTCCTTGATCAACTCAAAAGAATGCCAGTGCAAATCTCCCTCATGGAGCTACTAAAAATCTCATTTTCCCATAAGAAAATCCTTGAGGAAGCATTGGCTTCATCCACTGTCCCCACATATCTTGATGTGGAACAATTCCAATCTATGGTCAGAAATATCATTATGCCAAATCTTCTCACATTCTCTGACCAAGATTTTCCTGCCCAACCATCTCATAACCATGCACTCCACTTAGAAGTACTAGTACAGAAAAGAAAAGTCAAAAGGGTCTTGGTGGATGGAGGTGTGGGCTTGAATATTTGTTCTCTCAAGCTCATCAAACAATTAAAAATCTCAGAGGATTCTATCGACAAAGGAAAGGGTATCACAATAAGAGCATATGATGATCAAGAAAGAGTGTCCCAAGGCATAATCAAAATCCCTATTCAAGTAGGGCCATCCATCATGGAAACCACTTGTCAGGTCTTGGACCTTGACTTGCCATATAACATTCTCCTAGGATGTCCATGGATTCATGCAATGCAAGCAGTAGCGTCAACTATCCATCAATGTGTCAAATTCACACATGAAGGACAAGAAGTCACCATCCATGGAGATCCCAAACCATTCTCCTACTACAAAATCCTTGAGGAAAAGTACTATAAAATCCCCCAAGTACCAAAAACTGATGAGGTCCCATCTACACCATACATTGATCCCGCCACTCTCGCCTCCACTTCTGTAACAGAGACACCTGTCACTCCTGCTATTCCCACCATCTCTGACATTAAGGTCATCATCCAAGATAATAGTTGTGGAGATTACATGATCCCTTAAAATTCTTTTGTGGTAGGAGAGTTACCACAATCTCCTAGATCACGGGGACGTCTGCAAATAAATGAAGCCTCCACATCTCAAACGTCTCCTGAAGACTATCCCAGCTTTACAAGTTGGGGAGATCTTGACCAAGAGGTTATTGAGGCAGATCCATCTCATATGTTATACCAAGATGAGAGATCAACAGCTGATTTACCAATGGATGACAGAAGCAAGGGTCTGCAAATGATGCTCGCAATGGGCTATGACAAAAATCAAAGACTTGGGAAAAATGATAATGGGCTTATAATACCTATCTTTCTGGAGACATGAATAAGAAGTCTTGGCCTTGGATGTACCCCTCTGAGTATAACCATACGTGGCCAAGGTCCTCCAGTTAGAAAGGTCAAAAATCCTCCTCAGCAAACTGTAGCTGAACTAAGCTTACTAGTATATACAGGTCGCATAATAGAGAACTTCACATTTGACATAACCAACTTCTATAGTAGTAGTGATGATGAGGATCCCAAGAAAAAATTACCTAGGCTATTTGAGGATACCACTCTTAAAGATATCAAGTTTCCACAATCCATCAAGTGGTGTAATAAGATTTCTGGATTTTATTGTGTTTTGGTTTTTCACATCTTAAAAATAACGTTTCAAATCATACTACATGATCCATCATTAGGATGAAAGAGAGCTGGAGGAGAAAATGGATTGTTGCAGACCAAAGCAAGCTAAAAAGAGAGAGAGGGGGGGAACACAAGGAAGGAGGCACACAGTTCGAGGTTGGGGGTGGATTAAAAAGAAAAGCAAAGGAGCAAAGGAGAAGATAAAGAAAGCGAATGAACTTCGGATAGCACCTTGAAGAGGGAATGAAGAATGAGATAATTTAAAACAAAGAAAGTTGTAAAGGAAACACAATAGAGAATTAGAGAGTGAGATACCACTCTTTTCATGATTAGCACCCTATCTTCGGAATCAGACCATCAAAATCATAAAATCTGCCTAGTATACCCCCAAGTCATCGACTAGGACCAACGAGGACCACCAGTTCTTGATACATTAGAAAACAATGAAGTGCTCTCAGAATTCATCAAACTATGGGATAACATTATGTATGGGGATCGCAAAGAAGGGTTCATAATTAAGCTAGATACGCATGCCTATTATGGGGAAACCATTGAATACCTCAGTCGCAAAAGTGAAAAGTTGAGAATAATATCTAAGTCATTTAATGAAAACCACACTGTGGCACTCTCTGACCAGAAAAAAGTAAAAAGAAAGGACACATCCAATAGTGAAAACCTCTCTAAGGAACCTGAGGATGGGGGATTCAAGCTTCCTTTCAAAGCTCTTCATCAAGAAAAATTAGCAATCTTAGCAAAAAAATGCAATCCGGTCAACCTAGGAATAGAGGAAACCCCGCACATCACATTCTATGCGGAGTCATTACTATCAGAGGAACAAGAGCTCCTAGTAGCCTTCCTAAGAGAGAGATAGATAAAATTTGCATGGAGCTATGCTGACATGCTAGGGATTGATCCAAAAATCATGGTTCACCACTTAGTAGTATACCTAGAAGCAAAGCCTATTAAAAAAAAGCTTAGAAAAATGCACCCTCAGATCACCCTACTAGTAAAAATGGAACTAAAGAAGTTATTAGATGCAGGATTCATTCGACCAATAGATTATCCAGAATGGTTGTCAAACTTGGTGCTTGTCTCAAAACCTAACGGGGGCATCAGAATCTGCATAGACTTCAGAGACTTGAACAAAGCATGTCTAAAAGATGATTTCCCATTGCCCAATATTGACATGATCATAGAAATGACAGCAAGACATGAAATGCTTTCCTTGATGAACGGTTCCTTAGGTTATAACCAGATAATGATTGCCAAAGAAGACCAACACAAAATGTCCTTCACTTGTCCATGGGGGACATACTGCTGGAAAATGATGCCATTTGGCTTAAAGAATGCAGGAGCAACATACCAAAGAGCCATGACATTAATCTTACATGACATGATCCATAAGCCTGTCAAAGATTATGTTGATGAAATTCTAGCCAAATCTAGGAGAAAGGATCACATAGCAACCCTAAGTGCCATTTTTGATAGGCTAGAGGAGTACAAGGTCAGATTAAACCCAAAGAAGTGTGTCTTCATCATACAATCAAGAAAATTGCTAGGATATATAGTATCAATGAGAGGTATCGAGGTAGATCCAGCAAAAGTAAAAGCAATCCTTGAGATGGAGGCACCCAAAATATTAAAGCAATTAAGAGGTCTCCAAGGTAGACTTCAATCCATTCACAGGTTCATAGCACACCTGGCAGACAAAAATAACCCATACTCTCACCTACTTCACAAGGGAGTAGCGTACAAATGGGATAACAAGTGTGAAGAGGAATTCAATAAAATCAAAGAATATATACTTACACCACCAGTCCTAATGCCACCAATCCCAAGAAAACCATTAATTCTCTACTTGTCAGCAACAACAGCAACCCTTGGAGCTCTCCTAGGTCAGCATGATGAAAATAGAACAGAAATTGCCATCTATTATATCAGTAGAACAATGGTTGGGCATGATTTAAACTATTCATTCATCGAGAAAGCATGCCTAGTAGTAGTGTTTGCAACACAGAAATTCAGACATTACATGTTGGCACATAAAATAAAACTCATCACCAAAATTTACCCTCTCAAGTACTTACTATCAAAGGAAATGCTCACTGGAAGAATGGCCAAATGGGTGATGATACTATCAGAATACAACATTGAATATGTGGAGCAGAAAGCAATCAAAGGCCAAGTCATTGTAGATTATCTTGCAAAAGCACCAATCTATTCAGAGAATCCTCTCATCTTAGAGTTTCTAGATGAATCTATTTTTAATCTCAACATAGCTGACCACTGGAAACTCTACTTTGATGGCTCATACACACAACATGGATTAGGAGCCAATGTCTTCTTTATCACCCCACAAGGGGACTATATACCAAGGTCCTATAAATTGGTGTTTCCCTACACCAATAACATTACAGAATACTAGGCTTTAACCATAGGTCTCAGAATAGTAGTGCAGTGGAACATTATAGCTCTCAGAGTATATAGAGACTCTCAATTGATAATAAACCAAGTGAATGATGAGTACCAAACTAAAGATGATAAGCTCACTCCATACAAGAAACTGGTGGAGACTCTTAAAGAATCCTTCATCAAAATCACATTTGAACAGATTCCCAGAGCCATCAATAGAGCAGCAGATGCCATGTCAACAATTGGATCCTTACTGGACATCCCCCACAACATTCCAAAATATGAATTCCTGATAGAGCAGCTTCTCGTGCCTGCATTCAAGGTACCAGAATCAAAGTTTATGTTTCAAATCATTGGTCCTAGTGATCCTTGGTACCATGACATTTATACATACCTTTGAATAGGAGTCATACCTACCAACTTACCCTCAACTTTAAAATGAACCTTTATCAAAAAGGCATCCTGATTCATTATCCTAGGAGATACCCTGTATTGTAGGAGCATAGAAGGAACTAACTACGCTAGTTAAACATTGAGGAGGCATTAACCGCTCTAACTGAAGTACATAAGAGTATCTATGGTTCACACTCAAGTGGAATGACCATAGCCAAGAAACTACTGAGGATGGGTATTATTGGCCTACAATGGAAAGAGAGGCACATGACTACGTCAAAAGGTGAGATACAATTTTAGTAGCATGGGGACCCCATCCATGCTCCAGCTCAAGGACTTCATCCCATCATCACACCATGGCCCTTTTCACAGTGGGGACTTGATCTCTTTGGAAAAATCACAGCCACTTCATCTAACGGCCACATGTTCATCATAACTGCCACAGAGTACTTTACTAAATGGGTGGAAGGCATACCCATGATGTATATAACCGAGAAGCAGATATCAAAGTTCATCTTGAACTATCTCATTTTCCGCTACAATGTCCCACAAGTCATTAGCTCAGATAATGGGACACCATTCAAGAATTAGGATGTCTGTGACTTATGTGAAAATTTTAAAATCCAACATCTCTTCTCCACCCCATACTATCCCCAAGGCAATGGCCAAGCAGAAGCCACTAATAAAACCATTTTGAAAATCCTCAAGAAAATATTCAACGATGCAGGTCGTGACTGGCATCTACAGCTCAATCCCACCCTCTGGGCCTACCGAACTAGCATCTGCACACCCACTGACACCACCCCTTTCTCCCTGGTCTATGGATCAGAAGTAGTACTCCCCATTGAGATCAAGCTCCCATCACTTAAGATATCACCGCAAAACCTCATCACGGATGAAGAGTACCAAGTATCAGGACTAAATGAGTTGGAGCTACTGGATGAGCAGCGTATGGATGCTCTAAATCATTTTCAAATCTATTAAAATAGACTCAAAAGGAGCTATAATAAGAAAATTAGAAGTAGGACTTTCCAAGTTAGAGAACTGGTATTAAAGGAGAATCAGAAGAATGTCCCAAACCCAGGTAGCAAAAGAAAATTTGAACCCAATTGGTTGGGACCATTTGTTATCACAACAAGTTATAAGTGAGGGGCATATCAGTTATCAACACCCGAAGGGGAACCTTTGCAAGAGCCCATGAATAGCTCTCATCTCAAAAAGTTTTATGCCTAATCTTTCA
The DNA here is from genome assembly GCA_007258455.2 of Sequoia sempervirens. Lineage (NCBI taxonomy): Eukaryota > Viridiplantae > Streptophyta > Pinopsida > Cupressales > Cupressaceae > Sequoia > Sequoia sempervirens. The sequence goes on from VDFB02271358.1 coordinate 765,801,388, forward strand.
AGGTATAGAACCAGAAAAAATCAAAAAAATAAGAAAATTTCTAGAAGAAACAGTTACCTTGGTGAAAACTTGGCAAACAGGCATCTTGATGACAACAAAAAAATTTTAAAAATTAAAAAAATCCAAAAAAAAAAAAGAAAAAGGATTGAAAATAGTAAAGAGAAAAATCATCCTCTAGTGAAAACCACTTCGGTGGCACTTTGGGTAGGTACCTTGGTGAAAACCTAGAAAATAGGCACCTTGTGTAAACAAGCACTTTCCATCCACTGAGATCTTTTATAGCTTGTTCTGCATCATCCATCCATTACGTTTCCAACATCCATCACATTCAGATCTCCATCCATCACTCATCCACTCACATCTGCATCATAGCTTGGTCCTGTGTTTGTATCATGATCCCTCCTAGTACTACTCGGCCCATTCTCAAGGTTAGTTTTTCCTACCTTTATTAGAGTAGTATATTGCATCACACTGGGGGCATGTTCTCATTAGATCGGATTTGTGTATATTCTTGAAGTCCTAAAATCAAAAAATCCCAAAAACATCAAAACATCAAAAAATCCAAAAACATAAGAAAAAACAAAAAATCCAAAAACATTCAAAACATATCAAAAAATCCCAAAATAGGTCAAAAAGTTAGTCAAAAAGTCAAAAACAAAGTTTTCTTGTCAAACTATAGGTCTTTGAGCCTTGAACGTAGGCAAGGTTGATCTTTGATCATCCCCTGAGACACTTAGGTCAATTAGGTTCCATATAAAAACATTTCATGTATATTTCATTTGTGTATCAAGTCATCAATCGAACTACGTGGTCTCTGCATGTATAACATAGGCAAGGCTAATCTGTTGATCAGCCCCTGAGGCCCCTAGGATAGGTCTTTAGGTTAGTCTCTTGGTCAAAATCTCAGAAAACCCCAAAACATTTGAAAATCTTGAAAAAATACCAAAAATAGCCTCAAAACATCGCAAAACTCCAAAAGAAATCCAAATATTTAAAAAAATCCATCTGTCTCATCTCACTTACACCCACAATAACATCACTCATAATACACAATCATCATCCTCAGCCTTTGGTGAAACAATCAGAAACAAGTCTAGTAGGTGAAAAGTGAAAACTCAAAGCGTCAAGTCTTAGGTCTAAGACAATACGTACACAAGTTGGTCAACTCTTTATGTCGATAGCCCATCATCCAATTGGTCTCATATCAATCATTTGAAAGAAAAATTTGGATAAACGAAATGATGTGCTGCCATCCACTAACATGTCCTAAATTGTATCCTTTCTACAATGGGCATTATCTTTTGGCAATAGTTTTGGTTCTTATCCTTAAAAACACATTTCTTTGGTTAGCGCTATTGAAGAACATAAACTTTTTTGTTTCCTTTATCTTTGTCTTTTGACTTATCTTATTGCACTCATTCCAAGGATCTCTTGATGATATCCAAATAGAGGATTTAGAGAAATAGGAATGGGGCAATGATCATTATCTTTTTATCTGTTGTGTTTGTTGGATGTTCTTGTAATATAACCTTGGTGAATACTTGCTTTGTTAGATATGTATGGAGGGTGTTTTGGATAGCTTGTTGACTATTGTATTGATAGGTTATACCTTTCCATTTTTTGGTCTGAGGTGTTTGAAACTTATAAAGTGCATCCTAGCAAGGTTTTTGTATGTCAGGTGTGAACAAGATACTCCTATATGATTTTCAAGTTAAAGTCCATCACATTAGGTACAACGTCATCTTGGTTCTCTATACCTTGATGCATCGTACCACATGTGTTATCAAACATAAGAAAATTGGCCCTTTGAAAATCCCAACTCCTCAGAAAGTAATCATCATCAATTGCATATTCATCATCTTGTGTCTTGTTGAAATGAATTCTTCTCTTTCATTCCTTTTGGCTCATCACGCTAATAAGGTACTATGACAGTTAATCATCATCATCATCATCGTCATCGATCTTGCATCCACAAATCATTAGCATATTACATAAACTTATCATATAGGAAACATATACATTACATTTCCATCATCATATAAACATATTATTATAAGCATTTTCCATAAATAAGCACATCCCTTTCTCATTACATTGCATTCATCACATGAACCATTGCAAAACATTCCTTTGCATAAACATTTCATAACCATTTCACATTACTACCTAATGCATAATCATACATAATAGGTACATGAGCATTATAGAAAACCCATTTGCATATTCACATCACATAAACATCATAAAGTCATCTCCCACATTACATTCATTTGGCATTAAACATCATCATACCACTTTGCACTAACATATCATTTCATATATTACATCACATCACATTAAATGCATCACATACATTACATTATCATTTAACATGTTTAGAATAATATATTTGTTATTCTAAGCATCTTAAAACCATCTCATTTACATCATCAATACATATCATATAAAGCATGACCATTAAATTTACATTGCATTATATCATCCATTAATCATCCTATAGAACACCTCATAAATAACATTGCAATCAATTTTTACATTTCATTACATAAATAATTCCATACCACTATAAGCATAATAGGAACATAAAAATCCATTACATGCAAAGCGTACATCCATCCATAATCACTTTATAAGCATGGTTCACATATCATTTCATGTATACACCATAGATCATCGCCATATCATTTTGCATTTTACATTTCATATCACATATCATTTGCATCAACATAAATAGATCATCATATAGATGTACACCATCATCCATTCACATCACATATCATATAAATCCATTTGCATAGCATAAATAAACAACATAATATAAGATCTATTCATAATGCATACATCATCAGAAAGAAATGCATCCATATACATATCATCACATCATAACATGACTGCATAGCATAAAGAAATAGAACCTTCCATAAATGCATAAATAAATGATACACATCACATCATCTCATATATATCATCATCAGGCAACTGTCATAGTACAAAATAATCAGATCACTGTACATGTGTGTCAATAAGTACAAAAGGCCCATTAGGCTATCAAAAAGGAGCCCATAAGGCACTAAAAGTATCATCTTGATCAAAAAAAGTTCTACCCATCCTGTTCGCTACCCTCACCCTTGTCACCGTGACCCTCTGCTGGTCTATGGCTGGTCCGCTGCAAGTAATATGGGGCCTTCTTTGCTCTAGGCATGGTTTGAAGATAGTGCATGCAGTAATAATCTGCCTCCCAGATGACCTCCCCGTAAGATCGAAGGGACATTGTGTTCTGAGAGGAGGAGGCCGCCATGCTCTCCAAGTACTATCTCTAGCCCATATATGAGGCTTCCTGTAGCTTTGCGGCCTACCTCTACAAAATGGCTTGGTCTCTTTCAGCCCTAGCCTGGTCTCTCTTCATCCTCGTCTGATCCCTCTCCCCTATCAAGGTATGAACCTAGCCTTCCAGCTGTGCAATCAATGCACCTCTAGGATCCACCTACCCTGTTGGCTGCCCTACTAGTTGTACTCATGGAGGTTGTACCTGAAGGTGATCCTCACCCCCAGCTCATGTTGGTGCATCTGCCTACTCCTGCTGCCTAGTTGGCACCTGCTGCTAGTCATGCATCTGAACATCAGCCTGACTTGGCTGAACTGGCTGAACTGAAGGCCTGACCAGCTAACCCTACCATGTGCCATCTCTCTATCCTCATCCTCCTCCTCTGCCCCTTGTCCTTCGTCGAACAGGGACTGCTCTTGGAATTGTCAACCATAGGGGAGGTTGAAACCAATCTCTATATGCCTATGTAATGTCTGGATCTACAGGTCCCTGATCATAAACCCAGGGCTAGGCCACCAACTGTCTAAAGCTATTAAAGGCCTCAGAAGTAGGAATGTATCGACCCCATGAAGCTTGTGACATAGTGGGGGAGAATATGGCCACATAATCATCATCTGGTCGGTCCTGTGGCTCACCAAATTGGCACTGGACACACCCTGGAAAATATCTCTCCACCATGGTATGCTCTCTCCCCTGCATGAAGTAGTCCTAGCGGGCAAAGAAAATATGCTATGCATCATCATCCCATCTGGGCCGACCAAGGTATGGACACCATGTGAAAGTCTGCATCTCATCTAGGATTCTCCTTCAGTAGGGAATCTCGTGCTCGCCTGTGTGTGTGAAGGACACACCACCTCTATAACACCATACGAGGGGATCATTAGGCCCCATCGGTACTACAACGACATGCGGCTGAAGAACAACCATGTGCTCCCACACCCATACATGGAGAAGTGTGACACCTGCCCTGAGTGCTCTACCATCGAGGTAGACATACTCGTGTAAATCTTTGTAAAGTGAAGCAAGAAGAACTGGCCCCCAAGCAAAATGAGTAGGCCTGTCATGCATCACCCTGTGCTCCCAGCAAAGTCCCCAATTAGGATTGAAGTATCGGCCTCATCGATTTGGGGCAACAAGACCTGAAATGATAGCTACAACAACCAAGTGGAAGGGAGAGGCTAGGGATCTGTGATGCTCAAGCTCAATCTGACCCTCACAATAAATAACGTCCTTTGTGGCAAGGACTATATGGCAAGAGTCCTACCCAGCATCCATGTCGAAAATAACATGTCGACTATGACTTGTAAATTTTAGGATGCGCCACGCATCCTCTAAGGTGACAATGGCCTCGCTAGTAGGAAGGTGGAAAGATGAGGTCTCACTGTTCCATCTCTCGGCAAGCACAGACATCATGCCAAGGTGGTTATGCACGGGCACTGCATATACAATGTGCCACAACCCATGTCTTGTAATCGATCTTGCTCTCTATCACTGAGATCTCAAAAATAACCAAAGAGCTCCCATGACCTGTTATCTCAGGAATAGAGCTCCCTCGCCGCATCCTGCATTAGGAAGGGTCACCATGTTAAAAATTTTAAAAAATTTCATGCCGAGCTTCCAAAAAATCAATCCAACGTTGCTATCCATGAAGGCATCACAACTTTATTTTTTATCAAACTGCGATGTTGGGGCACAAAATGTCGAAAGTGCACCACCGTGGTGCACTTTTCTGCCAAGCAACACAGTTTGAGAAGATTCCTATTTGATGGACCACCGTCACGTCGCACTTTGAAATGACCCCACTGGTGGGGGTGTGAGCATCAAAGTTTGGAGTTTATTTCCAAACTCCACCAGCACAATGCAATTTGACACAAAGCAGCACAATTTGATTTTTGAGTGGCGCTATATAGAGCCACTGCAGAAGAGCTAACTTTAAACACATTAAATGAATGCAAAAAATGAGAAATAAAGCTCAAGTAAGGATCACTTACCAGTGCCCCAATGTCGAGTGGTCGTTGGTATGTCTGGACTTAGTCAGAAATGTGCATCAGAAGTTGTCGTTGTGCCATATCGTCAGGAGGTCAGAGCTCAAATCTTAGAATTGCTAGAGGGTTGTGTGTGAAAATGAATTTAAAGTGACCCCTCAGAGCCTTTTTAAGCTTGGAAATTAGGGTTTTTTCACCCTGATTGGCTATCCTACTAGGGTTTTGGACCCTTGAACCTATTTTTGTCTAGTTGAGGCCTGTTTTACATCATTTTATTGTGTTTAGACATGTTTTTGGCCTCCTCAAGCCTTTTTGGACCTGTTGGGTACCTTGTCCTCTTTTCTTCGCGAGATTACCCAAAAATCAAAATTTCCATCCAATCTCTCAAAGGGGAAATATATTGGCATGTTTTCTCTTTTCGGGTAGTAGTGTGGAAAGATTTTGAAAACAATTTTTTTTTGGCTTTGATCGAGATCATTTATTCTTTGAACCAATGCAACAAGTGCATTGCTTCAAAGAAGAGAAAAATGTAGACACATAAAATGTATTGATTGACATTGTGCATCTGATCCTCATCACCAACATCATTTTGTCCTGAATCATCCTTCGGTCTAACCATTTAATCAAATACCCTTATTTGATTAAAATCATCAATATTCCTCTCTTAATTAAATAAATCGGTTATCTAATTAAGTCATCTTTTCTCGATAATTAAATTAACCATTTTGATCTAATTATCCTTTTTAATTAAATAATTAATTTTATTTGATTAAATCTCTTAAGTCTATCTATTAAATTAAATAAATTAAAACCTTATTAAGTTTAATCTAACATCATCTCTTTTAATTAAATAAATCAAAATCTTTATTTAATTAATCCCTTATCACATTCTTCTCATATTTGATTTAAATAAATCCACAAATTTAAGTCAAACAGGTCACATTATTTAACCCCTTCATTAAATTAATTAACTTTGATTAATTTAATCTCCTCTTATGTCCTATCCTCTAGCTTTTACCACTTGCACATGAAAATAGACTTATTTGATTTATTAAATCTCTATTTTCCCTCAACAAGGCTTTTAAGGAATATTCCCCAAATTTGAATTCAAAATCCAAGTGGGATGAGTCCTTCCAACAAGGCATTTACTCTCTCTTACATGTCCTTTGCCTTGAGCCAAGTGGCATTCAATGCATTCTTCTTTCCCTCTTGCATGTCATTTCAACAATTTTAAAATTCAAATATATGCATTTATTGGCACAATCCTCAAAACTTGCACATCCTCCATCCATTCACAAGTTGACAAGTGGCACTTTGCCATTGGATAGTTCTTAGACCCATATTTCTCTATTTTGAACATTCATCCATCTTAGCATTCTATAAATAAGAGGCTAATCTCCTCATTTGATAATCCACAATTTGAGTAAACTTACTATGCTCAAATCATTAGAAAATTCCATCCATTATCATTGAGTTCATAGCTAGGTTATGCAGATTTTTCTATTGGAGCACTCATCAAGCATCAACAAAGTGGATCACTCTTCATCACACATCAATCTTGCATCATAGGAGTTGGGAAAGGGCCAATTGTCACATCAAATTGGAACCAATTAGCCCATGGGATCAATTTTTTTTTGTTTTGATAGGATTTTAATCTATTTCATTGTAATCTTCACTCTTCTTTCCTATTTTTAAAATATGCTAATGGATTTCATGGGGAATCCTTGTTCTTTCTTTCATTTCACCTTCTAATATGTTTTTTCATGTTGTTTTGCAAGTATTGGGATTTGGGTCCGCACACATTCAGTTATTCAACACTAGTCAAATATTTAGATTTTCACATCAACCCTTTGGGGGACTATAATAAGGCCTTTGACCAGTTGTAATTTTGAATTCCCTTGTGGCATGCATGTGATCCCTAGTTATTCACCCATGAGGCATATGTTGCATGTAATATTTCCAATTCAATAAAGATTCATATTTGTAGATCATTTTCTTGTGTTATTTTCGTTGTGTTGACTCTAAGCTACAAGGTTTTGACTATTCTTTATGAACCCTCCATCTATGACTACACCACATGGTATCAGAGTGAGTTTGAGATTCCTCAAGGAATTCCTTAAGGTGAATAGATCATCGACCTAAGGTAGAATACACCTGTTTTCAACCAATCACCGATTGTGAGGCAGTTGAAACCCTTGTAGCCAGATCATCGAATTGAGGCAGTTGCACCAAATTTAAAGGTAGAGATGCCACTAAGGAGAGAACTTGCTATGGTGAATGTTGTTGGAAGAGTGGATAAGATGTTGGAAATGATGTGAAAAATGTGAGTTTTATTAGATGTAGTAGAAGAAGACTGAAGGCGAGCCCTAAACCCTAGGCATGAGGATGAAAGTGATGACAAAGAATACCATGTTGTGAATCCATTTGTAGAATCCCTAAGCGAAGAAGACGAAGAATTAGATCAAGTAAAAAATTTTGAAAGTGATTTCAAAATTACATGGGAAATTTAAACTGTAAAGAATTGATTGATTGGGTTAATGAAATGGGAGAATACTTTAAATATAAAGAAATGGAAGATCTGAAAAGAGTGAGATTTATGAAAACAAATTTGAAAGGTCGTGTTGTTTTATGGTGGAAAGAAGTTCAATTGGATAGAAATAGAAAAGGAAAAGAGAAAATAATAAAATAGGATAGAATGGTCACAAATTTGTAGAATCAATTCATACTTGTTGATTATGAATTGGAATTGTTGAAAAGATTGCAGAACCTAAGACAAAAAGAGAAATTTGTGAAGGAGTATACTGAAGAATTCTACAAGATCATTAGAACTAGACATAGTGAAGCAAGCAAAGAAAAGGTTGTAAGGTACATCAATGGACTAAGATCAAACATCCAAGAAGAATTGAGCCTGGTAAAGCTGGCATCAATTGAAGAAGCATATCAATTTTCATTGAAAGTGGAGGAGAAGTTGAACAAGAAGTTTAAATAAAGACAAAGAAGTGCAAGAGGGAAATTTTAGAGGAGTTGATCACAATCCGAAGAAATAAGACCTTATGCAAACCAAAACAAAGAAGTAAAACCCTATTGTAGTGAAGAAAAGGATGCCAATTCATACCGTAGAGGAAGAGAAGATAGAAATTCCTACTACAGTGACAAAGGAGGTCATAATTCTTACCATAATGATGGATTCCAAAGAGATTAAGGAAGATCTAAGAGAATACCACTCAAAGGAACTTGTTTCAAGTGTGGAGGTGAAGGACGTAGAGAATTGAATGCCATCAAGGAAGCACCAGCAAGAAACTTGAGCATACTAGAAGAACAATATATGTAGATGAAGAACATATTGAATCCCCTAATTCAGTTGGGAAAATAGAGAAAGGTGAATCACTAGTGATGAGGAGATATTTGATGCATGAAGAAGCGATTGAGGAACCACCACAAAGAAAGAGTTTATTCAAAACCAAATGTAAGTATGGAGGAAAGGTATGTAAAGTTATCATTGATAGTGGTAGCACTGATAATCTAGTTTCAAAGGAGATGGTAACCAAGTTGAATTTGGACAGTTTGAAACATCCAAACCCCTATAGGATAGCATGGATTCAAGATGAGCATAAGATATTAGTGAATGCACAATGTTTAGTGAAATTTCATATAGGATCATATAGAGATGAGGTATTGTTTGATATTATACCTATGGATGCATGTCATTTACTATTAGGAAGACCATGACAATATGATAAGAAAGAAATTCATAATGGAAGAAGGAATACTTATACTGTGAATTCAAATGGAAAGAGAATTAAGTTGATACCTTTAGAGGAAGAGGAGAAGACTAAAGTTTGTGGTGCTACCAAATTATGTTTGGTAGATGGGAGGAGATTTTTAGATGGATTGAGTCATGAGAATATGTGTTTTGCATTGATTCCAAAGTAAGGAGGTAATTCAGAGGTAGAGATCCCTACTGCAAAGAGTGAGAAGGTAGAATTTTTTTTGGTAGAATATGAATATATCATATTAGAGAATGTACTAGATGGATTACCACCAATCTAGAGTATTAGTAATCATATATACCTAATATCAGGAGCAAGTTTTCCAAACAAGGTAACACATAGAATGAAACTGGAAAAGAATGCAGAGTTGAACTAGCAGATACAAGAGTTGTTGAGGAAAGGATTGATCACAGAAATCTTAAGCCTATGTGTGGTACCTATTGTACTTGCACCAAAGAAATATGGAGAGTGGAGAATGTGTACAGATTCAAAAGAAATCAATAGGATCACTGTTAAGTATAGATTTCCATTGCCAATGATGGATGACATTATGGACTATTTAAGTGGAGCAAAGTATTTCACAAAGATTGATCTCAAGAGTGGATACCATCATATCAGAATTAGAGAAGGAGATGAATGGAAGAATGCATTTAATACTAATGAAGGATTCTGTGAGTGGTTAGTAATTCCTTTTGGATTGACCAATGTACCAAGCACTTTCATGAGATTAATGAATGAGGTACTAAAGAAATACTTAGGTTAGTTTTTCATTGTTCATTTTGATGATATTCTGATTTTTAGTAAGACAAGATAAGAACATTTGTGGCACATTAGACAATATTGCAGAAGTTGAGAGAGGAGAATTTGTTGATTAATATCAAGAAATTCAGTTTCATGAAGAGAGTTAGTGTACTTGGGATTTGGTCACTTTTTTTGAAGGATTGAAGATGGACCTTGATAAGGTTAGAGCGATAATTGATTGGCCTACACTGGTGAACATTGGAGAAGTGAGATCATTCCATGGATTATCTAGTTTCTATCCAAAGTTTATCAAGAGATTTAGTAGCATTTTTAACCCCATGGTTGAGACAATGAGAGGAGAATAGAAGGACTTTAAGTGGACATCTAGAGCACAAAGAATTTTCCAATTATTGAAGCAAAAGGTGATAGAGCAACTAGTGTTAGCATTACTAGATTTGGACAAAGTATTTCAATTTGATTGTGATGCAACTGGAAATGGAATAGGAGAAATTTTGAGTCAAGAAGGAAGACCTATAGCCTATTTCAGTGAGAAGTTGAATAATTCCAGAAGAAGATATTCAGTTTATGGCCAAAAGTTCTATTCCATAATTCAATCCTTGAAGAAGTGGAGACATTATTTGTTGCTTAAGGAGTTTTTGAACTATACACTAATCATCAAGCTTTGCATTATTTGAACAGTCAAGGGAAGTTGAATCAGAGACATATGAGATGGGTTGAGTTCTTGTAGATTTATACTTTTGTGTTGAAGCATAGGAGTGGCAAGTTAAACAAAGTTTTAGATGGATTGAGCCAAAGAAGGAATTTTTTTAATAGAGATGAGGAGAGACATATTGGGTTTTGAAGAACTAAAGCACATGTATGAGGATCATCCAATTTTTTCTAAAGCATGGAGAGCATGTAAGGAACAAGTCGTGACAAACTAGGTCCAATATCTGGACTATTTCATTTAGGAAGATATGTTGTTCAAAGAAAATTAGTTGTGTATTATGAGGAGTTCAATGAGAGAATTTGATCAAGGAGAAACATAGTGGAGGGCTAGCAAGACATTTTGGAGTGGATAAGATAGTAGCTTTGGTGAGTGAACACTATTTTTTGTCATAGATATATAAGGATGTCAAGAAGTATGTTCAGAATTATAGAATTGTTCAAGTTGCAAAAGGAAGTAGTCAAAATACTAGATTGTATAAACCTTTGATAGTACCAAAGAAACCTTGGGAAGATATAAGTATGGATTTCATATTGGGATTGCTAAGAACATAGAGATGATATGATTCTATAATGGTAGTAGTGGACGGATTTTTTAAAATGGCACATTTTATTCCTTGCAAGAAGACTAATGATGTTGTGCATGTTGTTGACCTATTTTTCAAGGAGATTGTAAGATTGCATGGATTACCTAAGAGCATAGTTTTAGATGGGGACACTAAGTTCATTGGATATTTTTGGAGGATGTTGTGGAAGAAGAAGAAGATAGATTTGAAGTTCAGTTCAACATATCATCCATAGATAGATGGACAAATAGAGATAGTAAACAGAATTCTAGGTAACATATTAAGATCTTGGTTGTAGATAAAGTGGGAAATTGGGATATAGTTCTACCGTAAGCAGAATTTGCATACAATAATTTAGTGAAATAGAGTACAAGGAAGACACCATTTGATATTGTGACATGAGTGCATCCTAGAGGAGTTTCAGAACTAAGAGACATTAGTATGGAGAATAAGAGGAGTACGGAGGTAGAAGAGTTTTCATATTTCATGGAGACATTTCATAATCAAGTCTAGAAGCATTTGGAAGACATGAACATAAGTATAAGGAGAAGGTAGATGAGAAAAGGAGACATAAAGAGTTTGTTGTTGGAGATGAAGTGATGGTATATCTAAGGAAGGAGAGATTTCTAGTTGACACATACAATAGGCTGAAGATGAGGAAGTTATGACCTTATAAGATTCTAAGGAATTTTGATTCTATAAATTCATATGAAGTGGAGTTAATAAAGAAATTGGGTATATAACCTATTTTCAATATTGTAGATAGATATGAGTAACATGAAGGATAGTTAAGTGGTAGTAGTAGTGAAGCATAATTGAAGGAGTAGTTACCAGATCAAGAATCAAAGAATATTGAGTAGCTTTTGGATACCAAAATGAGAAGGAGCACTAGGAGCAAGAAATATAAAGAATATCTAGTGAAGTGGAAAGGAAAACCATTGCAAGATTCATCATGGATTTCTTAGGTTGAGGTGGACCGTCTTGGTTTTCCTATAAGCCCTGGAAAGTGAGGGACTCACTTTTCTTCCAACCTCGGGTGTTTAATGCAGGAGCATCCTTGGTTGTAAAGCAATCTTGTATCAACCAAAAATATTTATTTTCTTGCATTTCACTCAGTATTAGTTTCAAATTTTCATTATGCATTTCAGGGTATGTGCAGGATCATGATGGGCCAAAAAGTGGTGATATAATGGGGTTTTGTAGGGTATGTGGCTGATGACTTTTTTTTACCCAAAATTGATGAAACGAAAAGGGTTTTTAAAGGAGATTCTCATCTTTCCACCAATATAAATTATGCTTTACTTTGAATTTAATAAATAATTATTATTCATTTTCTATTTGAATTACAACTAAAGTCCTAATTGATAGGCTGATTAAAAACATCTATAGCTTTCAAACGGTATCACAATTTTTTGAATCCACAACATGTTTCACATTCTATGCTTCGCATACTATAGGATTTTAAAAAAATGAATTTCATGAAGTTTTAACCAAGTTAAGGTGGTTAGACATACGAGTTTTTATATATTTGAAAATTTGTAATAAAAAAATCATAATTAATTATTTACTTGGAAAAAAATTACAAAAAAATATGCATCACATTTGGACATGAGTCCTCTAATTATATATAAAATCTTATAAAAAAATATTATCATTTTATTGTGGTTAGGGTGGTCAGACAGACACCTACTTCTTACTTTTTTGCCTGATATTTAAGTACTACTACATTGAAATTTCAATTTTTCACCAAATAGACTTTATTTTAAAAAACTAAACCTAGTAGTTTAGAAACTACATTCAATTTTCTACAGATTATATTCTTACATATTTTTGAAATAATATAGATAACTTATTCAAATTTTTACATCAAGTTTCCTAACTCTGATTTTTCTAATTTTTTTGTCACTTAAGGGCTTTTTTTTTCCATGATGATCCTGCACATACCCTTCACCACATTCTCATTTCTCAACTCACGAAGAAAAATATAGAACATACACATGGACATCTATCACATAACCAAATTTCAAATCATTTACATTTTTTTTCCAAAAGTTATCACTCTCAAAATTTTACTATAATTCCCAGTCAAAGGATTTGGGGCCGACCTAGTCCAGATTTCTTAGTGCAAACCTATTCTAGAATGTGCAGAGCTTAATGGGACAACATACAAGTATTTTGGATCCAACGAGATCTATCTTGGAGATTCTCAATTCATTTTTTTTCACGAAGGATTATCTTCTTATATTTTGAGGCCAACCTTCTCATATTGATCATCTAGTGGGTTTGTAAACCCTTGTGGATAATGTGAACCTTTTTGGATCTGGAAGATCATATTTAAGAGTATTTGTGATCATTTGGAAATAATTCAATTATTCATCTATAGTTAAATATTTATATTTTCACATCAACCATTCAGGGGACAGATGTAAGGCCTTTGGCTAGTTGTAATGTTGAATGCCCTTGCAACATGCCTATGAGCCCCGGTTATTTTCCCATGAGGCATGTGTTTCATGTAAGATTGAAAAATTCAATAAAGATTCATATTTTCATATCATTTTCTTGTGTTATTTCTATTGTGTTGACTCTAAGTTGCACGGTTCAAACTATTCTTTTTGAACCCTCCATCCGTGACTACACTAGGTATTCTCTAAAATATTTCCAACAAGTTTCTTCGAGGGGTGGTGGATAAAACAAACCTATAAAGGGGTCTTATCAGACCTTGGTGCAAATGGGGTTTAGCTCCATGCTCAATATTTTGTTGGAGGGAGGAAAATAGAAAAAATAAAAGATTTATCTTACTAGTATGACTTACATGGTTCAAAATAGAGAAGTGATGCCAATGAACCATCATATAATGACCTTCAAGACTAAAATACCTCATTATATGCAAGATTCTAAGAGCATAGGGAGGAGGGAGTTTCAGTCTAGCATACCCATTTTGAAGTCTTTTCAATTTCACATTGTGTTCAAATAATTTGTCTATGAAAACCTTATAGTTGCTAGATCTTTTTTTTTCCACCTTTTAGCCTTCATGTTGTAACATAGTTGCCTATGATATCAACTTAGGAGAAATTGTAAACTAAATACCACCAATTGTCACTTTTCCATTACTCCACGAATTGGTAAACTTAGTAGTAAGAGCATCATTATAGCTCAACATTGCTTAAGAAAAGGAAGTAAATCTCACCTTCTCAAACATATCCCATAGCTCCCCATTATGTTGGAGAGAATCACAATTAATAGGATTGGACCTTTTTTGAGGGCCCCCAATTAAACTCTCGTCCACTAGACAATTCCTTTGCAACAACAAGAAATCTTCACCAGGACCTTTACCACCTACAATAGAGATCACCAAAACAATAATTTCTTCAGTATCAAAACTAAAACTAGCTTCATGCATTTGTAAAAAATTTCTAGTAATACTCACCAGTAATTATGAAACTAAGAAGATAATTTGAATGATCTAGAACATGACTAAAAGGAATTTCAAAAAATACTATGAGAGGTATTAAAACTCGACATTAAAATGGGAGCTTATCATATAATCAATTTACACGTAATAATTGATTAACACATCAAGGAAAAGGACACCCCCAAGAATTAGAACCTGTGATGATTTTTATGAGCTTTAGTATAAGTAATCATTTATTTTCCCTCCTTAAGAGTCATATATTTTCTTTAGGAAGGTTATTCAAATTATCAATGTACTCCATCATCATTATCTTAAACATGATCTTAAGATAAGAAAAATAACATATATTAGCACTCATTTGTATCAATAATACCTTTTGCACCATAACTTTCCTTCAAAACTATAGCTTTTATATGAAATGTTATATTATTTGAATTCCAAGAAACTCAAAAATAGTAATTAAGAGCTTTATTAGCATTTGCATCCACAACTCCATTACCTTCTTTGTAGGTGTGAACCACCTTGGATTGAAGAAAGCTCCCAAGGATATAAATACACTCCTCCATTATATCCCTAATCTCCCATAGACCTCTAACCTTTCCTTTTAGAATATCATTTATTAGCTTTGGATCTCCTTCCACTATCACCCTTGGAATACCCCAAATCTTTTAATCTTTTGATACCTCTCCAAGTAGCTATAGCTTCAACATAGTTATTAGAGGGAGTCCCAATATTTTTTGGAAAACCTTCAATTATCATCCCTTGATGATCACAAATCACTCCCCTGACACTAGCCAATCTAGGGTTCCCTTTGGAATAACCATCAAAATTGCATTTGACTCAACCATCTTCAAGAGGCAACCAAGAGGCATGTTCCCTATTAAATTTAGGTATCCAATTATTTTTCATTAAATCTTGTCTAATTATCCAATTCTATTTAATTCTAAGCTCCTTGTAGGAAGGTAAATTTTTAGAGTAACCATAAACTCCAATATTTATATTATCCTGATTTTTTTTTTATGGTCTAGAAAAGCTCATTATTGTTTCTCTTGGTGTCTAAAAATTATGTTATTGTATTCTTTCCATAGACCCTAGACAAAAAATGGGGGATTTGATTCCATAGGTCTTGATAACATTATGAGAGAAATGACAAAATATCCAGCTTTGTACAAATTGCAAAATAAACCGAGGAAAAACACAATCTATCTAAAGTAAGGAGAGAACTTGAGAGTAGATGTCATAAGCATAAGGACAATGAAAAAATATATGGTCAATAACTTCAAAATAATTCAAGAAAAGATTGCATCTATTCACAAAACAAAAACCCCATCTAATAAGGTTGTCAATTGTCAAATACTCCTATAAATATCTATCCACCAAAAATAGTTTAACCTTAGGAATAAGTTTAGGGTTCCAAACTTTCTTCCAATAAATTTTAGAATTAGCAATGAGATGCCTTTCTAGGACATAATAATTTGACTTAACTAAAAGGGATCCTTAAGAATGAAAATACCACAACCATTCATCCTCCCTATTCCTACAAAAAACATACAATCACCTATACATTGGTATAGGTTTTGAATATCTAGCTCCTAGTTCTACTATATTCCACTTCTCAACTATCTTCCCCCATAAACTTGTTCTCTAAAATTTTTCCATGTTGGCTTATCACCGATCTACAAAAGATAATCATGAAGTTGGCTTCCACTAGTTTTAAGAAGTCTTTGTTTTATATTAGACAAGTTGTTAATATTAGATAAGGTTGGGCCATTATTCCAAACATCATCCCAAAAAGCTATTTTCCTACCATTTCCCTTTCTTCTTCTCACCTCCATTCTTAAGATGTTTTTGATTCGAGCAGCATGTTACTCCAAATGACCAAGCCACTAGGTAGCTTAGTATCATAAAGGAAGCACCTTTTCCCCCCATTGTTGAGGTATTTAGCTTTTAGAAATTTCACGCAGTCTTTATCTCCTTGGAGGATTTGCTAGCCAATTTTTGAGAGAAGAACCTTATTAAAAAGCTTAAGCTTCCTTAAACCAAGACCTCTAAACCGTTTAGGAAGAAAATTTTTTTCCAGACCCACAAGAGAAATCCTAGAACACTCTTCAACACCTGTCCAAAGAAACTTCCTTTGGATTTGTTCAATTTTATCAGCTATAAAAGTAGAGATTTTTCAGCAATGAAAGGTAGTGGATAGGAATGTTTTGCAAAGAAGCCTTAAGTAATTGAAGCTTACCAGCTTGACTTAGAATTTTACCTTTCCACCCAACCAATTTTTTTTGAAACCTCTCTATAATCTAATGTTAGAGTAAATAATTAACTTTACTACCTCTTAAGATTTCCTTTTATGCACTTGCAATAGTTATTTAATAATTAAATCTAATTATTAAATGCCTATTTACCTATTAGGGTTTCCTATTAGGTTTTATGATCTCCTTCTATAAGGATTTCAATTTAATTCAGAGCAAAACCCTTGTTTTGTTTCCTACAGATTTCTTCCTTGTGATAGGTTTTTGCATGCAGGTTTCTTGGGCTTAATAGATTTGTTTTTCATCAAATCTTACATGGTATCAAAGTTGGATCTACTGTAGCTTGTTCATGTTTGAAGAGAAAAGGGAGCAAGGGTTTGATAGAAGAAATTTGGGATTCTTCAGCTAATTTGAGAGGTTCTAGTTGTAGTTTTCAAATCTAGTATTCCTTGCCCAATGTTATAAAAAAAAAAATTAGCATTTTTTACAAGCGCATGCATGTGAAAAGGATTTTTTTTGGGTGTCCTCTATGTTGTTCATAGTGGTGTCCTTCCTGGTATCATTTACCAGACTTGCACCTTATTCCTTTGAACGTCATGCATGAGCTGACGTCTGCATTCTTAGAACTAAAAAGGCAGAACTTCAAACCCCCACGGGCATTGTACTTTGACTTGAAAGTTCTTTTACCTATGATTGCTATCCAGATCTACAGTCTATTTCATCAGTAAATTCTTCAGGTACACAGAGATTTGTCTCAATCATCTACTGCTTTCTATTGTTTTCTAGCTTTCAGTTTGTACTGGGGATTGGATTTTTGCATTGTGGGGGGTTTTTTTCCTACTTTCTGTCATTTACATCAGAAAACTAGAATCTATAAACACCAAAACAAAACAAACAAACCCCTTCCGCATCTTCTGTCTATTTCTGAAAGACCACTAAATAATAATAAAAAAATTCAGAGTAGTTGAGGCACAATTCACAAGATGGCCAATAGATCTATTGAATATCTCACACTGCATAATTATCACACTTTGAAGGGTTACATGATGACTCTTCTCTAATCTTGAGGGTTATGGTCTTGTTTGGATGAGGTTCAGCCTTAGTTGACTCGCGCCTTTGAGGTTATGTAGCATAGGAACAATATGGATCAAGCTATGGGATTGATGGCTTTGCACATTTTTGACAGTCTCCTATTTCATCTTGATGGTTGTCTCACTCCTCGCACCATTTGGATAAAGTTTGATGGACTTTTTGGTACTGTGAATGAGTTTAGAGCTTTGCAGCTTGAGGCCAAGTTAACTTCCTTGGTACCTGATTCATTTCCCTCCATTGAGGACTTCCTGATGAAGTTCAAACAACAAAGATCTATCTTGTAGGGTTGTGGAAAGGTTAAGACTGATACAGAGTGCATCTTCCTAATCCTCTCCAAGCTTCGGGGCCCATTTCAGATCTTCTCTTTGACCTTCTATTCCACCATGGATGTCTTGGGTGTTTGACATGTCATTCCTACTTTTGAGGTCTTTTGTGATCATCTAACTCATGAGCAAGCTAAGCTCAAGTAGATGGATTCACTTTCAGGTTCACAGAACCAAACATTGGTAGCCCAGTCCTCCAAGGGAAAAAAAAAGTAGAAATTGAAGCCTAAGAAAGATTCAGGGGCTAGTGAGAATCCCTCCAAGCCACCACCTAAGTTTGATTCAAAACCATAGCCCAAACATAAATCTTCATAGTCTGGAGAGTCTTCCTGCAAGACTAAGAAGAAATCTGGTGATCCTTGCAGTTTTTGTGGCAAGGAAGGACATCCAGTTTCTAGGTGTTGGAAACGTTTAGAGGCTTTAGAGGAAGCCATGCAGTAGCATGATATTAGTGCACCTCAGCCTCCTTCACAACCCATAGGGAAAGGTCATGCTCTTTCTGCATGAGCATTGTCCTTAGAATCCACTTGGATTCTAGATTTTGGTGCCTCTCACCATATGACACACACATAGGATCTGGTCACCGCTCTTGTCCCTACAGGCACTAGACATATTGCAGTTGGTGACTTAGCACAACTTTCAGTTCAGGGTTCAGATACTATTTCATTGGATAGTGGTTGTCTTAAGGATATGCTTCTAGTTCCTGACATTTTGACAAACCTTCTATCTATTTATTAGATTTTCCACTTTGGCTCTGGTAAGACAGTTGAGTTCTCACCACATGATGTGGTTAATCGAGACCTTCATGATCCTAACTTGGTTGTGGCTACTAGGAGTGTGGATTCTGCATCACGATTATATAGATTTTATGGCTTTGAGAGTTTAGAAACTGTTGGTTCCTCTCTTATAGCACATGCAGATTCAGTGAGCAAGCTTTGGCATGAGCATTTTGGCCATGTCAATTACAGATATCTACAGCAGATGAGTACTCAGGAACTTGTGATTGGGCTCCCACAAATTTCTTGTACTGATGGTGTATGTTGAGGTTGTGTCCTTGGAAAACATCATCGAGATCCTTTTCCTAAGGGTCGAGTCACTCGTGCTAGGGCACCCCTGGAGTTGGTACATAGTGATCTTATGTCCTTTTTGACTCCTTCCTTTTCAAGGGCCCACTATGTGCTCACTTTTATTGATGACTTCTCCAGACGTACATGGGTGTACTTTCTTAAGTACAAGTCTAATGTCTCTGACTCATTCAGGACTTTTAAGACATTTGTGGAGAAGCAATCTAGACTTTCTATCAGGAGGATATGCACAAATAATGGGGGGGAGTATGTTAATCGGGCTTTCAGAGATTTTTGCACTGAGCATGGTTTACAGCATCAGTTTACAGTCCCTCACACCCCTTAGCAGAATGGTGTCACTGAGAGAAAGAACAGAACCTTATAGGAGATGGAAAATTGTATGATATAGTCTCGAGCTATGAGTTCTTCATTTTGGGCTGAGGCAGTCAATTGTGCCAATTATATTTAGTTAATCAGATGCCTCATAAGGCATTGCAACATATGACTCCTAAGGAGGCTTGGACCCATGTCAAGCTTGATGTTTCTACATTTTGAGTTTTTGGTAGTGAGGCTTGGGCATTTATTCCTAATGCTCAACGGAAAGCCATGGAGAGGAAGAGTCGACCACTCATATTTGTTGGCTACTGTGAGGATGTTAAGGCGTACAGGTTGTTTGATCTTGATTCTAGAGAGGTCTTGTTTCGGTGGGATGTTCAATTTGATGAGCACTATCCTCAAATGGATTCTCCATCACCAGCTTCTCCCTCATTGCCTACTCCTCCCTCTTCATCTCTTGAGGATTACTTATCTCTTGAGGATGATGTAGATGATGATCCACCCTCTCCACCACCACCAGTTGCTCTGCATTTTCCTAGGTGGGCCCGTGTTACTATTGAGGCAGCTGGTTCTTTGGTAGGTGATCCTTCAGATACTCGTCGTACTCGTGCTCAAACATCTGGCTCTAGTCTTTTGAGTTATGCCATTTTGAATGATCCTCAAAAGTTTTCAAAGGCGACAGGTCACCTTGAGTGGGAAAGGGCCATGGATGAGGAGTATTCTTCTTTGATGAAGAATCATACTTGGGATCTTTGTCCTCTTCCTAAGGGAAGAAAGTTGGTTTGGTGCAAGTGGGTGTATCCTACCAAGTATGTTGCAGATGGTTCTATTGATAAGTATAAGGCACATCTTGTTGTGAAGGGGTTTTCTCAAGTAGAGGGTATTGACTACTCCAAGACCTTTTCTCCTGTGGCCAAGATGAACTCTATACGCCTTGTACTTTCACTTGTAGCTTCACAGGGATGGACAGTGTTTTAGATGGATGTGAAGAGTGCCTTCTTGCATGGAGACCTACATGAGGAGATCTATATGGAGCAGCCTCAAGGATTTGTGCAGGACGCTTCTTTGGTTTGCAAACTTTGACATTCATTATATGGTCTCAAACAAGCCCCTTGGGCTTGGTATGAGAAGATGGACTTTTTCTTGCTTTCCTCTCACTTCACATGTTGTCATTCCGATCACATAGTGTATATTCAGCGTCAGGAGGGTGATCTTTTGATTCTTGTGCTATATGTAGATGATCTCATCCTTACAGGTAGCTCATCCTCCATGATTCAGAGTGTTCAGAGAGCTTTGATGGAGCAATTTTAGATGATAGATCTTGGTCTTTTGCACTTCTTTCTGGGTCTACAGGTTATTCAGTCTTCAGATGGGATTTCCATATTTCAGGAGAAGTATGCTCTTGATATGCTTCAACGATTTGGAATGCTTGATTGTAAGTCTACCCCCACTCCATTTCAGTCAAGTGTTGTTTTTTCTTCCACTTGTTCTACTCCTTCAGTAGATCCCACTTTATATAGGCAATTGGTTGGCAGTTTGTTGTACTTGACACATTCTCGTCCTGATCTTTCCTTTGCAGTTGGCCTTGTCTCTCATTTTTCCCATGATCCTCATGAGAGCCATTGGAAAGCAGCCAAACATATTTTGAGGTACATTCAAGGCACCACTTATTATGGCTTTCACTACACTTCAGGATCCCCTCACATCATTGGCTTCACTGACTCCAATTGGCCTGGTGATGTCAATGATCAGAAGTCTACTTCTGGCTTTGTTTTTTGCCTTGGTTCTGGTCCTATCACATGGTCTTGCAAGAAGCAGTCTGCTATTGCATTATCATCTATAGAGGCTGAGTACCATGCAGCAGTATTAGCTAGTCAGGAGATTTTATGGCTTTGGCAGTTGATGACAGAGTTTGGGTTTCCTCCAGATAGTCCCACTATTCTTTGGTGTGACAATTAGAGTGCCATTCACATTTCTCACAACCTAGTGGAGCATCCACGGACAAAGCACATTGAAATCCACGTGCACTTCATCATGCAGTTGATTCAAGATGGTTCTCTCATCTTGGAGTACATTCCTATAGAGGAGCAAGTTGTAGAAATCTTCACTAAACCTTTGGCATCTCCGCACTATCTTCAGTTGCGCTCCATGCTTGGGGTGAAGGAAGTTGTCCTTGGGGGGTCTCAGTGAGGCCTTCCTTCCTTCATGTTTTTTCTTTCAGCATGTTTTTTTATCTCTTTTTTGGAGAGGAGTTTTTTCCCACTGGGTTTTCTCCTTTACTCTACTTTATAGAGATTTTGTTGTATTCGGGTACCTCATCTGGTTGTTGTCGGGACCCAAATTTGCTTTCAGCATTGTAGTTCCTTTGCTTCTTTCATGCATTGTTTGTAGCTGCATTGTTGCTCATCTTAAGGGGGGGTGTTAGAGTTAAGAATTAACTTTACTACCTCTTAAGTTTTCCCTTTATGCACTTGCAATAGTCATTTAATAATTAAATCTAATTATTAAATGCCTATTTACCTATTAGGGTTTCCTATTAGGTTTTATGATCTCCTATAAGGATTGATCCTTTGTATATTTTCAATTTAATTCTTTTGTTGATAATAAACTTTCACATTGTTAGAGCAAAACACTTGTTTTGTTTCCTACAGATTTCTTCCTTGTGACAAGTTTTTGCATGTAGGTTTCTTGGGCTTAATAGATTTGTTTTTCATAAAATCTTAAATCTAATTCCAAAAAGTATTTATTGGGTTCCTAGTGACTAAAGGAAGACCAAGATAGTTGGCTGGAAGAACAATAGGTTGGAACCCAAAAATATTTATAACCTTCTCTTTAATATGATGATCCACATTAAAGAAGTAAATGTTTTTTTATTGTAATTTATGAATTGGCCTGACACCTTGGCATAATCTTCCAAAATAATCTTTTGTTGTTTGGATTCAACAATAGAGGAAAAACCAAACAAGATAGTGTCATCCACAAATTGTTGATGAGAATCAAGAGGCTAAGATGAAGCAACTTTAATCCCCTTTATAATCCTCTTATTTAGCATTTTTTGAATATTTCATCCAAGAAATTTATCAAAAATGATGAAGAGGTAAAGGAGAGAGGTTCACCCTATCTTAAACCTCTACCATAGGAGAAGAATCCCCTAGGAACATTATTAACCAAAACAAAACAACTAGGTGTGGTAACACAGGCAAAAATCAGATTGATAAAATGCCCTTTGAACCCAAATTTCTTCAAAATAGCCAAGAGGAAAGTCCATGACACCCTATCATAAGATTTTTAAATATCCAACTTAAAAACCATACTTAGTCTTTTGCTTCACTCTATTGAGTGGATGATTCCATGAGTAGTGAGAAAAACATCAAGAATATCTCTCCCCTTAACAAGCCTTTCTAGTTGTCAGCTGTCATTTTACTTAAAAAAAATTTCAACCTATTGACTATAAGCTTAGAGATAATCTTATGCACTATGTTACATAAACTTATAGGGTGAAAGTCCTGCATAGAAGAAACATTGTCTTTTTTCGAAATAAGGGCTATACAGGTAAACTTGATGTTTTTCAGCAACCTACTTGATCTAAATAAATCGTCGGTAATATTGAGGAGGTTAGGTGACACAAGGTTCCAGAATCCTTATAAAAAATTCAATGGGAATCCATCTGTCCCAAGGGATTTATAAGCTCTAAAAGAGAAAACAACACTCCTCACTTCTTGAAGAAAAATAGGTTTCAATAGTTCAATTAGATCTTGATCAGTGATAACTTTAGGGATGACATCAAGTAGCTCTTCTAGCCCAAAAATTTGAGAAAAGTTATAATTTTTAAAGTTAGAGAAGAAAGAAACAACAAATTCATCTATCTCTTTATCCTCTATGACAACAGTGCTTGTTGCAAATATGAGTAAGTTTGGTGGTGTTGTCATTGATGTCAACATAGTATAGGTTGTTGTAGGTTGTGCATATATAGTTGAGATGCTAATAATATGTTGTGAGTACATGGAGCTATCTTTATGGTATTGCAAGTGTGCTGATATGATGAGTTGCCAAGTGATTTTGAGAAAATTGTGAAGACAGAGTTGTGTCTGTGCAGAATGTGCTACGGTTTGTGCTCCACATTTCTTATATGTTGATCCTATGCTTGCACAGATCTGAATTTTTATTTATGGGAATCTATTGGTGGTACTCTTGGATTGTAGCTTCTAGTTTGATGGAGAGTGAAATTTGTGTTCACCGGTGTGTGAACTAGTTTGGTAGAGTTGTTTGTCTAGACTGGGGGAAATGTTTCTACTCTACAATCCTCTGCTAGTTGGGTCTAGGTCTTTTGGATTTGGTAGAAGGCTTGTTAAGGTGTTTTCTATGTTCTAGAAAAGGCGTTCATGGTTTGGTGCCCTGGAAGACAAGTTTTAGAGTTTCTATGAGTGTTTGTACAGTCTAGATGGACTGATGGAATGTGTTTTGTGTATGAAGGTTGTTGCACTTGTTGCAGATGTATCTAAAGGTATCCAAGATGTGTTCCGGTATATGGTGAAGTGTATTGTGTCATCCGTATGTTATTTTCTTGTTTGTTTTTCCATATAAATATGGTGTTTATTGTGTTGATTTTTCTTTTTGTTATTTGCATTTCACATTCATACTTAATAATAGAATTAAGTGGATTTGAAGTTGATACTTAGTGTTTGAGATTTGTGATTGAATTTGGTGACAACGGATTCATCCCCCCTCTTAGATGTCTTTCACCTTTCAAAAATTGGCATCAGAGCTTTGGTTCCTTGGTGAAGAGCTTAACCACTTGAGGTAGATCCTATGGCACATAAATTGGAAATTCCTATGTTTGATGGATCTGACTATAGTGACTGGAAAGTGCAGATGAGAGGTTACATAATCTCTCTTGGTTACAAGACTTGGAAATTAGTTGAGACAAATTATGTTGCATCGGCAAGTGGTCCTACTTCTGCAGATGAGACTTCTTCCTATGAGGAGAATGAGAAATCAAAGTATGTTATCTATAGTGCCTTATCTAATACTAAGCGAACAAAAGTTATTTCTTTGGGCACTAGTTATGAAGTTTTGAAAAAGTTGGAAGATATCTATGAAGGAAAGATACAGTGAAATTGTCAAAGAAGCTAACAACTAATCGCAGATATGAGAATTTGAAAATGGAAAAAGGTGAAGATACTACAAGCTATTTTTAGAAAGTTGATATTGTAGCAAATGAAGTGAAAATTCAAGGTGGTACTCTAATTGATGAAGATGTCATGGAGAATATTTTGATGACTCTACTAGAGAGTTACAGTGATAAATTTTTAGATATTGAAGAAGTGTACGATCCTAAGAAGTTTACTAAAGAATAGCTATTTGGCACCTTGACTGCATTTGAGATGAGGAAGTTTGGAAAGAAAGAGGAGAAGACTGAATCTACTTTTAAAGCTACAAAGACAAAGGATGATCTAGATAGTGATGATTAAGAGGAATTGGAAGCAAGTTTTACAAGGAAATTGAAGAAATGTACCAGTAAGTACAAAGGTATATTGTCTTTTAAATGTTTCAGTTGTGGAAATATTGGTCACTATGCTTCGAGATTTCCAAATAGAGTTGTACATAAGAAGAATAGGGATAATAAAGATAGGAAGGATAAGAAGTTCAAGAAGTTGTACTATGTTAGAGGGGATGCTGAGATTTCTAATGATGAGTCTAATTTTGAGGGTGATAATGATGAATGCTTGTTTTTAGCCTTAGAGAATAAATTTGTATCTGCTAACTCTTGAAGATGTGCAAGGGAAAGTGGTTTGAAGTACAAGAAGGAAGAGATGGAATTTACTCTGGTTACTACCTTTCATGCTAGAAAAGATGAATATTGTTGGATGATTGACAATGGCTACTCTAATCACATAACCGGAGATAAAAGTAAGTTCACTAAAATTGAAAAGTATGATGGTGGATTAGTTATGTTTGGAGATCTAAAGAGAAGATTGTTGGAAAAGGAACAATTATTTTTGATGGAAAACACAGTACTGATGATGTCTATTATGTTAAGGGATTAAGGAATAATCTTTTGAGTGTTGGAAAAATGTGTAGCAAAGGATTCAAGCTTGTGTTTCAGGATAATACCTATGAGATCAAAAAAGGGTCTAGAATTGTGGTTGCTACAGGAAGAACATATGGAAACATTTATCAGCTTAAGGGTGTTGATGGTTAGTGCCTTGTATCTCAAGTTAATGAAAGTTGGCTATGGCACTAGAGGATGGGACATGTAAAATTTGATAATCTGATTAAGATTAGTTCAAGAGAGGTTATCTAAGATTTTCCTAAAATAACAAAGCCTAATATTTTGTGCAGAAGTTGTTAGTTAGGAAAGCAAACAAGATGTAGTTTTAAACGAAAAATAGCAATCATCTACAAGAATGCTAGAATTGGTTCATGCAGACCTCTATGGTCCTACAAGAACATGAAGTCTTAATGTTGACAATTATTTCATGCTCCTTATTGATGATTATTTTAGAATGACCTGGGTTACATTTCTTAGAGAGAAAGCTCAAGCTCTACACAGATTTAAAGTGTTCAAGGAAAGAGTAGAGAATGAAGTGAACCTAAGAATCAAATGTTTAAGGTTTGATAGAGGTGGAGAATTCACTTCCAGTGAGTTTAATGCATTTTGTGAAGAGCATGGAATAAAGAGATATTTTTCTACTCATAGAACTTCTCAGCAAAATGGAGTTGTTGAAAGAAAGAACCAGACTATTCAGGAAGCTGCAAGTACTATGATTAAAGAAGCAAATGTACCTAATGTATACTAGAGAGAGGAAATCCACACTGCTATTTACATTCTTAATAGAGTTCATATCAGAGGTAATAGCACAAAAACTCCTTATGAGTTGTGGACTAGTAAGATTCCTGCTGTGAAGAGGATATTCAAATATCTTAAGGGAAATCCAAATTATGGCATATGGTATCCTAAGGATACTTATTTTACATTGAGTTCTTACACTGATGTAGATTGGGCTGGTTGTTTGGATGATCGAAAGAGTACAAGTGGTGGTGCATTCTTTCTTGGGGGAAGATTGGTTTCATGGTTAAGTAAGAAACAAGATTCAATTTCTTTATCCACTGCAGAAGCATAGTATATTGTTGCAGCATCTTGCTGCACATAGGTTTTTTTAATGAAGAAAATATTGAAGGACCTAGCAGTGATATGTGATGAACCTATACCTATCTTATGTGATAATACAAGTGCTATAAACATTTCCAAGAATCTGGTAATGCATTCAAGAAAAAATCATATATCTATCAGATATCATTTCTTGAGAGAGAAGGTGTTCAAGAATGAAGTCAGAATGGAGTATGTGACTACAAAGGATCATATTGAAAATATATTTACTAAGGCTCTTCCGAAGGATACTTTTGAGTATCACAGGGAGAAATTGGGGGTCATTGGACCCCCTTCTATGAACTAGGTGCACATGAAGGTGCATTAGTCCAGTTGATCTACAGATTCTTCATTTGTTTGGATTGATGAATGGCTCTACTCTACAAGGGGAGTAGAAAGTTTCATTGTTGCAGTTTGAGTTGTGTGGGTGCACTCCTAAGGGGGAGTGATCAGAAGTTTTTATCCTTTCCATTAATGTCAAAGGGGGAGAGAGATTCATGTGAAAAATAATAAAAGGGGGAGAGAAAAAGAAGAAGTTAAAAGGGAGAGAGAGTATTGAGAGTGAAGGAATGTTATGTAGGTTGTCTAATCCAAAAAATAAAGGAGAGTGTTATCTTTGGTGGTTTTTCACATCATCTGTTGCCATCAATGACAAAGGGGGAGATTGTTGCAAATATGAGTAAGTTTGGTGGTGTTGTCATTGATGTCAACACAGTATAGGTTGTTGCAGGTTGTGCATATATAGTTGAGATGTTGATGAGATGTTGTGATTACATGGAGCTATCTTTATGGTATTGTAAGTGTGCTGATATGATGAGTTGCCAAGTGTTTTTGAGAAAATTGTGAAGACAGAGTTGTGTGTGTTCAAAATGTGCTCTAGTTTATGCTCCACATTTCTTCTATGTTGATCCTATGCTTGTGCAGATATAAAGTGTTGTTTATGGGCATCTGTCAATGGTATCTCCTGGATTGTAGCTTCTAGTTTGATGGAGAGTGAAATATGTGTTCACTAGTGTGTGAACTGGTTTGGCAGAGTTGTTTGTTTGGATTAAGAGAGATTTTTCTACTCCGTAGTCCTCCGTTGGTTGGTTCCAAGTCTTACAGATCTAGTAGAAGGCTTGTTAACATGTTTTCTATGTTCTGGAAAAGATGTTTGTGGTTTGGTGCTCTGGAAGACAATTTTTAGATTTTTTGTGTGTATCTGTACAATCTAGATGGACTGATGGAAGGTTGTTGCACTTGTTGCGGATGAATCTGAAGGTATCTGAGATGTGTTCCAATATATGGTGAAGTGTGTTGTGTCATCCACATGTTATTTTCTTATTGTGCTTTTCACGTAAATCTAATGTTTATTGTGTTGACTTTTCTTTCTATTATTTGCATTTCACATTCATACTTAATAAAAAAAATTAAGTGGATTTGAAGTTGATAAGTGTTTGAGATTTATGATGGAATTTGGTGACAACTGATTCACCCCCCCTCTCAGTTTTTCTTGCGCCTTTCAATAGTGCCATGATCTTTCATTAAGCTCCTTATTATATTTCTTTCACAATGCTTCATAGCAGATTGATGGAAAATTTTTGTGTTTTTTCCTCCTTCAATTAGCTATTGCACCCTAGACTTCTATTTCCAAAAAACCTCTTCTTTTTTATTTAATTTTATAGACACTTAAAAATGACCTAGGCCTGTAAGCTCTATTTTACAACTTCCATCCTGGCATAATTATGACATTTAATTATGTCCTTGGTTCACATTTGACTATTAATTAAATAATTCATAATTATTTAATTAAGTCATGTCTCTTTATTCTTCATGATTATTAAATAAATAAATTTTATTTATTTATTCAATACGTCACTAAGAGTCTATTATCTTCTTACAATTAAATAAATTTCTTAATTTATTTAATTCCTTATGTCTTTCTGGTTATTAAATAAATGAATTTTATTTATTTATTTAGTATGTCACTAA
Source organism: Sequoia sempervirens (assembly GCA_007258455.2). Lineage (NCBI taxonomy): Eukaryota > Viridiplantae > Streptophyta > Pinopsida > Cupressales > Cupressaceae > Sequoia > Sequoia sempervirens. The sequence goes on from VDFB02271358.1 coordinate 765,830,101, forward strand.
TTTTCATAATTAAATGAATTTGTTAATTTATTTAATTATCGGTCATAATCCTCTAAATTAAATAATTATCTTTAATTATTTAATTAACTAATTTAACATTTATTTTATTTTAAATAAATGAAATTATTTAAAATGATTTCATCTTATTAACTGTCACTTCTTTTAGTAAAAAATCTAAAAATTGATCACCAAAAATCCATATTTTGAATTAATTTAATTCAAAATGGTAATCTTCCAAAAATCAAGTAATTGAGCAAATTCTTGATTTTTCAAATCTCCTTTTCAGTTCAACCTTTATCCTCTTGATTTTTTGAATCTTACAAATCAAGCAGTCTTTATCTTCTTGATTTTCGAAAATCTTTATCTTTTTTACTAATTATCACATTTATTCTCAACTGCCAATTCAATTTTATCAAATGACATCTTGATCACTCATTTAATAATTTTTCCCTAACCCTAATTAGGGATTGTCATAGGAAATCTCATCCACTGATTTTAGGATTTTTCAACTTTCAATCTCGTCCATCCATCCAAAATTGTGTTTTCTATAAAATGTCAATTTTGCTCACATTTTAGACTTACACATGATTTCGTTATTCTGAGACTCATGCTTAGAATTTACTTTTCACTTAGTTTATTAAATTGGATTATTTACTAATAGGAATTATAGTCATTTGTCATAGGCATAGTCTTTTGTCATTTAAATCCTTCAAAACTTGCATAGGATATTGCCATAGTCATTTACTCACATACACAAATCAAAGGGCCATAATCACAATTGTTGCACGCTAGAAGGTGCTATGGAGGTGAATCATGGAAGCTTCAACAAGTAACAAGTATAATCATTCTTATTTATTTCATTTGCTTTCATTGTACTTGATAGCTTCTTTGGGTTTTTGTTTATTGATCTAATCCACTAACTATAAACCTACAAAAATTAACCCATTGATACATTGGTGACCCAACGTATTTTTTTTTCTATTTTCTGTATGATTTTTGGTTTTCTTTTTTTTGTAGGTACAGGTATGGAACGACACATTTGAGTTTTCTCGAGCCGCATCTGATGCATCACGATGCATTAGCAGGCTGAAATGATGTAAACGCTCTGATATGCCACATACACAGTTCAGAAAGCTGAATTTGACATACCAAGATGTACTCGCAATTTAAAATGTCACATTTGATATCTGAGACGCATCTACTTGTCAAACCAGAACGTGGAACCATGACACATTTTTTGCATAGAGAGACACATTTGCTCTGCTGTGATGCATTTTCCTAGTAACTTTTTCTTCTTTTTGGCATTCGGGTTTTTCTATTTTATGTTCTTTTTTTTTTTCATTTTGGTTTTCTTTTATGCATTCTGCCTAGCATAGGTTTTTCATGTTACTAATCTTTGTTTGTAGCACATGGCGGTTACATTTCATGGGCCCAATACTTTTTCTAAGACTCCTAACATGTGATTTTGTAGGTTCGAGTCTCCAAGATTCACTCCAAAAACATTGTGCTTGTTATTTTTAGATTAAAACACATTTCTCTTTGGTGCACTTAAAATGAACATGCTTGCAATATTGTCTGATTGTGTTTGCAAGTGGTAGGCGAATATGCTCTCACCCTATGCAAACTAGGTGATCAGAAAGTCAGATCTACTTTATTTCTCTGTAACCATGATGCAATAACCGAAGTATCCTCTCATTTGTGCAGTCATGCGATCCTGGGTGTAAGAGAAATGATTATTGCCTCTAGAAATTGGGCCTTCCTATGAATTTCATCACCCCAACGTGACTCAATCTGAAAATGGAGCTAAAGCAAAGCTACCCCCGACTAGTATATAAATGTGAATCTTAAGGGAAAACCTAAGATTACGAGTGTGGATGTGTCATACAGACCAAGTAGTACTTCCCAAAACCATGTTGATCTTAACCTCTTCAGGTTGGAGTGCCTCCTAAATGGAGATTAATCTTGTGCCCCATGTATGGCCACTCTAACGAGGGTTCCGAATTAAACACCTTTGTGTAGTAAGCCCAAAACCTTTTATTTGCTAGTGCAACACCAATCGGTGTGAAGCCTTCCACATCTTTGCAGTCTCTAGTAGAGGTGATCAATCTGGCATGGGAGTTTCATGGGGGCTGGAAGCTTGGTTGGCCTGAGAAGAGAGTGCACTATAAGGGGGAGCCCGTGTAGCCAAGCTTCTAGATTCACAGGCTACTAGTATGCAGTTGGGGAAAACCATGTGGAGTCTAGTGAATATCGTCCTAGCTTAACCATAGGATTGTACTTGTTCTCTTATGTGTTTGATTACTTTTCAAAATATCATTATTTCCAAGTGTTTGCTAGTTACTAAAATGAAACAAACAACACTCAAACATCTCGAAACAAATAATCAAACTTTAAACAATTCAGGTTTTTTACCACAAATATCAAAAATTTGACTTTTTACATTCTACAACTCATTTGTTAAACCACAAACACTATGTCGTACTGCATTTTCTAGACTTTGAAACACATCTACTATGTTAAAACACATTTGATGCTCCAAACACCGCATTCACCTATCTTGAAATGTATTTGCATTCTATAAAGTCACATCTACAATATTGCACTGCATTTGAAATCTATAAAGACACATTTGCAATACTGTACCGCATTTTCCATTTATAGCGCCGCATTTGATCACTGCAACACATTTTCTTCTTATAACGATGCAATCGCCTGACAGAAAACCAAACACTATCTCATGCTAGAATTCAAGTCTAGACATCTTAGCCTACTATCAAAACATCTTTTTCAAAGGTCTATGTCAGAAACTAGAATTGAAATTGCTCAAAACATCCATCATTTGCATTCATTAGTTTGCACTTTAACCATAGGTTTAAAATTTTCATATTTTAGTTGCATTCCCTAGGTATCATAATCATCATTTTTAACATAAATTTGTCCTTAGGTTTCATCTTGGAAAACTTTGGATTAGGCCAAATCTCCACACTTCGCAAAAACCATTGTTTTCAAAATTAGGTTATCTTGGGACTTAGTCATTATACCTCTTTTTGGTCATTGTAATTTTTGTGAGAACCTCCAACTCAATAGTCTAGTTAGGCGGGCTCACTCGTCATTTCAACCTTGTCATTTAGTCCCTTTAGCAAGTCCTTTTGATAACCAAAATTGTGACATAATTCAAGCTTAGAGTGGTTAGTCAAACCTTTCTCTAAACATTGTCCAAACTTAGTCATCATTTTAAACTTAGACTTTGCATTGTCCACCTCTAGTCCTCATTTTGAACCTAGACTTTGCATTAATCATCTTAGTCCTTTGTCACCATTATCATCTTAGTCCTCATTTGACACTTTGGCTTTGACAACCTTGTCATTTTGCATCAATCATTTCCTTGGTCATCACCTTGCATTGTCATCCTTTATTCCAAAATAAAAAAATTTGTCATAACTTGTCATCCTAGTCGTCATTTTGCAATAGCCATTTTCTTTAGAAAACATGGTTGCATTGTCATCCCTTATTATCAAAAATCCAAAAACATAGTCTTGCATTGTCATCCTTTATCAAAAAAATACAAAAACATAGGCTAGTATCATCCTTGCATTTAGTCATCATTTTCGTTACCCTCATTCAAGCAATTCCCTTTTATGGTGGAAACTAGACTCCAAAGAAAGAAAAGACAAATGGAAAACTTTGGACAAAATTATAATTCCAATGTCACCAATCACACTTATGACCAAAATTGGACTTTTGATGACCCATTTAGCAACACGAATACTCAACCTCTCACGACCATACCATCCTCATCAAACAACCCCTTTGAACCATTCTTACGTAAGGATGAATATGAACAAATACTTGAGGAAAACCTAGAAGTAGTAGCACAAGATCTAGAAGTGGCCTACTTCATAGCAAAAATGGTCTTATATGACAGAGACAGATATTTGGCCATACTTTTAATTCAAGGAGCTAAATTACCTCATGGGTTTGACATTCATACCTTGAGATCGACATCTCCTGCCAATAACGTCAACAATACACATAGCATGCCCAATAGTGGTCAACCTCCAAACACCACAAGCAATACCTTTTTTGATGCTACCTTGAAAAATGTCACAACAACCATGAGTGCTACCTCCAACATTCCAAACAACTCCAATTCAATAAACACTACATCCATTGGAGGAACACAATCTGTCACATTACCCACAATATCCACAATATCGTCACAATCAGCTAGAGCCACCTTGGGTCCTTGGCAATGTGGGCAAGTTATTCCAATCCTCTCTTTACCACTATGGTAAATTCCATGGGGGCATCATCAAGCCATACAAATCCTCCATTGACAACTACATCTAGTACCATGAGTGCATCTTCATCAAATCCTCCCATTGGTACCTCACTTAATCTTTTGGGAGGAATTAAATGACATATCTTTATTTAAGGACCACAACAAAATGTTAACACGTCAACATAGTCTAATGCCATCACCTCCCAAGGACAAAATAAGACCATTCCCCTTGTACAAACCCAACAATCTAGAAATGAAAGTCAAAACACACAACCTATGGCATCATTCGCACATCAAAATATTCATGGTTTCCATATTCCCCAAATATCAACCCAAATGGCTAGGGAACACATTTTGACATACTCATCCCATATTCATACCCACCAACATGTCCCAATCCAAACTTTCAATACCAACAACACGCAAATCAGAACACATCATACATGTCACAACAACACGTACCTCAACAAGACACCAACATCCACTCACAACAAATGGGGACCTATGGTGTACCAATCAATCCAATGTATGGGGCCACAAATGACCCTATAATCAATGCCTTTCAAGCAAAGCTAATGGGTCTAGAGAAGACCATAGAAAACATACAAATATCCAGAAAGAAATCAGAAGTTTCATATGATTTATCTGTATATCCCTTTGAAATTAACTTATACATGCCACCATTTCCCTCAGGATACATGTCACCAAATTTTACCAAATACAGAGGAAAGACAAACCCTATCAAACATGTTTGATAATTCGCAACCAACTGTATGGACGTTGCATTTGAACCAACATACTTCATGAGACTCTTTTCTAAAATTCTTGCAGGTCCTACCCTTGAATGGTTCTCCACTCAAAAGGATATCCAAACATGGGATGAACTTAAACACAAATTCATAAAAAATTACTCGTACAACATTGACATGGACACCTCTATTACTAGCTTATGCAATCTCACACAAGAGGACACTGGTGAAACATTCATCCGATTCTTCCAAAAATGGAAAAGTCTAGCTAGTCATTGTCACATCGACATACCCAAAAAGGAAAAGGTGGACATGTTCATTCAAACACTTATGGGACCCTTAAAATATGGATTGCAAGTGCATTGTTACACAACTTTCATGAACCTAGTGAAAAAAGGTGTCCAGATTGAGAAAGCCCTTATTGCAAAGGGAGGGCTAAAATATGGTCCTAAAAACACAAACGCAAATCCTCCCACTGAAAAAAACAAGTACTGGACCGTAAAAAATAAACATGTTACCAATGATAGTGTTGTTGATGCCAAGGCTATAAACACTATGGGTCCTATACTAGCTTTGAAAGGTGTTCAACCACAAAACAAGCCAACAACGATACTAACACCCCCCACTAATGCCACCCCAAACAACCAAAATGGTCAAAATAGTCACAATCAAGGACAATATTGTCAAATAAGACAATTCCCTAGGGGTCACACATACACTCCCTTGGGTGAGCCCATGGATGAATTCCTCAAGAAATTCCTTCAGAATGGTCTCGTCACACTTGAAGAACCAAAGTTGTATGACCCAAGACAGTTTAAGCCATGCAATACCCTATCAAGAGTCAAATAATTGAATAAGGTGGGCCAAAATTTCCATCAAATGTCGACCATACGATTCATAAGAACCCATTGCAAGACCATGGCTCTAATAATGCTTCCACGTCAGGTCCTAAGACAAACAATAATCAATTCAATTACGCCCGCACCAAGTATGACTATTCAGGTGGACCTACTATAAACAATGTCTAAACTAATGATGAAAACATCAACACCATCACAGTCAAACAAGCACCTCAATGCAATGCCACTACTCGAAGTGGCAAGATCACCATAGCTGGTCCACCTCCTACTAGGCAACCTAAGATCACCATACTTGGTCCATCACCTAGGCAGTCACAACCCACCTCGACCACAAAGCAATGGAAACCTAAGAGTCAGTTTAACCTTATTGACTAGCTTGACAAAACTCCCACACAAATTTCCATACTTGAGTTGCTTCACATCTCTCCCACGCATAAGGCTATACTGGATAAAACCCTACAAGAGTCATCAGTCCCTAAGGATATTGATGTTGACCAATTTGAGACCATGGTGGGATACCTCACTACACCTCATCACATCACCTTTTCTAATCAAGATTACTCGTCACCCAAGACCAACCATAAGGACGCATTACATATAGAAACTTTCATCCATAAGCACAAGGTCAAAAGAGTTTTAGTAGATGGCGGAGCAGGATTGAACATATGCTCTTTGAAACTAGTTAAGGCTCTAGGATTTTCTGATGCATGCATGGACCCTACAAAGAATATAGTCATAAAAACATATGATGATGAAGAACATTCTTCACTAGGTGTTATTTCTCTTCCTATCAGAGTGGGACCAGTCATTGTGGATACAACTTTCCAAGTCCTGAATCTAGAATTACCATACAACATCTTGCTCAGTCACCCATGGATTCATGCCTTAAAATTCATTCCCTCCACATATCACCAACGCTTAAAATTCCCATTTGACGGCACAAAAATCACTATATATGGAGACCCCAACCCTTTTCAATATTGTACAAACCTAAGGGGTATTTCCAAAAACTGAATGCCCATCAACCAAGAAGCTCCTAGCTCTTCTTCTTCCAAATACATTGACCCATATACACTCACATCATCTTCCACGTCCACTCCATCCACATCTCCCACCACACCACCATCTTCCACACTTCCTAAGGATGAGTCCAATGTCAAGATCCAAGACCTAGGTTGTGGAGAATTCAAACTGCATAAGGCATACAACATCACAACAATACCGAAGTCTCTGAACGTCTATGGTCGACCATGTTTTAGAATGGAACCCAAAGAAATTTTCAAAGTTCCACCAAAAATAGTTTTCATAAAATGGGGAGACATGAGTAACAAGGACCTTGCCGATATTATAGGATGGCTCTATAAAGAAATGGCCAACCTACCCCCATTACCAGTTAAGAAATATGGAAAGGGATATGACATGATGAAGGCTAAGGGATATGATGGAACTAGTGGCCTAGACAGAAATAAAACTGGACGAAGAGAGCCCATAGAATCTTTCAAAATACCAAAGTATCTTGGATTAGAGTATGTATTTCCCGACAATGATGACCGATGTACCAATGGAATTTTGAGTGAACGCATGCATACTTCAGAAAGTGTCAAGAATATTAAGGAATCCTTTACTGAAACTGACTCCCAAGAGTGGGAATTTGGCTCCCAATGATCCTTAAGTGACTATTGCCTTGATTATTTGTTCATTGAAATGGGGGAACTTACCTCTAAACAAAAATTGTGGCAAACATTTAAAATTGATCAAGTACCAAATAGTCACAGTCTCATTTACCTTCCCCAGGACATATAAGCCCCACCATCTAAACCCCATAACCATCAGTTGAATCCATCTAAATTGCTAGATGACACTGACAACCATGACTCTAATTCATTTATCCCCTACTTTGACAATGAATATGAAACAAGTGAAGGGGAATATTGGATGGATTTTGATGTGGAATTGGATGATGATAATTTCATCTACAATATATTTGAATCTGTCTATATGCTTTCCGCATCCTCCCCTCAATTTACCAATGCTGACAATGGAATTTCCCTAGTCTACCCTCAACTAATCGATTGGGACCAAAAAAGGATCGCCAGTCCTAGACACCTTTCAGAATGATGAGGCTATCACAGAATTTATGGGATTACGTGAGGGCATACCTAGTGGTGATCACATGGCAAGATTCACCATTGACCTAGATTGTGCAGCCTACTTCGGCGAGATTGCTCCATCCTCCATTTGCAAAATTAAAAATAAGAATAAAGCAAACAATGAAATGTCTTTAGGTGAAAACTGAAAGGCACCTTTTGACAACAAAAAAGTAAAAACAAAGGATGTATCTATGGGTGAAAACCTCTCTGAGGCACCCAAAGATGGAGGACTAGACTTTCTTCCTGTAACTCAAGAGAAATCAGCTATGCTCATAGAGGAAACCATAGAAGACAACATATCAACAACATAAGATCCCAAAATGGTCCTCTTTGTTGCATCCTTGACTGAAGAAGAGAGACCATAATTTCACAAATTATTTGCAGAATGTAAATTCAACTTCGCATGGTCCTACGCCGACATGCTAGGACTAGACCCAGAATTGGTTCTGCACCATCTGCCACTATTGCCAAATGCCAAACTAGTTAAATAGAAGTTACACAAAATGCATCATCAGGTCACTCTATTGGTCAAGGCTAAGTTGAAGAAAATTCTAGATGTTGGTTTCATATGGTCTATTGATTATGCTAAATGGATATCTTACCTTGTGCCAGTAACAAATCCAAATGGAATGATCCAAGTCCACATATTTTAGAGACTTAAATAAGGCATGCCCAAAAGATGAATTTCCTTTGCTGAATATTGATATCATAGTCGACCTCACAATAGGATACGAGATGTTGTCCCTCATGGACAGTTTCTCAGGCTATAATCAAATTCGTATTTCCCTCAAAGATCAACATAAAACAGCATTCACTTGCCCTTGGGGTACATACTGTTGGAATGTCATGTCGTTTGGTCTTTAAAATGTAGGTGCCACATATCAGAGGGCTATGACCACAATATTTCATGACATGATGCATAAAATAATGGAAGATTACGTAGATGACCTTTTGGCTAAATCAGTAACAAGAAAAGATCATCTGAAGGTGTTAGACACAATTTTCAAGAGACTAGAAGAATACAAAGTCTGACTGAATCCTAAAAAATGTGTCTTTGGCGTAACATCTAGAAAACTCTTGGGATACATAGTTTCTCGAAGATTCATTGAAGTTGATCTAGCAAAATTCAAAGCCATCATGGACATTCCCCCTCCTAGAGGAATAAGTGAACTCAAAACATTACAGGGTAGGGTACAATCTATCTGGCACTTTATAGCACAATTGGCCGACAAGTGTCAACCACTCCAATATCTTCTGCATAAAGACATCCCCTTTGTGTGGACAAATGCCAAGAAACCTTTCAACAAATAAAAGACTACTTACTATCACTGCCAGTCCTCATGCCACCCATTCATGGAAAACCTTTGATCTTATAAATCTCTTCCACTACTTCAACACTGGGGGCATTACTAGCACATAACGACCAAGAATAAAATGAAAGGGCCATATATTATATCAGTCAGACACTAGTCAGGTATGAACTAAATTACACATCAATTAAACACGCTTGTCTAGTAGTTGTCTTTGTAGCTCGGAAGCTAAGACATTATATTTTGAGCCACCAAACACAGTTGGTAGCAAAGATTGACCCCCTCAAATATCTATTGAGTTGTGCAGCATTCACAGGATGTCTGGAAAAATGGGTCATGATTCTAAGTGAATACGACATTCAGTATGTAGAAAGAAAAGTGATCAAAGGACAAGTGATTGCAGAATTGGAAGACGTGCCTATACAAAGTGATCACCCCTTAGTGGTAGATTTCCCAGATGAGTCAATATTTCATATGGAACCAAAGTCACCTTGGAGGCTATACTTTGACGGATCACATACTAATCATGGATCGGGGTTAGGTATTTTTTTATCACCCCTCAAGGAGATTCCATTCCCAAGTTTTTTCACATAGCTTTCCCATGCACAAATAACATGGATGAATATGAGGCATTGGTTACGAGACTTATAATGGCAATAAAATTGAAAATTAGAGCACTACATGTCTATGGGGATTCTCAGTTAGTCATCAACCAGGTTAATGATGACTATGACACAAAAGATGAGAAGTTAATGCCCTAAAAATGAATGGTTGATAGCTTCCAGACATACTTTCACATGGTGAATTTTGAGCAAGTTCTGAGAACACAAAACAAGGCGGTAGATGCCATGGCTACAATAGGATCTCTCCTCGACATTCCAAGCAATATGCCTCAACTGGAATTCTTGATAGAACAATTATTGGTCCCCGCCTATGATATTCCAGAATTGAAGATGGTTTGCAAGCTTGTTGGTCCCAATTCTCCCTGGTACCAAGACATTCATGACTACCTTAAGTCTCAAACCCTCCCCCCTAATCTGTCCAATAACTAGAGGAAGTCCTTTATTTGAAAATCCACAAGAAATTCCATCGTCAGTGACACCCTTTACCACCATAGCTTTGATGACAACCTCCTTAAATGTCTCAACACCAACAAAGAACGCACAACCTTACGAGAAGTACATAAGGGTATATGTAGGTCCCACTCGAGAGGTCCTACTCTAGCCAGGAAGAAAACAAGACTTGGTTACTATTGGCCAACCATTGAGAAAGATGCACTAGAATATGTCAAGACTTGTCGCCAATGCCAGATTCATAGTGATTTGATTCATGCTCCAGCACAATAACTTTGACCGATCATGTCTCCTTGGCCCTTCACACAATGGGGACTCAACCTCATGGGAAAGATCCATCCTACCTTGTCCAATGGCCACAAATTCATCATAACCGCCACTGAGTACTTTACAAAGTGGATCAAGCCATCCCCCTGATGTACATAACTAGCAAACAAATCTCCAAATTCATTCTTAACTATATCATTTTCTGGTATGGCCTTCTACAATCCATCATCACTGAAAATGGACATCCATTTAAAAACCAAGACATTTGTGAGTTATGTGATCGATTTCATATCCAACATCATTTTTTCTCTCCTTATTATCCATAAGGAAACAGTCAAGCCGAGGTGTCAAATAAAACCATTGTTAAAATCCTTAAAAGGACTATCAATGACATTGGTCATGACTGGCATATTCAACTCAACCCTACTCTTTGGGCTTACTACACCAGCATTTGTATGCCTACGGGAGCCACTGCATTCACCCTGGTCTTTGGAGCTGAGGCCATCTTTCCCATTGAGGTTGAAATTCCTTCCTTATGAGTCTCCCTAAAGGGTTTGACCGATGATGAGGAGTATAGACAATCGCTCCTACACGAGCTGGAGATGTTAGAGGAAAGAAGGCATAATTCCTTGAACCACCTACAGGCATATCAGAACCATCTTTGTCACAGTTACAACAAGAGAGTCATGGTCAGGAAGTTTGACATTGGTGACCTAGTCCTCATGTAGAACCCTAAGAATTAGGCTAACAAAGAAAAGCTGGGCAAGTTTGAACCAAATTGGTTGGGTCCTTATGTCAGTATATCCTCTTTTGGTTCTAGAACATATCAGCTAGCTACTCCAGAAAATCAACAATTGATGAAGCCTTTCAATAGTCTACATCTCTGCAAGTTCTATGCATAGCATCAGAAAGTAGAGCTAAAAATTTTTAAACTACAAAAAATTGAAAAATGATAAAAAATTGTTGCCTTGATGAAAACTTGGCAAACAGGCTTCTTGGCAGCACCAAAAAAAATGACATTTTCATGTGAGTAGCTATTTTTATTTCCTTATTGGTTCTTGGTTTTTGTGCCCCCCCTCTCTCCTTTCCCTCCCTTGTTCTTCTTTTTAAATAGCTCTTGGTCTGCATCTTTTCATTCTCCCCTTTAGCATTGCTCTCATCCTAATGCTGGATCACGGAGTGTGATCCGAAATGTTGATGCAAAAATTCTCACACAATCAAAACCAGAAACCATTGCAAAGAACATTATGGATTGTGGAAACTTGATATCATTAAAAATAATAAAGAGAAATAATTCATCCAATAGTGAAAACCTGACAAACAGGCACTTTGAATAAGTACCATGGTGAAAAACTAGAAAATAGGCACCATGCATAGTCAATCATTGCTCGACCATCTATTGTCACTTTATTTGTCTCAGGCCTATGATGGAACACATTTTCTATCACCACCATGAACTTTTCCATGACAGCATACCCTTCCTTTCATAGTTGACAAATGATTGACATCAAGTCCGACATACTATCCATCGGGTATCCCATGCATATCCTTTTCACGTCCTTTAAAATTGGCTGAGTCTTGGACTTGACTAGGGGCAAAAATTTTATCATGTGATTGCAGTGGGTATCACACATGGTCTGGGAAATTGAAAAAGTAATGAAAAAAAAGAAAAAAACATTATTAAAAGTCCTAAAAAAAAGGCAAAAACATTACAAAAAGTCCTAAAAAAATATAAAAACATTACAAAAGGTCCTGAAAAAATACAAAAACATCACAAAATGTCCTGAAGAAAGACCTAAAAATTGAAAATCATCTGAAAGAAACCCCAACAAATTCAAAATGTCTAGAAAATGCAAAAACAGAGTCATTTCTTGTCAAGTCCGTCAAATGAATCAGTCTTTGTCATTTGTCTAAACTATGTTGTCTCTACAAATTTTCTATGTAGGAAAGACTCATTTTCGAGTCCCTAAGACATTAGGTCAGTCCTTTTAGGGTTGTCAAAATAAAATCATGAGGAAATCTTTGGTCATCAAGACAAATTCATTGGTTGTGTCGAGCTACGAGGTCTCTGAGTGTATGACGTAGGCAAGGCCATTTGTTGATGAGCCCCCAAGGCCGCACTAGGTCAGTCCATTAGGGTTCATGGCACTACATTGGCACACACGTCAAAATGTCTTCAAGTCAAACAAGTCATTTCAAAACAATAAAAACTCTTAAAACAAACTCTGGCAATTCCTTAATAAATATGACAATCACATCAGCATGACAAATATTGATATATAGTCGACACAAGTCAATTCAGTCAACTTCAATCAAATTTGGTCAAAACAAGTTACATTATCATAACTAGTCAAACTGTCAACTCTTGGCTATCTTTTAGATGTGTCCTTCTGAAGAACAATCTCTCTCATTTATGCCTTAGGATGTTTCCTTCCTACGCATCGTCACTATCATTCGACATTTTGAAGGATCCTCTTGACATCTAAGGATCACTCCTCTCGACATCAATGTATTCTTCAGATGTGTCCTTCTAAAGAACAATCTCTCTCATTTATGCCTTCAGATGTTTCCTTCCTAGGCATTGTCACTATCATCCGACATTTTAAGGGATCCTCTTGACATCTAAGGATCACTCCTCTTGACATCAATGTATTCTTCAAATGTGTCCTTCTGAAGAACAATCTCTCTCATTTATGCCTTAGGATGTATCCTTCCTAGGCATCATCATTGTCACCTAACATTTTGAGGGATCCTCTTGACATCTAAGGATCACTCCTCTCGACATCAATGCATTTTTTAGATGTGTCCTTCTAAAGAACAACCTCTACCATTTATATCTTAGGATGTGTCCTTCCTAGGCATCGTCACTATCACTTGGCATTTCAAGGGATCCCTTTTGAAATTTAGGGATCAATCCTCTTGACATCAACATTATTCAAGATGTGTCCTTCCTAAATTTGGCAATCTTCCACATTTCATCATTTTGGCATCGTCAAAACCTTGACACCTTGGCATCTCGACATCATCAAACCTGACATCTTGACATTAAAACACTTGGCATCCGAACACACTTGGAAAAAACTTAGCACTTGTCTTTGGATTTTTTTTCATGTTACTAATTTTTCAGCGAGATCCCGACAACAGGATTTAGAGAAGCAGTGATGTATCATGACATTTGTCTTATCTTTTGATACTAATGTTACTAGTTTCTCAGTGATTTCTTGACTATGGGATTTAGAAAAATAGTGACGTATCATGATAATGGCTTTATTTTTTCCTTTTGGCAATCATGTTGCTAGTTTCTTGAGGATGTCTTGGAAACAGGATTTAGAGAAGCAACGATGTTTCATGACGTGTCTTTATTAGCTTTATTTGTCTTTTTATGCTTGTGGTTGGTTATGCCAAAAAGACTGGGGCAATTGCACTCTTAGTATGAGTTATGATCATCCTTGTTTGTGACTTTTTGTATTACATGATGGTACGACCTTGCACACCTTGATTTATGTCATATCATGGTGTTTGTTGGCCATTACAATAATCTATCCAATGATGATTAAGAGCAATAAATATTAAAGTCCTATGGTAAATTTTTGAAGGATTTGTTCTATGAATTGACATGCATCTCCTTCTTTCTTGTCATCTTATCTTGTCCATCTCTCAATGATATCCTATGACATACAAAAAAATAAGTGCATACATAATCATATAGACATTGCATTAGGTCTGTACATACATCATCCATATCATTAAATCATATACATATTGCACTATATATAGTCATACATTATCATAATCATAAACATGGAGTTCATTCAAATAAATACATTATGCATATCATCATCATCCATGACACAACATCGACATGACATACAAATAAACATGGAATTATCATGGCATCACATTATAAGTAACCATCATAGGATATACATGACAGGGCATATAAATAAATACCATCATCCATCATGAATGCATAATCTACATAGGCATCACATCACATACATCATAGTGCATAAATCAACTAACATCGCATAACACACATGTGGGCCACATCAAAACTACATCATATATATAGCATCATATCAAAAATCAATGTCATAGGATAGAGTCATGAGATATACCCAAAATAGAGCTCGCAGGCTTGATAGTCAATACATACAGTGTCATAACATAAAGAATGAAACATGAATGTAGTAAGCATGGCCCTATGAAATTCTCTCCTCATCCCCTCATGATGAAGAGTGTGGTGACTGAGGACCTGTTCCTGGCACTGAGGTAACAGGTGGACCTGTAGCAACCTCTGTCTATGAAACTAATGGAACTGACACTAATGGCATCATTTCCATGGTAGCATGCATCTGTGATGACACTATGGCCTGACTCTGTGAAGCTGAAGGATCTATCACTAGAGGCAGACCAAGTACTAATCTATGGCCTAAACCTAATGACCCATGTGAGTACCCTGACCTGTGACTAGAGGAGTATCTGTGATGGGACCTGTGACTCGAAGTATGCCTTGAAGAGGTCGAGCCCCCTACACTACTCTAGCTACCACTGCCACTGCCTGACCTGCTACCACTACCTGTCTTTGTCTTGGTCAAAGTGGGTCTCTCATCTTGACTAGCACGACCTGCTCATACAACTACCTGTATCGCCCAAGTTGTATGATAATCCTACCAAACTCCCAAGCTAGATCTTTTGATGGTCTTGTACATAGTCGTGTGAACTTTGTACACCACTATGCCGCCTCCTATTGGAAGATGACTGCCTGATCCCGCTCTACCCAAGCCACCTCTAGCTCTGACTATAGTGCTATGACCTATGTGGCACTCTCATCCAGTCTCCTCTATAGGTCTACCACCCTATGGTCTGTTGTGGCATCATGGGGAAATGTCAAGCTAGATGGTATCTCCTCCTCTCCCTCCACCATGCTCCATCTCAGTAGTCTCTCAGCCTCGCTAATGGCCTCATCCTCATTATCCTCCCCTATATCCTCCTCTCCTCTAACTCCCTCTTGCGGAATATCAACATCCATCTCGGCCTCTGGTCGAACCTCCTCCTCCCTGACCTCCTAATCCTGCCTGACCTCCTCCTCGGCCACATGCTCCTCCTTGTCCATGTGCTAATGATCTACATGCTCTAGCTCCTACCTAGGCCCCTCCTCCTCCTCTCTCTCCTCCTCCTTTCCTGCCTCTGGGATGGAATCTAATTCCCCTCTCGTTGCACGTTGTCTCACCCTCCTGCCATGCCTCTTGCCATCTCTCCTTTATCTCCGGCCATCCCCTCCATCATCCCCGTCATCCCTGTCATCTCCACCCCTACCTCCATCTCTACCTCTGCCTCTTCCTCTGTCACCATCTTTTCCTCTATCGCCATCCCTGCCTCTACCTCTGTCACCATCTATGCCCCCTCGTCTAGCTCGTGGAACACAGGGTATCACTAATCTCCTATCAATCAACACTGGCCCATCTAGATCTATCAATGGCACTAGTCAACGTGCCTACCAACACAAATCATAATCAATGGTCATCCCTGAATCTGAGATCCCACCCCTCCATCCCCACTGCCTCACCACTAGACCATCAATCTATTGCTCAAAAAATAGTAAAGGAATAGGCAGACCCCAGGCTCCCTCCCTCAAGGATCTGGCATACTCGGTCATGCCTACCGATACACCCTGTTGCTCTCCAAACTGTCTTAGGACACACTATGGAAGATACATCTCTATGATGAGTTGACTCTGCACTATCCTCCCAATAAGATAATGATACTGTCTGTAGAAACTGAGGTGGTCATCCTCATCATCCCACTGCTCACAGTCTCTAAAGGGCCTCCAAATGAATGTAATCATGGTATCAATAGGATGGCACCACCAACCTATCTCTCCAACCCTCATCTATTGTAGGGCACTGCCATAGTAATATGCATATGGCATACCCTTGGCTAGCTGTGGTCTCTGGATAGGAGGTCAGAATATCACCACATGCTCCCAAGCCCATATCATCAAAAGTGTCGTGCCACACTCAATGCTTTGTGCCCTCCTATAGGCCACCTCATGAAGCTGATGGTAAAGCATGCCTAACAAACATGGCCCCCAGGCATAAAATATCCTGTCTTGCCTTATTCCCACTAGCACAACACCCCAACCAATGGGAAACTCATGTTCGCGATGGTCAGGAATCAATATCCCGCCGATCAATGTCACTAGTAGTGCATCAAACTGGGCATAATGCTTCACCATAAACTCCCAGCAAATATCATATCCCTGGATGCTAAGTCTTGCACCTTGATCATGATAGTAGGTTGTAAAGGTCTGATAGCCATGCTGAGGGTCATAGGCAATCCTCTCTCCTTGAATTGGACAACAAAGAATACGATAGACATACTCCAATGTCACGGTGGCCTCTCCTATCAAAAAATGGAAAGAGCATGTCTCAAAGTGCCATCTCTCACACAATGCAGTCAATAGTCCCCTATTTTCCTGAATAACAGGCATATAGGCAACATAATACAAAATGAGCTACATCAACAATCGTCGCTCTGCGGACTCAGTTGATCTCAAAACCAAAAAGTTGATGGCTTGGTCTCTCGAGTATAGATAGGTGCTAGTTGTCTAGACACATGATCAAATGTGTCAGCACCTTGTGGAAAATCGTCATTATCATTATTATAACTCAAAAGCATTTAAAATTTGAAACCCATTAGAATCAGCCTTAGTCAAAGTCAAAGTCCAATGTGTCATGTTGACTTCATTTGCATCGCAACAAAGTTTTTGTGTCATTCTGTACTTCACTTGCATCTCGACCCAGCGATTGCATCATTATGTCCCTCAATTGTGTCGCATCAGGGCATTTGCTTCACGCTATATTGCACATGCATCACTTCATTTGAATGCATCACAAAATCACATAGGTGGCATGATAGCTGTCAAATGTGGCACAGTATTGCGAATGCATCGCACTTTTTAGCAAATGTGTCACACATCCTTGGCCTGGCCTAATTACCCCTTGCACTTGCATCGTGACACATCAAATGCATCAAACGCAAAGTTAAATGCAGCTTATGCGTACGCATATGCGTTGCAGTGCATTTGTTTTTGGCCCTAAAGCCTTGAATTTTGCACAAAAAATGATAAAATAAAAAGTGAGTTAAAGGTACATACCACTGGCTCTGAGCCCTCTGGTCTCCTGAAGGTCCACACAATCTCACTGCGATGCTTGGTCACTGAAATCACCATCCTCGCAGAAGTCCTCTTCACTCATTGCTCTCAAATTTGCTAAGGTGAATAGTGAAAATGAATTAACTTTTACCCCTTTGTCAACCTATTTATAAATTCAAAATGACATTTGTCAACTCTTTTATTACTAGAGGCCCTTTTGACCAACTTTGACTGCCCTTTTGGCTACTCTAAACAAGCTATAATTCGAAACCGACTGCGTCATTATCTTTCTGATAATTAAATTGACTTATCGGGACACTTTCCAATTTTTTTTGTCACCTGGCCAAAATTTGAAAAAATTTCCAAGGGGGCATCGATACTCTGTACCTTCACTGGGGCATGACTTTTTGTTTTCTTTGTCACAACACAACATGCTACATTATAACAAAGAGGGGCAAAATGTAGACACTTAAAAATGACCTAGTCCTGCAAGCTCTATTTTACAACTTTTGTCCTAGCATAATTATGACATTTAATTATGTCCTTGGTTCACACTCTTTTATTTATTTAATAATCATGAAGAATAAAGAGACATAAATTAAATGTCACTAAGGGTCTATTATCTTCTTACAATTAAATAAATTTCTTAATTTATTTAATTCCTTATGTCACCCTAATTATTAAATAAATGAATTTTATTTATTTATTTATTTAGTATGTCACTAATTTTCATAATTAAATGAATTTGTTAATTTATTTAATTATCAATCATAATCCTCTAAATTAAATAATTATCTTTAATTATTTAATTACCTAATTTAACATTTCTCTCATTTTAAATAAATGAAATTATTGAAAATGATTTCATCTTATTAACTGTCACTTCTTTTAGTAAATAATATAAAAATCAATTATTTATTGTCACACAAAATCCAAATTTTGAATTAATTTAATTCAAAATGGTAATCTTCTTCCAAAAATCAAGTAATTGAGCAAATTCTTGATTTTCTAAATCTGCTTTTCAGTTCAACCTCTATCCTCTTGATTTTTTGAATCTTACAAATCAAGTAGTCTTTATCTTTTTGACTAATTATCACATTTATTCTCGACCACCGATTCAATTTTCTCAAATGACATCTTGACTGGACTCATTTAATAATTTTTTCCTAACCCTAATTAGGGATTGTCACATGAAATCTCGTCCACTTATTTTAGGATTTGTCAGCTTGCAATCTCGTTTGTCCGTCCAAAATTGTGTTTTCTATAAAATGTCAATTTTGCTCACATTTTAGACTTACACACAATTTCGTTATTTTGAGACTCATGCTTAAAATTTACTTTGCACTTAGTTTATTAAATTGGATTATTTACTAATAGGCATTATAGTCATTTGTCATTGGCATAGTCTTTTGTCATTTAAATCCTTCAAAACTTGCATAGGACATTGTCATAGTCATTTGCTCACATACACAAATCTGAGGGCCACAATCACAATTGCTACAAGCTAGAAGGTGCTATAGAGGTGAATCATGGAAGCTTCAATGAGTAACAGGTATAATCATTCTCATTTATTTCATTTGCTTTCATTGTACTTGATAGCTTCTTTGGGTTTTTGTTTATTGATCTAATCTACTAACTATAAACCTGAAAAAATTAACCCATTGATACAAATTTCATCTAATGTAAGCAAATGTCCCTTTCCTCTTGGAAAATATCAACACTTTTATCACCTCCTATAATATCTTGAATTTCTTTAAGACGTTTAGAAATGGTCCTTTTGCTATGAAATATATTTCCAAAAGAAATTTTGTTCCAAACCTTGACCTTTTCCTTTATCCTCTTAAGCTTTTGAGTTAGGTAGTATATGGAGTGCCATTGCAAGATAAATTCCACAATTGTTCTATTAAACTTCAAAACTCAAGGTGAAAGGTCCACATGATATCATATCTAAAAGGAAATAGTCCTTTAAGAATATAATCATCCCAATATAACACAACAGCATTGTGATCTGAGCTTGACCTAGGAAGGGCCAATAGAGAGAGCTTAGCTAAAATATCCCAATTACTAGAAATCAGAAACCGATCTAGCTTAACTTGAATTAAGTGATCACCTTGCTTCTATTTGACCAAGTAAAGTGACACCCCACTAGGTCAATATCAATTAAAGCAGTAGAGGAGATGAAATCAACAAAGTTAGACATACTATCGCTAAAATCATCTAGACCCCCAAATTTATCAAAAGGAAACATAAGGGAGTTAAAGTCTCCACCAAGCATCCATAAATCATTTTTTCCCCTTAGTAACATTGAAGCCAAAGAATCCCACAACCTAGCTCTAGCACTGCGAGAATTGGGTGCATAAACATTTATTAGGTTTTGTTTAT
Source organism: Sequoia sempervirens (assembly GCA_007258455.2). Taxonomy (NCBI): domain Eukaryota; kingdom Viridiplantae; phylum Streptophyta; class Pinopsida; order Cupressales; family Cupressaceae; genus Sequoia; species Sequoia sempervirens. The sequence goes on from VDFB02271358.1 coordinate 765,850,330, forward strand.
GATAAGTAATAAGATCTTCCATGACCACTATGAAATTTTTCTTTCAAGAGAAACATTTAGTCACCTTGAATCAGATAGGGTCCCACAAGGTATCAATTCCTCTAGAAGTTCCATCAACAGCAAAAAATAAATAAATAGTAGCAGGCCAAACATTTTTAATTATCTTATCAAAGGTTTTATTCTTTCATCTTGGTCTCTTGAATTAACAGAATGTCCACTTTATTTTCCATTGGGCGGATCTTAAGAAAATGTTGTTTGAAAGGACTTTTCAACCATCTAATATTCCATGACAAAATATTCATCAAGACAGATAAATCAGAGAAGACACCAGCTATCTCTTCTTTTTTTTGGCCCTTGAAAGGCTATCCAGAGTTTTTTGTTTCCCAACAACAACCCTTACTATCTCACGAGCCCTTGTATCTCTTGAAGAAGGTTGAACCTACTTTTTTTCTATTCCAACATCAAGTTTTTTCTTTATTTTCTATTTTCCATTAGCTTGTTTCCATTCTTATTCTTGAGAATCCTCCAATAACATCTTATTATATGATTGAGAAGCAAGGCTCCCAAATCCTATAAGTTCAATTGACTCTAGCCAATCTTTCCTTTCATTCCCTTGACTCACACCAAGATTTCTTTGAGTAGGGTTCCTAATCTCTTCCACCAGCTCCTTAAGAGTAACTTCACCTTCTTCCTTTTCCTCCAATAAATCCTTAGTCCCACTCACAAATCCTTCTTGTTCCCCTTTTATCCTCCCATCTGAGCTATTTTTGGCAATATAGACTTCTTTATTAACCTATTCTTTTTCCTCCTAAAACAACTCAGTTGAACCATCCATTTTAGCATTATATTGATCATCCCTAGGAGTTCTAGCAAAAATCCTATTTAAAACTAAGGTTTTAACCATTTCCCAAGTGTTAGCCTCTTTCTTTCTATCCCCCAAACCTTCATCAGGGGACTCCTTATTAGCCTCATTCACTTCATTAGATGGAACATTATTCTATGTATTCTCCAACTAAGAAACTGCATTAGAGACAACACTCAGAGTAGAAAAGGAAACATCAATAGAACTAAAATTAGTATCTAGATCCAAATAAAAATGAAGTGTGTTTTTATCCTTTCCGTGTAGGGAATTTGAGCCTTAGAGTCGGCACCAGAAGCACAAACGAAAACATTAGCACTAGCTTTAATAGCCAATGATTTTTTCTATTTATCCAAAAAAACATTAGTATTTATGGAAGGATGAATCTTGCAAGCATTCCTCAAGTGACCAAAATGTCTATAGTTTTGGCAGAACACCTTTGCATTGTCATATTCAATAGGTTGTGCCCATTTCCCATATTTTGATTTTAAGGAAATACTAGTAGGAAAAACTGAGTTAACTGTCACATTCATGCAGGTCCTAGCAAAGACCAGTCTATATTTTTGCTTGGTGACCCTGTCAACCACCAACAAAGTTCCAAAGGAATTTTCAATTCCCTTAAAAACCATATAGTCCCAAAACTCTAGAGGGAGACCAGGAAGGTGAATCTAGGTTGGAGTAGCTAAACCCAAATCCGCAGAAGGGTTGAAACCCAACTTCCACTTGTAGAGTAAAAGAAAAAATTTAAAACTACTATCATAAAATTGGGGACCCCTCATTAACACCATGAACATGTATCCTCATGCACAACAAAGCTAAAAAAAAATCCAACCAGCCATAGCACTTATACTCACACTATCTTTCAGCTTCCATTTCAACTCAACCCACTTCTTAACCTAATCTATGTTTGGGAAAAAATTAAGAAAATTACCCAAAAGAGAGAGTTTCAAGTCTATAATAGCACCCTTCATAAGATCATCTAGCACAGAGACTTCTATCCCTTCCACTGAACACAAAACATGCAAAGTAGAGTAAATACTTCACTTTGGCCATACTAGGAGAATAACCTCCCAAAAGCTTGTCCACATATGAGGTGGGATCCTCCTTCAAAAAAAATAAATCTAGGTCATAGGCCAGAGAAGAGGGAGATGACTACAAACCCTTGTTAGAAAAAAATTTGAAAGAATCTCTCGAGATTCTATCATCTAAAATAGTGATCTTCAATGTGGGAGGTAGTTGAGACCCCCCACTAGACAAGCATGTTAAGATCTCATTTTCATCCTCTCACCCCTTTAAGGAGAAGCCCTCATTTGCACCCTGAAACGAATCAATCTATTCAAATGGTGTTCCTAATGATGTTCCCACAATTATTGTTACATCTCATATTGTTGAAATCATGGTTGAAGACATTATGATCATGAAAATAATAATTTTCACATGAGCTTACTAGTTTAGCTGAGGTGGATAGTCTTCAAAATTTATTTCATTTTTTTAATGATTTATTACTTACTAAAATATTTGGGAAGAAATTACTTTGAATAAGGCATTGGCACTAAAGTTACTCCTAGTTCTTTGAATGGTGTATCCTCTTCTCAATTTACCCTAGTTTTGTTTCTAAAAATGACATACCTCCCAATTTTCTTTCTCCTACTATGTACCTATGTCCCATATATATATTTTCACATCTATACCTCCCTCCTCCTATCCTACCACAACATCATCTACCTTCCATGATATGCCTACTAGAGTGTTATGACTAAAAATGATCCCAGTGTCCATTCTACTATTTTCACCTCCATTATTAGTGTTACCTCTTCTAGTGTAATCCCCACATCCACCATGGCTTGTTCCATTCCTAGTCCTATACCTCATTCCATACCCTACTACACTCCTACCATGGGAATATCTTTACCTTTCACTTCATTTCCTATCATTATTTTTTATACTTACATTATTTATAATTATTCTCCTCATAGTGCCACAATTGCTACCTCTACCTTGTATACACTATTTAAAGATCTTAATCTTGACTCAAGAATAAAGTGAATGATATACCTAATAAATGTGAATCTATCACATAAAAAATCCTCCACATCACACGCCTCTTACATTTAAATGGTGACACACCCATTCTCTTGGTTTTGTGGTGACTAGATTTGAATTATGTCATGGAAAAGGAGATCCCCATGTTCATTTACAATATTTTAATGTTGCATGTTGAGATTTTATATACGAGGATAAAATATTGATTTTTTTTTTCCATAAACATTGAGAGGCCATATTATTCAATAGTTCTACTATTTACCTCCCAATCCTATCCATTTTTTATAAGCTATCCATAGCTTTCTTAGGAAAAATCCATGTTAATATGAGTTTGAGAATAATTGTAACAAATTTGACTATATATGCCCAAATATATAATTTCTACTAATGATTATGTCATTCAATTACAATATTTATGTTATAAAATAAAGCATCAGTTAGATGATGATGATGATGATGAGCTATGACCCATATTTCTTGAAGGAATTGAGACCACAACAAGCCCTAGTTTGTTTCAAGCCTAATATCCCTTGTTAAGAATTTGTAATAATGATGTTAATGTTTTTAAATTTATACCTTGGTTAATTTGGAAGGTTCATATTTGTAATTTTGCACATGTGGTTGTAGAAACTTAAAATTGTCCTAAATGATATTATACACTTAAATCTGATTACTAACACTGTTTCATCCTGAAATTCACCTTCTTTTTGACTATTTAACTAAATGATCCTAGTTGTTTAATTAAATACATCAATTTCTCCTATTAATCAAATGATCATTATTATTTGGATAATTCACCCCTTTCACACTAACTTTCATCCTATTTAATTGAATAATGCAAATTATTTAAATTAAACCCCTTATGTCCTCTCATTTAATTAAATAATCTTGAATTATTGAATTAAATGTCATTTGCATACCCTTTTCATTAAATAAATTAATTATTTAATGAGCATCCTAATTTCACTCAACTTGTACAATTAAAACTTTGTTTTTCATTAACTAATTAATTTATCCTCTCCCTCCCACTTGCAATGGACTATTCCTCCTTTGCACATTCGTCCAAAAAGGGAATATTCCCATGGAATATTCCTCCTTTGCACATTCTTCCAAAAGGGAATATTCCTCCTTTGTACATTCTTCCAAAAGGGAATATTCTCATGGAATATTCCTCCTTTGCACATTCCTCCAAATTTGAAAATACCTTCTAACAAACTTTCTAACTACTTTGAAAGTGTGTTTGTTTGAATCATTGTGAGTCATTGATTGACTCTTTGATCCATGTGAAATTGCATTCTCATCCATTGATGAGAATCCTTGATGCATGTCTTCACCCTTGATTGCATCTCAACCCTTGATTGACCAAAACAGTCTTGACCCTTGATTCACCATTTTCTCTTATAAATACCTCACATTTTGGAGAGAAATGGATCCTCTTCCATCAAAGAAAAGTTATGTCGAACATTTGAATAATATCTTTCTTCATCCTTGCATCCATTATTAGCTTTTTCATCCATCCTTAGCATAGTTTCATCAATTTTATCTTGGTTTTCATCAATGAAGTTCAATTAGATGCTCATTTTATCTAAAGGATTGGGAAAGGGTCATCATTCCATATCAATACAACACAAATCCCCCAATGGGATGAGGTTTGGAGTTTTAGATTAGGTTTCTTTCATGCTTTCATGGTTTATTTCATGCTTAGTTTAATGGTTTCTTGGTTTGAAGAATTTGAACAATTTTTTGGGATTGTAGCTTAGTTAGTTAAATATAGCTTAAAATCTATTAAATTTGGTGTATGTAGCTATTGCTATAATTACAATCATAGTGGTATTTCCCTCTAATGTATTATTCTTAGTGATTTTGATCTTGTTTCAATTTATATTTACCTAGGTTTACTATTGTATGTTGATAAATTCCCTAGTTCTCATTTTATTGGGTGTGTTCAAGCTTATCATTGTTTTTTCAATAGCTTCAAGTTCTTGATTACTATTTCTCTTGTTCTATTTATCAATATTTTTATTTCCCTATTTTAAGTAATTCTTGCTTTGGTTTTATGTTTGAATTCCTAATTGTTTAAACTGGATTGTATTGTTTATAATATTTAATTTTAGAGGCTTGTACCTAGTTTTCCAATGTTCTTATTCTTTGAGGTTCTCTAGACTCAAAACCATTTATTTTGATTTCAAAGTTTTCATGGATTATGATATAGGATATTTTAGTTTATTAATATATTTATTTGTTTCTACCTTTTCAAATTCCTTAAACATTCTACAATGAGTTATAGAAATCAAGAAACTCAAGCTTTGAAAAGTGTTTTAATCCATTTGTTCATATCTTCATCTTATGAAATATAGGCCTCTTGAGTTAAATTAAAATTTATTTTTCTTTCTTTCACTTCCAATTTTGTTATCATTCTTCATACTTTTTCTTGACATTCCCATCATGTCAAAGCTTGTAATGTGTCATTGTCTAAACCCACAACATTTTATGTCACTAGATGTGTCTTTTGATTGAATTAATCATTAACTATGCCACCTAAATTTGTACACCAAAGAATTAGAACATCCTATCTAAATTACTACGTCCAACGTCTTGAAATTTTTAATCCCATTTACTATATTCTATTTCTTCTATCCCCAATCTAAACATAGGTTTTACTGATTTTAAATATTTATTAGATCTAGAATTTTTTTTTAAAAAATGTTTCAAATATTGAGTCAATCTAAACTAAAAATTTAATCAAATTAACTAATAATATTTCATCATTAAGAAACATTAAAGTAGCACAAAGACCTTGCGCTAAACCTTCAATTATATAATTCTTGCTTCTATCTCCTATAAATATGTTTTGATACTTACATTTATCATTCTTAGAGTTGACATATTTATCAAAACTTTTATCAAATGTGAAGTTAGATCTGAAGCAAATTTAAACCCAAATTATGATTATTTTTACATCGAAAAAGTCTTCAAAGCATCTAGAAACCATCTCTTCTCCTATTTTTTCTCTAAAGTTTAAAAAAATTAAGATTTTAAAATGGATTAATTCAAAATCTCAAGTATTGATTTGGTTTAACTAGCTCAACTTCTACGTGTGAAGTCTTCTAATTAGTTTCTGTAAATTTGATAATAGTTAAGTTCATCCCCACCATGAATTTTTTATATTGAAATATTCATTGATTGCTATCAACACATCTTATAGATCCCTCGACATATCTTATTGAACCCATACATCCTCATCATTGCAATATTAGTTAAAATTGGACAAATACAAACATACACTTAAATTTGGTACTTAAAATGAAGTATCATTGCCTTTGTGGATTAAAAAAAATGAGTGTATTGTGTGATTTCTTTTCTTGTGTAGACTTGTAGTGTGTATCCACTCCCCTTGCACTTTGTACGATCTTGGGTGAAGAGAAACACTCCAAGTATAATAAATTTTTTTTGGTCACCCTAAAAACTTGCTACGTATCCTCTCTCCTTGCACTTCATGCGATCTTGGGTAAAGAGAAATAACATTTTTCTTATTAAGAAAGGGCCTACTAATGTGATGCATCCCACAATAGAGAAATCATATAAGTGACTCCCAATAAAGCACATTTACCAATAGGCTATATAAAGGTTGCAAAACTAAAAGAGTAGTACCTTCAATATATGGTGGAGTAACATACTACACCTAATCCAGTTCTGGACATATGGTTCAAAAGGGAATGGTTTAATGCCTTAAGTTGTTTTCGAATGATTTACATCTTTCAGTGTTCTCAGTTTGTGTCATTAAAAACCTTTGTGTAGTAGCCAACCAAGTTTTCTGAAATGTTCTTTGAAAGTGGTCCATTGGAATTTACTTCCAAGAAGTTACTTACCAAGTTTGATTTATGGTTGATACATAGAGCTTAAGATTTCATTCGTAACATGCCTCTATTTGACTCCTCCATAAGTTGCATGTAAAATCATCCCTTCAGGGCATGAGGTAATCCTACCAAAAATAATGTACCCACTTAAGTTAGGGTTTTTATTTCTTATTGAGTCAATTTGACACTTTGCTTGGTTTCAAAATAATTAAAAAAAACATCAACATGTTCGTCAAATTTCAAACCCTTTGGACTTAGTGTGAATACCTTTGAAAATCCCTATATTTCTGCTTGTCCCTAAGGATTTTATCTTTAGAGGCTTCTAAATATTTGGACTTATATCTTAATTCACACTGTCCAAAGTCAACATAGGAGACTATGGCCTCAAATTTTTGATTTTCACATATTGGACTTTGTGGAATGAAAATTGCTTAAGTCATAGACATTTTTTTAGTTTGAAATTAATTAAAGACTTCTTGATGTGATATAAAATCTCACTAAACCAAAGTTTAAAACCAAATGAACACACCACACATTAGGCTTATTTTGAAACACATTGACCCCCAAGCAACAAAGTGAAACAAGGAAAGTATTGTAAACATTGGATCAAAGTGTTATTATCCAACAAAACATTGAGTCGCAAGTTCTATTATCAAAACATTGAGTTTTATCACTTTAGAGGTAAAGCATGTTTCTCACCATCTTGGTCTTGTAAAAAAAGGTCCCTTTTGGGTTAACACATTTTGGGTCAAAACATTTCATCCATCTCACAACACATTTTACATTCCACTTCACAAAAAACTTTAGAAACTTTTGAACACATTGAACATTCTAGACTTAGGCTATCATCAAACCAATCCTCTAACTTAGCTATGTGTGTGTGTAAATCAATCATTTTCCATACACTTAGTTGAGTTAGTCATCATCCTTTTGAACTATTCTATCTTAAAGGTCACAAGTCTACCTTTAGATTTACAAGTTCATTAGCACCTTTATACAAAACATCAAAACATCAAACCTTTAAGTCTAAAGTGTTGTCCAAAAGTTTAGAAAGTTCATCCCCCATATCACTCACCCCTTTCATCATCCATTCACATCATTGGTCCAAAACACCTTGGAGGTTCACTTTTGCAACAAGGTCAAAACACAAGAGAGACATGGAGAAAAACCAAAATTTATCTACCATGAGTGACACAAACCAACAAAGCCTTGGAATAAATCAGCTTAATCCTAGAGGTTTCACAATTCCACCCTACAATCCATACATGGGGTCATCATATCCTACAAACTACAATGACACAACAAATGTGGGTATGCCAAATCAAAACTTTGGAACATATGATCACATGATAGATTTAAATCAATGTCAAAACTTACTAATCTATCAACCAAATGATCAAAGCATGAGTGTAATGCCCCTCTCAAATAACATTAATAAAACACGATAAAATAACTAATTTAAAGAAATAATTAAATAATTAAATAATTGCTTACTTAAAGATAGTGCTCCCAAAGTAAATGAATATTATAGTTTAAAGGAAACTATTGTATTTTCCCCACTTTGCTAGACCAAAAGAATGTTTTATAGGATAGTTATTCTACAATCTAGTGATTATAATTAAACTAATGAAGGTCATTTTAAAATATTAATAAAGTATTCATGACATATCTGAGTAATAATTCTTATTTTGCTCAAAGAAAATATCTAAATGTTCTTTTGTCAGACATTTCCATATAAATCTCATACCAGAAGTGCCAGATCTAGTGATCATGTAGGAATCATTCACAAATACCAGTTGCTACAAATTCTTATAAGATCATCTCAAATTCAAACTGGCTAGCAATAGATTCTCTTGGATCATTCGTCTAGGATACAACTAGGTGCATGAAAATTTCTTGCATAAAGTGCTCTTTGTAAAATATATTGCACTTATATCAGCAAAGAATCTATGATAGCATTCAATACCCATCAGAACCATTTGAGAAGAGACCACTTGTGGCAAAACTTCAACCATAGAAGTGATTTCCACGGAGCCCAAAACAAGAAATTATGAACAGATTAATAATTTTAAAATTTTAGCTTCTATAAAGTGAGATAAGACAAGCATGATCCGTGAGGCAATTATGCACAAAATAGAACCATATAAACAATTTATAGCTTGAAACCATATTAATCTAACCAAAATTTCAATGAAAAAAACACATGTTGCTGCTCCACCCATAAATGGAATTCATATTCCTGGCGGATTTTGAATGATCAGGCCTTTGAATGTAACCATACTTTGCATGAATTAAAATTTCCTATCATGCCTACACGACAGATGGGTACTAATCACGTTACATGGTAGCTAATAATAGAGAATGTTGTGCCCTAACACAAGTGAAAGAATCAATTTCTCACACCAAGTACACAGAGCAACTGAAGGATGCTTTGAAATAAATATTTTCAACTTAAGTAATGTTGATTACTATCTTAATACATATGCATATGCAGCAACTCCGAGTTTCTCATTTCATCAAAACTGGAATAAAGATAAAAGAACAAATTTAAAAATGCATGAACAACTGCTGGAAATGAAGAGGAATATTAAATGAGACATCACAAATCATGCTTACTAAACAACCACACAAGGCTCTATTAAATAAACGCATTTCAGAGAGTAATCTGCATTAGAATGTAAAGAATATAGGAATTTAAAGCATAGTTACAATGCTCCAAAACTGCACATAGCATTTAGTAATAGGCTTAAAATATTAGAATATAATGAACTTACCATAACTGAAACTCAAATTAGTATTTAAAGAAAGAGAATGATTAGCTACAAAACAAAGGAATAAAAAACCATTCATTACTAAAAAGAAAGCACTAAATAGGTTGTAAGACCAAACATAAGGATGTGAATTATTGTGAGGACCGTGACTACGAAGAAGAACTTAGCCATTCCTTTCATAGATCGAAAATAAAGAAGCGTTCCAAGAATCACCTATACAAATTTGAGATATCGAATGCCTTTAATAACTGAAAAGCTACGGAGAGGAATGCATGCTACCGAGAAAAATTTACACTACATCGGCCAAAGAAATACATAACAAATGAGACTATGAAAATTATCAGCGGCTATAAAAATTATGAGAAATCGATTCAGCTACAAAAACAAGTCTTGATATGTGCTGATCTCATTCGGCCAAGAGAAAATGGAACAACATTTGGCATTCTAACAAAATTAATATATGGAAACTCTTACCATGACAGTGCCGCTATCACTCTAAATGCTTGTTGGAATTTATTATTTCTCTTGAGCCTGCTCTCACGTCATCCCCCAACTTCACCTATCCGTTAGGAGCCTCCAATGGCAGTGTTTTTGGGATCTTCATCCATACAGCTCCTCACAACTCAAAAAGCAAGTATGGTAGCTATTTTTGAATTCCTAAATAATGGTGGTAGGTAATTTCGAATTTTTGAGAGGGAATGTTCAAGAGACAAAAAAGAATTGAAAGGAGTTAACTTTGTCAAGTTGTAGGAAGAAGTTTTTTGTGCAACAACAATCTGTGAACAGGGAATGTTTTGTGTGAGCTCCTAGAAGCTCCTAAACAACAACAGCTATGTTTGTTTGTGATTGAGCAATGATTGCTCCTGATAGAGCTTTGCATAGCTCCTGACAGTGAGCTTTTGAAGTTTGTCTGTCTAGTTGAGCAGCTCATAAATGCTCCTAGTAGCTAGTAGTCTTTATCTTAGCGTTTATTTTCTGAGTTTTATGTTTAGTCTTTCATATATTGTCATTTCTAGCTTAATGAATAGAAAGGAAAGTTGCATGTCTCCTTGTGCTTCCAAATTTTGATTGGGTATTTCCAGTTTGGCTTGAAAATAGAGCAGCAGCTCTGTGCTTTCATTTTATTTTAAAAAATTTGACATGGTATCAGAACCATAGGTCCCATTTCCTCGTGAGTTAGGGCATTTTTTTTTCTGGGTATTAAGTTTCTTGTGCAGGAGACATGGTTGGAGATGAAGGAAAGAGTTGGCAGTAGCCATCATCCTTTAATGGATAGAACTATGATGTTTGGGCAAAGAAGATGAAGACCATAATGGTTGCAAATGATTTGTGGGAGTTTTTGACAAATGGGTTTGTTGATGTTACTAACCTAGCACAGTTTGAAGCACTCTCAAACAACTAGAAGAACTGGTTGAAAGAAGGAAGGAGGAAAGATGCTAAGGCATTGAGTTTGATAGAAGCAGCTTTGACAAAGGCCATTTTTCCTAGAATAATAGTAGCTAATTATGCAAAGGAAGCTTGGGAAATCCTCCAGACTAACTATAAAGGGACTCACAAGGTCAGATTGGTGAAGCTCCAGATGCTTCGAAGAGAGTTTGAGACTCTTGAAATGAAGGACAATGAGTACATTTCAGTTTTTCACACAAGACTCTCAGGTTTAATAAACAAGTTGAGAGAGAATGTTGAGGTCATGGACGATCAAAAGATTGTGAAAAAAATCTTCAGGAGCTTACCCATGAAATTTGATGTAACTTGGTGATTTCCATTGAAGAGGCAAAGGATCTCACAACGTGGTTTGTTGATGAGCTGATGGGTTCTCTGCAAACCCATGAACAATGCCTAAATAGGTCTACTACTTCTTCCCAAGAGAAATCTTTTAAATCTCAGTCAAATGCAAGAGGAAGGGGGAGAAGAAACAATGGTGGAAGGAGCTCAATAAGTAGAGGTCGTGGAAACTCCAAACAAGGAAATGCTGGAGGAGATAGCTCGAGATGAGCAAGTAGCCAAGAGGGAGCAAGCAGCTCTCATACCAGCTCCTGACAAGGCAAGAAGAATAGCAGTTCGAATCAGAAGAATAACAAGAGCAATGTTGAATGCTACTACTGTCAAAAATTTGGCCATTATGCAAGTGAGTGCTAGAAAAAGTAGCATGATCAGTCAAAACAAAATGAAAATGTGGCTAATGTAAATGTGGCTAAAGGAAATTAGTCCACAAACTTCATCATGTGCAACATTTGTGAAGAAGGCAACCCCGAAGTCTGGTATTTGGATAGTGGTTGCAGCAACCACATGAGTGGTAATGAAAGTCTGTTTTCTTTCATTGATCAAAATGTTAAGTCAGAGATAAGAATGGGGAAAAATGGATTAGTTCCAGTTGTGGGTAGAGGATCTATTATGATCCACACCAAGTAAGGTGAGAAGAAGGATATACATAATGTATTTCTTGCTCCTAGGTTAAAGCATAACCTCATGAGCATTGGACAGTTGAACCAAAATGGATATAAAGTGTTGATGGAGAAGGTTCAATGCATTATTTATGACAAGAATGAGAGGACGAAGGTGTTTGCAGCAATTCAAATGATAAAGAACCGGATGTTTCCTTTGAAGATTGAGACACGTTTCTCATCTCAATCTATTGTTGCACCTCTCATGAATGGAAAATGTACAGCAGTACAACAAGTAGCCCTCAAGAGCACCATTCAAGACCTCTCCAAGCTATGGCATCCCAGGGATGGACATTTAGGCTATGTTGGTTTAAGTCTTTTGTCCAAGAACAAAATAATTGATGGTTTTCCAAGAATAGTAGAGCCTATTGTTAAGTGTGAGGCTTGCATTTTGGACAAGCAACATAGGCAGCCATTTCAATTAGGAAACTCTACAACAGCAAGAGCACCATTGGAGCTGGTGCACACGGATTTGGTAGGCCCTATGCAAATCATTTCTATTGGTAAAAACAAATTTTTTATGACTTTCATTGATGATTACAGCCGTAAGGCATGGGTCTATTTTTTGCAACATAAATCTAAAGCTTTTGACAAGTTTTTGTTGTTTAAGGCTCAGGTTGAAAAAGAGAGTGGACATGTTATCAAATTCCTAAGGTCAGATCGAGGGGGAGAGTATACCTCCAATCAATTTGTAAATTTTTTCAAGAAAAATGGCATCAAAAAGGAGCTAACAACCAGTTATACTCCACAGCAAAATGGAGTGGCTGAGAGAAAGAATAGGACCATCGTGGAGATGGCAAGGAGCATGATAAAAGCAAAGGGACTCCCAATCGAATATTGGGGAGAGGCTATAGTAACAACTATTATTTGATAAATAGAAGTCCAACAAAGGTGATCTGTGACAAAATCCCTCAAGAGGCATAGAAAAAATGCAAGTGGACAGTTGAGCACTTGAGAGTGTTCGGTTGTGTAGCATATGCTCACGTGCCTAAAGAAAAGAGGTAGAAAATGGATGACAAGGGTGAAAAGTGTATTTTCATGGGCTACAGTGAGGAGTCCAAAGCCTATAGGTTGTATAACCCAGTCACCAAGAAAATTGTCATTAATAGGGACGTGGAGTTCCTAGAAGATGAGTCATGGGATAGTCTGATACCTCCTGACTACTCTTGACAGCTCTTGAAGAAGAAGCAGAAATAGAAAAGGAAGTTCAACAAGATGAGCTTGCAGTTGCTCCTGAAAACGTCATACGAGCTCCTAAAATCTCCCGATGGCTCCTGACATCTCTTGAAGTAGTTAGACATCAGGAAGATAGTCATAGATAGTTAGAGAATTGGTGGAAGAAAGTTCCCGACGAGCTCTTGACAACTCTGGATGACTGATCCTAAAAGATCCTGAAGTGAGTAGACAAAAAGGCAAGCAGCCAGAGACAGCTAGAAGATTGGCTCCTAAAAGCTCTGGACGAGCTTTTGAGAGCTCTCGATAGCTCTTGAACTAGCCTATTTAGCAGAGTAGCAGCAGTAGTGAAAATTTAGACCCCACTCTCACCTCCCTAATGCCAAAAAAGACCAAGAGTCTAATGAAGATCTACCAAAATGAAAGGTATGATGAAGAATTTTATGAGAGTGTGAATTTTGCATTATTGTCTCATAGTGATCTAGTTTATTTTGAGGATGTTGTGAAAGAGAAGAAATGGTGTGAGGTCATGGATGAGGAGATAGATGCAATAGAGAGGTAAAACACATGGGAGTAAACTGATTTTCCTCCAAACATGCAAGTTATTGGGGTGAAATGGATCTACAAGACCAAATGCAATGCCGAAGGAAGGATAGAGCGGCACAAAGCATGATTGGTGGTCAAGGGGTACAAACAACAATTTGGGAGAGATTATGATAAGACTTTTCCCCTTGTTGCAAGGATGGAAAGCATGTGGGAAGTCATAGAAATCGCATCCCAACACAAATGGAAGGTGTTTCAAATGGATGTGAAGTTCGCCTTCCTAAATGGAGTGTTGAAAGAGGAAGTTTATGTGGAGAAACCATTTGGATATGAAGTTCTGGGTCAAGAACACAAGGTGTATAGGCTGAAGAAAGCCCTCTATGGGTTGAAACAAGCTCCATAGGCATGGTACAACAGGATTGACTCATATTTTATGAGAAATGGCTTTAGCAAAAACAATGGTGAGCCCACTCTTTACATCAAGGAAGCAAATGGCAAGGTTTTTATTGTTGTCTTGTATGTTGATGATTTACTTTTCACTGGGGATGATTTCTTCCTCATTGCTTATTTTAATGAGGACATGAAAAGAGAGTTTGAAATGACAGATTTAGGTCTCTTGAGATATTTTCTAGGCATAGAAGTAAAACAAATGCATGATGGTATATTTATTTCTCAAGAAAAATATGAAAATGAAATATTGAAAAGATTTAGGATGCTTGAAAGCAAGTCTTCCCCAACTCCAACAGCCATAGGTCTAAAGTTGAGCAAGGAAGATTGCAGCAGCAATGTGGATCCAACCATGTTTAAAAGTTTGGTTGGAAGTTTAATGTATTTGACTACAACTAGGCCTGATATAATGCACAGTGTGAGCCTTATTTCTAGATTTATGGAGACTTCAAGGGACACCCATTGGCAAGCGGGTAAAATAATCCTGAGGTATGTGAATGGTACCAAAGGATATGGCATTTTGTATAGCAACAAATGAGTTTAGGCTGTTTAGATACACAAATAGTGATTGCGCAGGAAGTTTGGATGATATGAAGAGCACATCAGGTTATGTAGTTCATTTGGGTTTGGGAGCTATCTCATAGGCTTCCAAGAAACAACTCATAGTTTCCCTATCTACAGTAGAAGCTGAGTATATAGCAACAAACATAGCAACATGTCAATCTATTTGGCTGAGAAGAATTTTGGTAGATTTGGGAGAAGAACAAGAGGATGGAACAACAATATTTTGTGACAATGTTTCATCAATAGCTTTGACGAAAAATCATGTGTTTCATGGAAGAATCAAACACATTGAAATCAGGTATCATTTTATCAGAGAGTTAGTTGAAAATGGTGAAATTAAAATGGCATTTTGCAGGTTTGAGCAACAACTAGCAGACATATTCACCAAGCCTTTGAGCAAGGACAGTTTCAAGCACCTAAGGAGCAAATTGGGCGTTGTTGATTTGGATAAGGATTGATCTTGTTCATCGGCTCAGGACAAAGGGGGATTGTTGGAATTTAATATTTCCCCTGAGCCTGCTCTCATGTCAGCCCCCAGCTTCACCTACCCGTCAGGAGCCTCCAACAACAACGTTTTTGGGATCTTCATCCCTGCAACTCCTAACAGCCCTAGAAGTAAATATGGTAGCTATTTTTGAATTCCCAATTAATAGTGCTAGGTAATTTTGAATTTTTGAGAGGGAATGTTGAAGAGACAAAAATAATTGAAGGCAGTTAATTATGTCAAGTTGTAGGAAGAATTTTTTTGTGCAATAACAGTCTGTGACCAAGGAATGTTTTGTGTGAGCTCCCAAAAGCTCCTGAATAGCAGCAGTTGTGTTTGTTTGTGATTGAGCAATGATTGCTCTTGATAGAGCTTTGCATAGCTCCTGAAGTTTGTTTGTCTGGTTGAGCAGCTCATGAATGCTCCCAATAGCTAGTAGTCTGTAGCTTAGAGTTTATTTTCTAAGTTTTATGTTTAGTATTTCATGTATTGTCATTTCCAACTTAATGAATAGAAAGGAAAGTTGCATGTCTCCTTGTGCTTCCACATTTTGATTTGGGTATTCCCAGTTAGGCTAGAAAACAGAGCAGCAGCTCTGTGCTTTCATTTTGTTCAAAAAAATTTGACACTGCTTTTATCAAAAATGTTTTCTATTTAAGAATTCAATACTGATTATCGATGACCACAACCGAACATAAAAATTAAATCATCGTCCAAAATTGAATAATCTATCCAAAACAATACAACTTAATAGTGCAGATTTATGACAGATAAGTTTCTATATAAGATTGATTGCAAAAATGATTATCAACAAGTATTATAAGGCCTCCAAAAATTAAAAGCAAAAAGGAATAAAAATGTTGCCAATAACTACCCGATAATCTCTATACTAAACTATTTAAAGATGAATAACGAATACATTTAAAAACTAAACCAAGTCGGCATGACACCAGGCATTTAATAAATAAAATGTTGTGAAACCAAATTGACATTTCTACGTATTACAAGAGATAATTTGGCCGAAAAACATTATATAACCATATAAGGAAAAATCATAGAGCTAGAACTATAGATACCATCATTAAGTATTACAAAGGATTCGCATGACTGAAATGGGTGGTAATGCCTAAAACAAGGGCTTAAACCATTATGTTCTAGAACATAAACTCCAGGTGCCTAAGGGACATTACACAACACAGAACCGATGAACGAAAATAGGAAAATTAGAGTAAAATCATTAGAGGAAAATACATGCGTCAACCACATAATGGTGAAGAATGGGGTCAACTAATTCGACAGTGAGAATAAAGTACTGGCTATGAAAAATGAATGTGCACCAAAAAAACCTATTCCATCTAATAACTGGAATGCCAAGGAAACTAAAAGCTATACATACCCCGTGAAGACACACAACATTAAGTAGATAATAAACCACCTACCATAATAAACGATTCACAATACTAAACACGCAAAGGATAAAACCTAACCATTGATTAACTTACTTGATTAGACTAAATATTATTTATCAAGGAATTCAAAATGAATAAATGATGAAACCTCAGCATAAACAAGAACTTCGTTCTATGAAAGTTGCTAAGTAAAATATTTATGTTTAAGTGATGCATGGAGAGACTTAATATCGACAATACACCATCAAGGAAATAATGAAAAGGCCACATGTGCCAAGGGATGGCTGAGACAACATATCCAAAGACTAGAGCTGCAATGGCAGTCTAGAAAATGGGGTTAAATCTGTGGTGTTATACGGGATCTAGCATACCAAAAGAGGCTGCATAAGCATATATAAAGTCTATGATAGATTTTTCATAAAATGACAATCTTTCCTTAAAAACCCTGCAGGAATAATTTCTTATTTTGAATATATATATCAATTAATAATACTAACTACAAATCTCATCATAAAATTAACAACGCAATAAATTTTCTTCAAAACTTATAAGTAATTGCATAACCGAGTATGAGCAACTTCCTTGAATGTATATTCGTATAATGCCTGATTGTTGCAGACTTTCTTTTGTGTTCTAGAAGGACTTTTGTTCAATCTGCATCAATCAATTCAGTTTTTTAAGCAATTTCTTTCCATTGAGAGATCTATGCTCCATTTACTACATCCATTTGTCTCTTTCGTTATTTGTACATCGATACCCTTTTTCTCACAGCTGAAGCCTTTTTCCAACCTATAGCTATTTATCTTCAACAATCAAACTGGATCAACATACATAATTGCATTTTCATAAATCTAGCAATTCTTCTAAACTTCCTGATCATTTCCTAGACCTGCAAACAAAAATAAGAGCATTTACTTGAATCTAAATCTAATCACTATAATTCGTTTACCCATAATTGAAGATTCTTTCTATCTACAATTCTTTATAACTAAAAAAAAAGATCATTTTAAATCATTAGTACTATGGGTATTACATACATTAATTTTGTTTTCTGATAGTTTTAAGACCTTTGCAAACATCAAATAGATCAGCCCAAGCTTGCTCTCCTCCTAACCATAGTACTATAAAGTCCACCCCCAAACAAGAGACTAAACCAATTGCCAAAACAAATTTAAACACAATTAAACAACATGTTCACCGACTCACACACATAGAATCTGTTTTTTGAATTCTTGTAAAAGGGGGAGAAGGGGTATTCCCTTCCCTCTTGGGGAAATGACAAAACAATCAACTTAATATACAACTTCATTCACAACACACATTCCCTAGCACCCATCCAACAATCTCCACACCCTACCACCACCATCCATCCCAAAAATCTCCACACATAACACTACCATCCACCCAACCATCTCCACATACTACCACCATAGTCAAACCCACCTCTATTCATTACAATAACCAATGGTCATGGTTTTCCCATATCACCACAAATCAATACCTTCATATTTGATCAACCACCCCCAGGAGAGGCTTTGCACTCTCCTCAACCCCACAAGAAGGAGGCTCTCATCCCTCGGGCGAGATCCACTCCCTATACACACCCAAACCCTCTATTACACAAATAATAATGAACATTAACAACTATAAAAAATCACCATGACAATTAACAACTATCAAGAATCCACATAAACAACATAAAAGCATAACTTGGTTTTCCAAGTTAGCATCATCCCAAATCCACTTACCCAAGATTACCAATTCATTCTAGCCATCCCCTATTCCACCCAAAAGCAAACAATAAATAAGGAAAGAGAACAAACTTTCATTTCCTTTTCAAAAATAAATTAACTCACAACTCTTCAATTTCCTTAATACAATATCCAAATAAAAAGGATAATCCAAATGAAAACACATTTACCCTTCGCACATAAAATTAAATTATATTTTCAACATTAGAAAATAATAATAAACATTAGCATTTTGGATTTGTCTCCAAACCTTAAGGTCTAGGCCTGCCCACCTACAAAATTCTTATTAGAAACATTAGTACATTTGAAAATTATGATTCAAAACATTAAATATAATATTAAGATTTTCTAACGTCAAATTAATATAAGATCCAAAATACTTTATGTTCAAATTAAATAATCATATCATTTCATTTATAAGTAGATAAATATTATCTATGCCTTATAATGAGTCTTCATCAAAACAATGTTAGCTCACCAAGTCAATCCATGTCAAACATGAACATATCGAATGTAAACATGTCAAATATGCACTTGGTGAACCATGGGATAGATACATTCACACCTCAAAACATCATTCAATATCTACAATATCAACCACATCCTTAGAATCCATACCAAAACCAACTACATCAAGGGTTTCAAAATCAATCTCCAGATCAATATCTACAACATCAAATTACCCTAAATTCACTTACCAAAATAGTTGATACACTTCTCCAAAAAAGGTCTCCACCTCCAAATCAATAATCTTTGTTAAAATTATCAAAACATTGATTTGTATCCACAACATCCACCAACACATCTCCAACATCAAGATATTGGATATCAAGAAGGACAACATCAGCAACAAGATTTATCCCTACAACAACATAATCAATCACAACAAGCACAAGCTTCACAAAATAACAACACCATCACCAAATGTGAATACACTCGTTTAGGGGAGACAATTGAATCCACATTAAACAAGCTAGTCCATGCTAAACTTAACAATCTTCTAGAGTCATTAAATGGGGGTGAACCTAGCCTCAAGTTCTCATGGTATGATAATAATTCTTATTGTTAATACCATTGCACAAAAGGTCATGACACGTTAGATTATATCAAACTCAAGAACCTCATCCAAGACCTCATTGATCACAGAACTATAACTATTGATGATAATGATCAAGATTCAATCTTAGATGATCATATTGGCAATGCCTCTACCTCATCCAATGAGAAAATCAACATACCTCAAGATTCACTTTATAATCATGATCAAAATCCCTTACCAATATCTAACAATGGTCCATTCCAAGAAAAATTAACATCATTTGATCTCATGGTTGAAGAGACATTGACAAGGTTTCTACCACAATTGTTGAGGATAGAATTCAAGATTCATCTGCCAATGATCATGTTGAAAATGTCTCTGCATCACCAATGAGTTAAATGGCATACCTCAAGAATTTATTCCAAAGCATGATCAACATATTTCACCAAATTCTAGCAATGGTCCTTTCCAAGACATATTGACATCATTTGATCTCATGGTTGCCGATATTGAAGAAATCCTTAATTCAAAACTTGATCCAAATTCACTTGAAGATCAAGAAAATATTGAGCCAATACCTATGTGTAATGAAGACATTAAAGAACCCTTTGCAAAAAATCCATCCTTTGAAATTGATCCATGGCAAGAATATGAACCCAAGTATATTGAAGATAACACCACACAGAGTCAAGATCAAGGATCCATAACTCCAAGATACTACCATGATCTAATGGACCTATTCTCCAACCCATACAAGATGTCACAAATAATGATCATATCCATATATCACATACTCAGGTCCATCTACCCATGAGATACTTACTCCTAATGGACATGTAGATGATCTTCATCCAAAACAAGAGTCTCATACTCTTGATATCATTACCAAGGAATAAGAGTCTCCTACTCTAAATATCTTTACACATGATCAAGGCATAGTCGAATCCATATACATATCAAAAATTGAACATAAAGAAGACCTCTACATGGATGGTGAAACATAAACATCCTTTGAAGAGAAAGAAGAAATGGATCATGGGGAAGACTCCTATATGGATTGTAAAGCATCAACACCTTTTGAAGAAGCATCAAAATTAGACACATCCTCCATACAAATTGAAAAAAGTGAGTATGCGGATATGAAGCATTATCAAAAATCAACAAAGCTAAACAATCTTGAACAACAAGGAAATGGTTTTTCAATATCAAAATCAAAGCATGTCAGTAATACTCCCGTAATATTGTGGGAAACTTTATCTAGTGCAAACACCAACATGGGGAGCATGAAGAGTCCTTATGATGAAATGGCTATCAACACTCCAACCACTCATATCATGAATCGTTGTCCATGCATAATTCCACCCACTAATTGGACCAACCACAAGAAAGAGGTCTATATCAAAGAAAAGAGAAAATTATTGAAGAAAAAGAATCAATGAAGAAAAATGGGCAAAGAAAATTCAAATGGATACCAAAGAAAAATAAAGAAAATCATCCCTATCACACTTCATTGGTCAAAGAAACTATGGGAAAAAATCAAAAAGGGAAGTTCAACCATCAAAATTATCCATCGATACAAAATAAAGCTTCAAGAGCAACCTACAAGGTATATCAAGAAGTTGGTCCCAATCAAATCTCCACATCCACCCATAATTGCTCATCTTCCCAAGTTTAGTGAATCAAATATTCCAAACTATCAACCAATCCCTCTACATCTCGTATCCCTCAACACATTCCACCATCCACTTCGACACCCATGGTATCCAACTCTCGTATTGACCATGTATTGGCAGAAATCTTTATCATAAAGATTCTAAAGGCACTCTATCATGATGTGCACACATCTAGGTAAAGTTAACTCCAGTATTGATAAAGAAGATGAAAAAATCCAGGTTGCATTCAAGCGCCCGTATCTTAGCAAAAAAAATCCAAGAAGGATATCGTTGGCACATCCTGATAGCAACATCTATATCAACACCAACAATTTCTACATCAGCACCACTAGGTGGTTCAACATGAGCATAAACTTTCAAAAAATCAAACAAAAAAAATAAAAAAATCAAGAAAATAGTCAAGAGAAAAATTTTCCTCTAGTGAAAACCACTTTGGTGGTGCTTTGGACAAATACCATGATGAAAACTTGGAAAACACACATCATGAGTAGAATCGAGCATCTATGTGCACCATTTCAGGTGAAAGCATCTCATCTCATCCATAATAAATCTTGCATTCCATCCATCTTATCCATAATAAATCCATGATTCATTATCCAATTCATTTGCATCCAATCTAACTTATATTGATCTTGGCAAGGATTGGGTATGTACTTCACACATGCTTATGGTAAACATCTTGGCATGGTAAGTAGGAGGTATTTTTCCACAGTGTGTCAAATTATGATATTGCTATCAGGATTCAACCGTGTAGTTTCGAGTCAAACTCATTGACCCATGTTTCATGAGTAGTGGTTCAACAAGAACCCATCTCATGATATTGAATGGTCCACTTAGCACTCATTGCATCATAACATGCTTGGGGTTCAGGTTCTAGGTGTGGCCCAAGAGACGCATTAGGTGGTTTTGCCGCCGCTGCTTCCTTGAGTTGTTACCCCATTGCAAAACCTTCACAAGAGTGCTAAGTGGACCATTCGATATCATGAGAGATGGGTTAACTGTTGAAACTTCATGAAACATCCAATAGTTGTCGAAACTCGGTTGAATCTGATAGCGTATCTAATTTGCACGCTATCGGAAAAATACCTCCTACCTTATCAATTGATGAGCTAAAGGGGCTCTATAATGAATGGTTCATAAGGCACAACACTTGCTGAAGGTTTTGCAAATGGGGTAACAACTCAAGCGGGCTTAACCTTGGAGAAAACTCCCTGGTTAAATGTGCTTGAGCTGGAGCAGTACTGGGATGGGTGACCTCCCGGGACGGACCAGTGCTTCACCTCTGTGAGCATCACCTAGATTCAATGAGTGCTAAGTGGACCATTCGATATCATGAGAGATGGGTTCTTGTTGAACCACTACTCATGAAACATGGGTCAATGAGTTTGACTCGAAACTACACGGTTGAATCTTGATAGCAATATCATAATTTGACACGCTGTGGAAAAATACCTCCTACTTATCAATTGATGAGCTAAAGGGGCTCTATTATGAATGGTTCATAAGGCACAACACTTGCTGAAGGTTTTGCAAATGGGGTAACAACTCAAGCGGGCTTAACCTTGGAAAAACTCCCGGTTAAGCGCGCTTGAGTTGGAGCAGTCTGGGATGGGTGACCTCCCGGGACGGACCAGTGCTTCACCTCTGTGAGCATCACCTAGATGCAATGAGTGCTAAGTGGACCATTCAATATGATGAGAGATGGGTTCTTGTTGAACCACTACTCATGAAACATGGGTCAATGAGTTTGACTCGAAACTACACGGTTGAATCCTGATAGCAATATCATAATCTTGGCATGGGTCACCATCATTGATCCTATCTTAGCCAATATTATTTGAGCCATGATGCATTGTCCAAAGAGGCATACTCTATCCAAACATGTTATCCTATCATAAGATAATCCTTGGCATCCTTCACATACCCATCCATCAATCCATTCATTTATCCATGCATCCACCCATATCATTCCATACATTGCTAGACACTGGGGGTAGATACTTATATCTTAGTTTAGGAATAAATATTAAGCTATATCCTATAACTTTTGTGGTGATCTAAACATTTTCAAAACACAAAATCAAATTGGTCAAATCATTTTTAAACAAAAATCTAAACTCACTAGCCCATGACACATTTTGATGAGAAGATGTTCCTTACCAAGCTTTATCTTTTATCAAATATCAATCGAAACAATCAATATTAGTTGTATCTACCTTGCACTTCAAGGTCACATCAAATCATTCCAATAGATTTTGTTCCAAGCATAGCTTCAAAATATTGATCTATCTTATCCAATCAATCCATCATCATCTCTGGATATATCATTTCCTAATCCTTGTGTTGTTTAACACTAACCTTGCATTATTGTGCATCCTCAACAATGTCATCACTATCAATAATCTATCAATCAAATCAATCAATCCTAGCTTGGTTTTCAACAAAATCACAAAGTATATCACTGAAATCGTCACATATGTATACACTCATCAACGTCATACGAAGAATCCAAAACATCCAAAACACATTAAAATCTCTAAAAAAGTCAACAAAAAAAAACATTACCTTGTCAAACTGCATTGTCTCTGAGCCTAAATGTAGGCAAGGCCATCACTAATGTGCCCCTAAGACACTTTAGGTCAGTCCTTTAGGAGTCTATCATAATAAATTGACAACCCATCAATTGTTCATATCTCATTAATAAAAAGTTACGCGTCAAAGTCAATCAAACTATGTGGTCTCTACGTGTATAATGTAGGCAGGGTTAATCTTTGATGAGCCCCCGAGGCCCTAGGTCAATCCCTCTTAGGTCTTGGTCAAAACTCAGAAAACACAAAAAAATTGAAAACTTAGAAAACCCAAAACATTTGGAAAACATTCAAAATCATAAACAACGTCAAATAATTGAAACCCTAAACATTCACATAAACACCCAAAAAGACCAAAAACAACCTCAAAACATTTACAAAACATCAAAAACATTAAAAAATTCCACAAATTCCAAAACCACCCATCCCATTTTTCTTTCACCTACAATAAACTTTCATCCATAATAAATCGATCATCACCCTCAACCTTTGGAAAAATAAACGAAAAACAAGAACAACAATCAGCAAAAATAGAACCTTTAAACACAACCAAAAAAATCAAACTCTTAATCAAATATGTCAATCAAACCTTATATCAATGACCTTTCAAACAACCTATCCACCTACCACCATCCACTAACATTTCCTAGGATGCATCCTCCCTATAGTGGGAATTATCATTGGCAATCAGTTTGGATACTTATCCTAAACAAAACATATTACACATTTTGGCAATAGATATGAATAACATTGACTGTCTGTTCATCTTGATCTTTTCTTATGATTTATCTTGTTGACCCATTTTGAGGACCTCTCGATGGTTTCAAATGATTTAGAGAGAAAGGAATGGGGCATCAATCATTACCTTTCATTTTCTTTTCTTGTGGGGTATTCTTATAAAATAATCTTGATGCATACTTTCTTTGTTGTATGTAGAGAGGTCATTTTGAATAGATTGTTGACTATTGCATATGCTTTCTAGTCCAAAATTCTCTAAACTTCTAAACTACATTCCAATGGGGTTTCTGTTTGTCAAGGTGTGAACAAGAATTATTCTATCTATTTGCAGATCCAAATTTCATCACACTAGATACAACGCCATCCTGGTTATCAATACCATGATGCATCGTGCCTATGTGTTATATCAAAAATAAGGAATGAAGCACTGAAGTATCCCAATCCCTAGAACAATAAAATCATCAATCTCATCACCATATCTAATAAAGTCTCAAATGATCATAGGCTTGTTGTACTTCTAAATCAATCTCAAAAACAATGGTTAATCAATTCCCATCTCATTCTTCTACTTCCATCCATCTTATTCTTCTTATTCTTCTATCTTTACTAACATTTCTATCCAAGTATCGAATCTATGCAATATTTATCAAAATATACATGAGGTTACCCATGGCCGATGATTGTCTATACATCATAAAATTTGTCTACATCAAATATCTAAGCTTTCTAAGAAGTGTCTTTAGTCCTCTCTAAGATGAACTAATCCTATATCTTTGTCGCGATCTCAACCCGAAAATTCAAATTTTCTCCGAATCTCTCAAGGGGGTAGGGTACCAGCTTAATTCCTTTAGCTAGGACATTAGTGAGGCATCCAAAAAAATAGAAATTTTAATTATTTTGATCTAAGTAGCAATGTTAATCCAAAAAGCCCCAGTCTTTGAACAAATGTAATGGGTACCTCGCTTCAAAGAGGGGAAAAATGTAGACACTTAAAATTGTCTTGAATGATATTATACACTTGAATCTAATTACTAGCACCATTTCATCGTGAAATTCACCTTTTTTAAAACTATTTAATTGAATGATCCTAGTTGTTTAATTAAATACATCAATTTCTCTTATTAATCAAATGATCATTATTATTCGGATAATTCACCCCTTTCACACTAACTTTCATCCTGTTTAATTTCAATAATGCAAATTATTTAAATTAAACCCCTTATGTCCTGTCATTTAATTAAATAATCTTGAATTATTGAATTAAATGTCATTTGCATCCTCTTTTCATTAAATAAATGAATTATTTTGTGAGCATCCTAATTTCACTCAACTTGCACAATTAAAGCTTTGCTTTCATTAACTAATTACTAATTTATCCTCACCCTCCCACTTGTAATGGAATATTCCCATGGAATATTCCTCCTTTGCACATTTCTCCAAAAAGGGAATATTCTCATGGAATATTCCCCCTTTGCACATTCCTCCAAAAGAGAATATTCCCATGGAATATTCATCCTTTGCACATTCCTCCAAATTTGAAAATGTCTTCTAACAAACTTTCTAACAACTTTGAAAGTATGTTTGTTTGAATCAATGTGAGCCACTGATTGACTCTTTGATCCATGTGATCCTGTATTCTCGTCCATTGATGAGAATCCTTGATCCATGTCTTCACCCTTCATTGCATCTCAACCCTTGATTGACCATATCAATCTTGACCCTTGATTCACCATTTTCTCTTATAAATACCTTCAATTATATAATTCTTGCTTCTATCTCCTATAAATATGTTTTGATGCTTACACTTATCATTCTTAGAGTTGACATATTTATCAAACCTTTTATCAAATGTGAAGTTAGATCTGAAGTAAATTTAAACCCAAATTATGATTATTTTTACATCCATAAAGTCTTGAAAGCATCTAGAAAGCATCTCTTCTCCTATTTTTTCTCTAAAGTTTAAAGTATTTAATATTTTAAAATGGATTAATTCAAAATCTCAAGTATGTATTTGGTTTAACTAGCTCAACTTCTACATGTGGAGTCTTCTAATTAGTTTCTGCAAATTTGATAATAGTTAAGTTCATACCCACCATGAATTTTAGACATTAAAATATTCATTGATTGCTATAAACATATCTTATAGATCCCCCCACATATAGTTTTTCTATTGGTTTCTATAGATATGAAGATCAATGAGTGCATGAATTTCAATTTGTAGATTCATGCATGGTTATTGATTTCTTTAAATTATATATATTTGTGATACATAATACTCCATGAGTGTATAATATTTGATATCATCTTGAATCAAATAGAATTATAATCAATTGTCATTTTTCCAAGCTAACATAATGAATATATTTGATGCTCATGCTTATAAGAAAACAAGGGTTGTAGTGCAGTGTATTTCCTACCGAGTGTTGGGAGAGCGGTTTTGTGAAACTGGAAATTGCTAAAGGAGTTATAGATCTATTTCTTTGCACTTGAATGCAAAAGATCTACAAAATTGTGGATCTTCTATTGCACTACATGGAATAGACCCAAGCATATTCTATGTCAAGCAAAGAGGTGTATTGTTCAAGTTCAAGAAAAGTTGTGAGTCATGAGTCAAGATCTCTTAAATTATATTTTTTCTTTGAACCGAATAGAAAAGGTCTACATAAAAAACTAAGTTGTAAAAAATTGAACAATTCTATTCTACAAAGTAAATAAAGTTAAATAACAAATTGAAGCAAATTCAAGTTTTCCCTTTGTAAATATACACTAGTTAATTACTTTCAGAGCAAAATATCCCCACTATGAAAAAAATTGTCTTCTCCTTGTCCTCCCTAAACTTCCTAAAACAGTATCATTTTACTGATCTTAGAATATTCAAATAATTTATCCCTCAAATGTCATAAAACTACCAATTCCTAGAATTTTTGGGTTGTTCTAGCTTTTGCAATTTTGTTCACTAAATAGGTTCTTTTATTTTCTTGGAAACAACCTTCTACCATAGTTAGAAAATTTTGCACTTGAAATCTACAATTTTAAAATCTAAATATCTACCAATATGAACATTGGAGTCTAAACTAAACATGACAATTTGTGAATATGGCCAAAAATTGGGACATGAATTCTGAAATTTGTTTTTGTTACACAATCTAGAGTTATATGAGAACATTTGTAATGTATTTGAACACCACAAGTGTAATTGAACTACATAATGAAACATGACCATTATCAAAACTAACAATTTAAAACCATACATAAAATGGCTTCACAACCATTCCTTCCTTTTTAAATCTGAGTATCTACTAACATTACAATTGAAATCTAAGCTAAAAAAAATTAATTTTGGAAAAACCAAAACTTGGGATGTGAGAGCTAAAAGGAAAGGTGGGAATTTGATTTTCTTCTTTTGAACTGAATCTGGAGTTATATTCTAAAATATATAAAGTCTTCTTGAACAAGATCAAACAACATAAGACTAGTTGAACCACAATATGAAACTTAATTATCAACAAAACTACTTGAATTTTAAATACACGTAAGGTGACAAAACATTCTTGAAATTGATTAAGTTGAATAATGTTCAAAGGTACTATGACTGATTTACAAGGGAAGCATGTGTTGTTTTGGGTAAGAACTAGTTTTCCACTAACACTACTACAACTCTTTCTCACTTTCACAATAAAATATACAAATTGAAACTAATTTTTTATAGGTACAATTAAAGAATATGTTGGTATTCTTTTTTAAAAATCTAGGTCCATCTAAAGTGTATATAGACATTCTTCTATTTAAATATTGTTCTAAAAAAATATTTGTAGGCATTCATCTTCTTCAATATTGCTTAGTTAAGTATATAAAGACATCCTTCTACTTCAGTTTAGCATAAGAAGCCTTACACATTCATGTACATAAATCTTGGCCTACCTAAGGAATTTTTAGACCTCTTCTCTTGCCTCGTAATATTTGCAAAGCCTCTAACAATCTGCAGACCTATTTCCACCTCCAATCTAAGAGCGCTAAAAAATATTCAACCAATATTTTTTGTACAAAATTTCCAACTTCATTGATGCAAGTAAGAACATAAAACACATCTTGAAAATAGTTAAATCTTGATTGGCTATTTGACCATACTTTAATCATTGTTTAAAGTTGCCCCACTCAATGGGTGCTCTAGATTTGTTGGAGTATGTAGTGGTTGTAGCCCACAAGAAAGTGATGGTGGATTAAAAAAAAAAAGATGAAAAGACTACTCAATCATAAAAAGGGGTTGAATAGCATAAAGTTTAAGAGCATTAGAAAAAACAAGGACTTGGAGCAGCCCTATCAGATCAAATGCAATGCTTCTCCACATAATCTTATTTGGGGGTTGTTTTCTCTAATGCAATGCTTCTCTATATAAATCTTATTGATGGGGGATCCTCCATTAATAAGATTATGTGGAGAAACATTGCATTTTCTTTGGTGGGGTTGCTCCTAATCCTTGTGTTTTCTAAGCCTCACAAAACTTATGCTATTCATCCCATTTTTCCAATTGAGTGGTCTCTTCTTTGGATCTACAATCCCTCTCAATGTCATTTTTTTGTGGGCTACATCCACTACATACTCCACCAAATCTAGAGCACCCACAAAGAAAAATTTAAGAACAAATACTATTTTGTACAATCTAATTACACCAATTAAAAGAAAACAAAAACCTAAAAGTTGGTTTAAGTGAAACAATAGAGAGAGTTGGCTAGTTACGAGAATTCATTGTCCATTTTGGAGAGAAACTAGAGACTTTATCTTTATATTCATCGTACAAGGTGTATGGCATTCAAAACAATGATTTGAACTAGCAAAATGTTCAATGAATTATAAGGAGACCATCATCATAGAATTGGACTACTATTGTAGCACTTGGTATAAAATGGGCACATAATGAACAACCCCAACCTTATTATTATTTAAATTTTTGGATGTCTCAAATAAAGAAATAAATCATCATTATATTGGCGCTCAATATATGAGGAGGTTGTTCTAGCAAGATAGGGAGCTCCCATTTTTGTAGAGCAGTCAAGATTAGGGATTTGAAGATCAACTAGGTTAGGAACATTAGTTGATATGGGGCTACCATGGTGACCATCACTAGGACCTTCAATAGGGGAGGGGTCTAGCTCCATAACTAGCCTAGGATAATGACATATGGACACATTTTTGGTATAGGCCATATAAGCACATTTTTTAAGTATTGTAATATAGAAAAAGGTGACCATAGGTCCAATGCAAATAACCTAGGATCAATTGTGGCCCTTTTCAAGGGTCCATTAGGATGAAAATCAATGAGGTGTTTAGATTGACTTTCAACCATGAAGGTGAGTCAATCAAACCTAGATCTGATCCTTTTGAGCCTTGAAAATGGATTGGAATTTATTGAAATTAAGTAACCTAATTAGACAATGTGCCTTAATATGAAAATGCAAAAATTTATGATTGGTAAGTAATAACAAAAGTTTGCAGGTAGATCCACTAAAGACAGAGTGATGTGTACTTGTCCTAAAAATTTGAATTCAATCATTGTAGGACATATTTTCCCAAGGGCATCTTTGTCCGTGTAGAGCTATCCCTGAAATATTTTCACAATCCTTTGATGTTAGATCTGAGCTTTCAATTCTCACCTATAAATTTGTTGGATCACTATCAAATAATTCTATAGGTGAGTGTTTGTGAGTTGACAAGGTGTAGGGCTTTGAATGCAACAATGGATAAATGATCTTCAAACTTTCTTTTAATCCTCTCCAAACTTGAAATATACATGGTGGCACCTTCAAATTTTGCAAAGTTGAAGTGTCTATGAACTTCCAAGTTGCGATAGAGGTTAGGTTTGCTTCCTGCTAAATCTACCGCAGAGCCCATCATTGTCAATTAAAATTTTATAACTCAAAGGTCATATTTCAAATCTATATGGTAGAAAGTTCCTTGGTACATATGGTAGTGTTCCTGCTCATTTTCATGCTTTCGGGATGGGTTCCCATACGCTACTTAAGTACAATTGGGCCAGATTTGGTGTTTTGAAAAGTTACAAATTTCAAATTTTTGAGGGCAACCCATTTCATATTTTTGCCTAAAATAGCTTAATTTTTGGTTTCATCAAAATATGAGGTCAATTGATGCATTATTTTAATGTCTCTAAGGTGTGGCAAACACCTCTGGTAGGCCTATTTACAAAGGAGGTGTCAAATTTTGGATTGTTAGGTGAGATTTAATTAAAAAAAACATGCTTTATTTAATTGATTAGGCCCACTCACAAAAAAATACGTCTCTAGTAGTTCTGATTTGCGCACAATGAATTCTCACCATTTTGTTGATAGGAAAAATTGAAAATTTAACTATTTACTAATGTTTTAATAGGATGTTTTACTGGCAGAGGAAATATGAGGGGTGCAGGGAAGAAGGAAATGGGATTTCAAGTGATTTGGAGGTGGTTTTCTAGCTATTTAATGGGTAAAGAATGTTGTTCCAACATTCTGAGAATTGTTTGAAGCCATTTCAATGTTTGGGTAGAAATTTAAATGGTGTATGAATGATTTTATGTGGCCAATAGCACAAAAATGACCAACAATCCATTTTTATGGTAAAAGTGACATTTATGAATACCTCTGCAAGTTTTATCATGCTTGGGAATCAATATATGTGCAAAGTTTTTTGTTTGCAGAGGGGGTGTTTGGGAAATGACTTAAAATGTTTTTCCTGTCAAAATGAAATGGATAGTTGTTAAAATTGTTTGCAGCAAGCAAATGGTGTGCAGGAGATCTAAATGTTACGCCATTGAGAAGTATTATTGAGAAAATGGAGAGGATCTGAGTGCAATGAATCAACTTATGAAAATATATTAGCTAGAGCCAAGAGAAAGAAGTGTGAATGAATGATTTATATTGAAATGAGTAGGTGAAAATGAGAAACTAGGTGAAAATGTAGATGTAAGTGACTTTACAAATAGATAAAAATATTTCATGGGATTTACAAATACAAGAGGATACAAAATTTAGTTGTAAGGAATGAAGACAAAAGAAAAGGGAAAATAATGTGTAAAGGGGCAATTTGTTGCAAATTTGAAGGTTGAGTTTGTGACATGTGTCAAATTGAGATTCAATCTGTGATTTCTTCTCTTCTTTAAATTATATTTTTTATCTCATTCTTTAGGGTTCTGAGATTTTGAAGAAGCTGTAAGGGGTAGGATTTTTGGTTTGTACAAGGAAATAGAGAAAAATGCTTTGCAAATGTTCTTGTAATTGCATTGTATATTTTGATTGCAACATATATCAATACATGCTTTTGCATGCTCTTAGTGTATATTTTCTCCATTTTGTAATGAGATATTTCTTTTAGTAATACAATCAAGGATTGTAAAGCTTTCCATGCACATTTTTTGCATTTGAATTATCTTCATGGTTAGTTTTCTTCTCAAGGAGCAATGTAATTTCTTTCAATGAAAATAATGACAATATTTTATTGCAGATTGGATTTGTAAGTAGAGTTTACACTATTAGTCATTAGTTGATCTCATTAATACAAGATGTTATTGACTGAATGATTATTAAAATATGTTTATAATGTGGTGAAGGATGTGTACATGCATGGTGAATCTGTATCCCTAGATAGAATTTGGTTTGTTTTGAATGGTTTTCCTTCAATCTCAAGAACACTCTTCAAATATGAAACCAAGATTTATTTTTCACAATATTTATTTCTAATTATTTGCATACTTCATACTTGGGTTTTAAAGACAACAAGGATAGTGCCTTCCATTTTGCAAATATATAAACCCTTGTTATTTTTATGAAGGTTATCTGCTAGGTGCTGCAATAAAAATTTATTTCATATCTATATTTAGTACCATATTGGGAGACCCACCTAGGTTTTGCAGAGCATAAAGTGTAGGGGAGAAAATTGTGAGATCATTCTCCCATTCGCTGGCCAAATTTCTCTTTGAACATGAGCATAATACATGGAACACCTTTAGGGTTCAATGTTATACAGATTTGGGAACCAATAGACTGGCGACTCTATTGGGGACAATCAGAGGAATATCCATTTGGAAAGAGTCAAAGAATTTGTTGATGTAAATATATTTGGTTCAAACATTGAGGACTTGCATACCTGGAGAAAGAATTGTTGCAGCATACTAGAGAAGTTTCATGAGATATGGTGCTTTACTGGTGAAAAGAACTCAAAAAGAAATTTGACTTATGAAGAATCTTTTAGCTACTTGAAGAATTTTTTTCCCTCTAAAGAGAGGTGGTGACTCTTTGAAAAGAATCTAATGAAAATGTGAATAATGTTTCAGATCTACAAAAGGTTTCTAGTCATAAAAGAGAGTTTGCAGCAACTACAACATATCTAGGTATTTTTTTATGTTTTGGTTTTCACAAAGGATAAGCTTGTGTTTGAAAACCATATTTGAAAGCCTTGAAAAAAATTGGTTCCCTATTGAATGAAACTAAGCACTAAGAAAGGGAAATAATATTGATAATTCTACATGCTTTTGAGTTATAAATTGTAGCTTGTGTATTGTGTTGAAGAAGTACGCTTGTTCTTAAATATGTCCACTAAAGAGATCTTAGGTATAGATGCATTTGGGTTATGTATTGTAATATTTTAAGGTCATGATGAAAGAAAGAAATAGGGAAGTGAATGATCAACTATAGAGTTGATGTAGGAAGTTTGTAAAAGGTGTAAGAAAATGTATCATCCACCTGTATATACCTGTGGGGTGTCAGATGTAAACATGCAAAGTGTGCAGCCCCTGTCATGTCATTAGAGAAATTTCTCTATTGAAAGATATAGAGCCATATAAATTTTAGTGCTATTCAAGGTTTTCGAAACCCTGTTCCTAATGAAGTTAGGGACAACTTGCTAAAGTTTAGAGGGAAAAGCTCAGAATTAGCATGTAAATATTTGCAAGAATTCATGGAATTGAGGGGAGATTATGAGATAGGTCATGAAGATGTTGTCATAAAGTTCTTTGTTCAATCTTTGAAGGAAGATGCCAGAGATTGGTTTTCATACTTTCTAGTGTGTTCTATCTCTTTGTGGAATGGATTCATGGCAGGATTTATAGAATAGTTTAGTGAGAGAATTGATCCAAGTTCAAGTGAGACAAAAACTTATGAACATCCAGAAAGAAGAAGATGAGTTGGTTCCTGCTTTCAATCTTAGATTTGCAAAAACATTAGGTGACATTCCTGAAAGTATGAGACCAAATGATGCAGTGTGCCTATTTTTTTACCTTAGAGCATTTGATGAAGAAATGAGTTATTCATTGAGAGACAAGGATCCTGCAACATTACATCATACATATGTTATAGCTATGGATATTGAAAATAATCTTAAGTCCTCAATGCCAAAGGGATACATGGCTACAAGTGTTGGTTATCCTAGCACATCCCATACAAACAAAATTTATGGGATAGACAATAAAAGTGATTTTCAAGGTGATAATACTTATATTGTTACAGTCAGTCTATCATTGCATAATGTAACTAATGATGAACTCCAAGTTGAGTATGATTAAAATTTGAGCAGTGTTGATTCTATGTATCTTGTTCAAGAGTTGTATGACATGAAGACGCACAAAGGAGAATCACCATATGATTTGTTTGCAAGGTTTTTTGATGCCTTGTTAAAGGTCCCAAAAAAATTCAAACCTGAGGATTCAATGTGCATTGATTTTTTTTGTGAAATCTATGAGCCAGGGCTAAGTACCTTGCCAAAAAATTTGAAGCCTCATAGTTTTGATTAGGTATTTGATTGGATAGAAATTTTTGAAAGATCCTGATGTGATTGTACACAAAGTGTGATGTCTCAAAATGCAGATAGTAAATATCCTATTGAGCAAAATTAGAACATGATGCACATAAATGAAAAGAGTATATTAGAAAATGAAGATCCATCTTGTTCAAATGAGGATAATGATTGCAACTACCCACAAGTAGCATATATGTGTGGAATAATACAACAATGATGAAGATACAAAGGATACACTACATGATGATAAAATAGATATGAATGAAATTTCACCTTCTAATATCTTGGTTAATGAAGAAGTAAAAGAGATGCAAGATTTCATTCCATGCCATGTTTTGATCAGTGAAAATAGTGCAAATTTTGTAGATATCTCATTGAAAATCAGTGGTCGTGATATTGAAAATGCAATTTTAAGCATTTATTCTAAATATTTTGAGCATAGTTTATGTAGTGATGAATTTTCTTGTGATGAGGATCATGATGACAGTGAACCTAGTTATTTTTTTGAGGATTATGAATGCTTCTATCAGGATGATATAAAGGTTTTTTCTTCATATAAAGGATGCAATGACATGGAGGTAGATGAATTCAATAGATCACAAATGAATAAACAAGTTTCACATGATGAGTACCTCAAATTTGGTTTAGGTTTTCTATCAATAGAGCATACTACTCTATGAATGATGATGAACTTGAAGATAAAAACTTGTGTGTTCAATATCCAAATCTTAATCACAGTGCCAAACATGAAGAAGATGTTGATGAGGCTAAGTATGAATCTATGAACATGATTATGTCCCTGATGCTTGTGATTATTTATGTGAAACAAAGATGGAAATGTATGTGACACATGAAGAGGATGTTGATGTGCATAACATTGGGAAATGTGTTGATTCAAATTTGAAGCCACTAGCTCATGAAATTAATGGTCAGATGGAATATGCTTGTTTTTGTGTAGAAATGGACATGTTTTCATTCAATGAGGAGTGCATTGGTGTGAAAGAGAATGAAGATGCTTGTTCATTTTTTAATGAAAAACTTTCAGGTAACATCAAATCTTTTGCATTTGGGTCAACATACCTATCAGTTGATGATGCACATGAAGTTGTGAACACAAATAAATGTCTTTCTGCTAACCTTGTTAGTTCCAAAAAAAATAGCATTCAAAATTATTTAGATGCTCATATTGACATTGTGGAATGTAATATTGACTATGTTACTCATTGCAGTAGTGAATATGTTATGAAAAGTCAATATGAAAATTTGGGCTCAAGGTTAGGTTTTGAAATTATTGAGATTCTTTTGAAACATTCTAAATTGAGTTGTATGATGATTTGAAAAATGAATTAGACTATGTTACTAAACTAGAAATGAGTGTATCTACCCAATTTTGGGATGTTGATGATGCATATGATCTTCATTTCCAATACACCAAGAAGTGTTATGATGTGGCTAAGTCAAAATGCTTAGATGTGTGCTCTTACCAATGTGATGATGTCCAATTTAAAGAGGTGCATGTATATGAAATTTTTCTATTTGATGCACCTGAGGGTTATTTGCATAGTACACAAATTTTTTTATGAAAGTTTTATGTTCAATGTGAAAACTAATAATGAATTTATCTTAAGTGATACCAGTTGTGTAATGACATACAAATGTTTCAAGTTTTTAGTCCAGTTGGAAAATCATTTAATGGGGCATGATACTAAGATAGATAATGCATAATATCACATTATGAATGATTGCACTTCACTTGATAAGTGCGATATATACATATTAGGTGATGATTTATTTCAATTGGCACATGTTTGCAAAATGTAGTTTGACAAAGTTAATGGTGACATTGAAAAATGCAGTTGTAAGGTTAAGCTTTACAGTGGTGATGTTGATTTTCAGGTATACAATGGCAATGTTTTCAAACTTGGCCTAGAATAGACAGTGGAAAATAGAGTGTTTGATAAGGGTAAATATTAGTTCTACATTTTTTGGGGCCTGGGGCTGCCAAATGAAGTTTGAAGAATGTTTCTCAATGTAGTATAGAGGAGCAATTACAGAGCACCCAATGGATTTTGCCCATGGTCTACTCCCTAGAGATCTGGAATCTCACCATGCCTGCAAGGGGCATGCGTCCCCAAACATGATCCAATGGTGGCCAAATGAAGTTTGAAGAATGTTTCTCAATGTAGTATAGAGGAGAAATTACATACCACCCAATGGATTTGGCACATGGTCTACTCCCTAGAGATCTGGAATCTCACCATGCCCGCAAGGGGCATGCGTTCCCAAACATGATCCAATGGTGGCACCTTCAAATTTTGCAAATTTGAAGTGCCTATGCACTTTCAAGTTGGTGACAAGTTAGGTTTGCTTCCTACTAAATCTACCCTAGAGCCCATCTTTGCCGATTAAAATTTTGAAACTTAGAGGTCATCTCGCAAATTCGTATGGTAGAAAGTTTCTTGGTACATATGGTAGTGTGCCTGCTCAGTTTCATGCTTTCAAGATGGGTTCTGGTACACTTTAATTTGTTTTTTATTGTGACCAGGCTAGTTTTGGTGTTCTGAAAAGTCACAAATTTTAAAATTATGAGGAAAACCCATTTCTTATTTTGACTTAAAATATCTTCATTTCTAGTTTCATCAAAATATGAGGTCAATTGATGCATTATTTTAATGTCTCTCAGGTGCGGTGAACACCTCAGACAAGTCTATTTATAAAGGAGGTACTAAATATCGGATTGTTGGATGAGATCTGATAAAAACCCATGTTTTATTTAATTGATTAGGCCCACTCACAAAAAATAATGACTCTAGAAGTTCCAGTTTGTGCGCATTAAATTTTCATCAAGTTTTGTTGAAAGGAAAAATTAAAAATTTAACTATTTTCTAATGTTTTAATATGATGTATTTAAAACATTTTCAATGTTTTAAATATTTTAATGACTTAAATATTTCATTAAATAATTTATTGAAACTTTAGAAAGTGTTTTATAAAGCTCTTTAGTATTTCCCTGCAATCCTACGCTGTTGGTAGAAGAGTGGGGGTATGGGGAAGAAGGAAA